>PPKF02000013.1:0-172821 GCA_003706035.2 Peterozyma xylosa
GTATAAATGGAAAAACTGTTCAGAGCTTAAGACACGACCTTTTTGACTACTTTCCAGTTGTTTGATAGTTTGATGAACACACCACTTGATCTTACAGTTTATTATCTGATACCAGTGTCATTTGCCAATTGACCTAAATAAAAAAGATGATGCATATTATAGTAAAAATAGAAATGACAGGGTCAAGCAGTTCACCATTCTATACTATTCAGGTTACCAAACGGTTTCATCTCCAGTAATTCATTGATCAAACTGTCAACGTTACTTATGTACTTGCCCAAAATGCTTGCCTTCTCTTCTGTGGACCTTCTCAAAATCAAGTTCTCCGGATTCTCAGGAACGGATGTTGCTGCTGAAGACTTGCTCAGTGAACTTGACGGGCTGCATTCGGAGCCTGTTGCATCGGATGAAGCAGAAGATGAGGGGGATGTCAGTAAAATTGAGTATAGATCTTTCGAATCATTTGATAACTTCAAGAATTCATTCACTGGCTGCGTTTCTGGAAGTAAGTAGAATAGCAAGAATTCCAAAGACTTCAACTTAACTGATTGTGGTGTTTTAGCGTTTTTAGCTATACCACATATAATTTCGGGTCCATTTAACTTCTCAAATACCCTTAAATTCAGCACATTTCTCACCAAAACAGAAACGAGTGCTTGTATGCTGGATGAAATCAATTCAGCATTATATGTGGCGTAGTTTTGCAAAATATTCAAGAATATTAACATGTTCGACTCCCTATTGAAAATCTCTCTCGATTTAGGATGAAGTAATAATAAACCATGCAATAATTTGTTTGCTTGCAAGATAGTTTCAAGTGATAACTGACTGCCGTTTTCTCGAGCTCTCTCCATAGAGCACACTAAAATGCTTGCGATATTGTAGCGAAAAGTATCTTGAGTTTGAATGAATCCTCCAAAGATCGAATCGGCCAGTGTGGGAACCTTCCACTTTTTAACAAATGCTTTTTTTGAAGTAGTGAAAGCAATGGGTGACTTATGCCTTGCTTGGGTATGTTTTATAGGCGATATTGAAGATGAGGATGATTTTGTAGATCCCGGATGTGACGAATCCTCTACATAACTCAACTCTGAAGTGTTCTTGTCAACGCAAAGCCGTACGAGAAGATTCTCAAGCTCAATAATTCCTTCCAATACAGTCTGAGGAGACTCATATGAAGTTATTTTGTTTAACGATCTGTCCAAATATTCCTTCAAATTTGTTAAATTCATGTGGCCTTCTGGAATTGGTTCGATATCGTGATAAGTTTGAGAAGACGAAAGCAGTGATTGCAGTTTTTTTTGATACAGCTTAAGTAGCTTTCAGGAAAAGCGAAAAGGTACCTTTAAGAGCAGAGAACTCATAATCCTGGTTTCTGAAATTGCAGTATTACACTGGAGATCCATAAGGCGATAATAAAGTGTAAACAAAGCATAACCAGTTTCCTTTTTAAAAAATTTGTAGAAACTCGCACTACTTCCTTTCACATTCTACAAGTAACGTCAGGTTTGGTTTATGAATCGTATAAAAGAGTCAATTGACACAAAAGAGGGAGTCATAAAAATTGCATAGTGAATGAACCTATATGAACTATCTTAGTATTCTTATGTATCTTTAACCCATCTTCAGAATCTGAGACAACAATTCATTCTGTTCGAAGCTCATGAATCGCCTTCCATGCTGTTTCTTGCTGTTATTCAGCATCTGCAAGATATGCGAATTATCATGAAGATCCATATTGGAATTATCAGTCTTGCTTGTCTGAGTTGTGCCGATTGAGCTATGTAGAGTGAGACTTCTTCTGACAACATTACTTCCAGTTTGGGCGATATTGCTAAATATATTTCCAAGCGATCCATACCTTTTAGACCTGCCATTAGTCACAGTAGTTGAAGTGCTCTCTGTATCATTATAATAGCCTGAGTTGGAGATTCCTGTTTCTGGAGTTGAAATCACTAAGCCTCCATTGCCGGACAGAAACTTACTACTGCTAGCAGTTGTTAGAATAGAACACCTATCAATATCTGTGGTATGAAACCCGTTTAGTAGCACCAAATTATGTTCGAGCTCTTGAAACTTGTTGTTATTGCCGTTATTTGTTCTATTTATTATTGGGGTAGTGAGTTGGTCAAACCCAGAAGCCAAATGATTGATGTTACCCGATCTTGTTGGGGTAACGTTCAAATCTGTAACATTGTCGTGGTCAATAGTCAGAGGAGATGGTAATGTTTGAGTCTGAGTGCTTGCTTTGGAAGAAGGTGACAACAAAAGGTTCGCGTTCTGTTGTTGGTTTCTGTGCGTTGCTTGCATGATCATCGCCGGGGATGCAGTCTTGTTGGGGGAGCCAAACGAGATGTATTCTGAATGATCCTCCAAATCATCAAACGCATTTGATTCGTAACCAATCGTGTCGTTATTATTGCTGAGTGGAGTATTGATTGCAAGGTGTTTCGGTTGCTTAGATGGGGTTTTCTGTTGAAATTGATCCGATAGAATCTCATTAGTGTTGCTTAAACTTGAATTTTCACATTTCAAAGGAACACTTGGATTATTGAAGCTGAAATTGAATTTAGCCTTCGAGGTGGTAAGGGATGGGGATCTCTCGCAGGATATAGTGTTTGAAAATGCTTTATAATTGCCTATACTCAGGTTATTTCCAAGTATTGAGGTTAAGCTAGCCCTGTTGTTTGTCATTTGATGATTCTGGGAAACCTTGGATGTTGGGCTGAAAGAGCTCATATCATCCTCATGGCCTAGCAAAGGAGTAACAGGTAAAATGTCAGTCTGCTCTGGATTGTCTAATCTCCAGCTAAGTGCAAATACACCAACAAAAACAAAAAGACTTCCCCAAACAATGTTACATAATTGCCATGGTGATATTATATTCCACTGGTTATAGAAAATCAAGCCATTCATTATGTTGATGATATTGTAGATGCAAAACACCAATGGATATAGTATGCTAGTACTGATCAACTTGAGTCCTTGATTTAGTAGTAATAGTTGAGAAAGACATAAAAACAAAAACGACGAGACTATCAACCACGTTGCTGGCTGACTAAAAAATGATTTGAAATGCTCGTCTGAGTTGAAGGTATTTATGAGAATTTCGATTGTTGATTTGGCTAATAGTAGAGAGTGAGCTGATAATGTGCCGCTTGCTACCCCATACAAGACACCCTGGATTACTTTTGCTGATTTACGATTCATGTGGAAAAACATTGCATAAACTTTGGAGACAGTCATTCTGTTCAAAAGTATCAATTTTCTTTTTGTCTTTTTCAACAATAACAGAATATGGGCTCTCATACTGATCTCTGAATCGGCTTGTGAGCCACTGTTGAATCTCAAGAAATGCTCATACTCATCAACTTGCAATTCTGATAAACTTACGGCAGGAGATTGCCGTCCTATAGCAGGGTCTTCAAAATCTTCTCTTTCAGTTTCCAAAAAGTCTTTGTCCTGCAGAAGTCTGTTTGAACCTGAATGAAAATAGTTTGCACTCAATGCAATCCAACCTAATATGATAATCACATAAGTAGCATTGAACAAACCCCAAATAATAAAACTCCTCCTTTTCAAAAATTTGAGAAACATTGATAAATTATAGTCAGGCTCAGGAATTGAGCCAAAGAGTGCTATCAAGAAAGCACCTATCCCTATGAATATTGTTCCTCCTAATGAGTATCTACTGAAGTCTTCATCCAAAATTATGGAACTAAACAATGTATTGAAAACCAACCCAATTGATTGCAACGGAGATAAAACAATCAAGGGAAGTGTGGTTATCTGTATACTTGAGCCAAATATGTTGGCGATGATGAACAAAAGAAAACCAATCCTCCACATTGAACGCTTATAAGGAGGTTTATATGATGTCCCATATCTAACATTTTCGTAGACCAAGTGGGACTTCCTCTGCAAAATCAAACCAATTGATTGGCATGCTGACGATATGATTGCTGTGACAATTCCTATCACAATCGTCCCATGAGACTGTGAAGCAGTATGCATTTGCATTATTGGCAAAGTGAAAGTTGTGAGGAGTACGTATTTTGGATACCAGACTATAAATTAAGCTCGATAGTGGATTATTGCTCTGACTGGTTCTCGCTTGGATTTTTCTTGGTATGAGTCGGTTATCTTATAGGTGCTCTCAGGTATGCTTGGTTCTTTATATTGGTCTTCCATATGAGTTCCAGCTTTTATACATTCAAGTGGGTGTAATAGTTTTATCAATTTTTCGATAGTGTTAAGTGGTAGTTTAAGGTACGTATTCAGATTTACTTATTTGGTTTGATATGTAAAGGTAGTGCACAATATCGATCAGTACAAACTACAAATCATCACTCTCTTCTTCAACTGGAATCTGGAATGCCCCTGCTAAAAATAAGGCAGGCTCTTCACAATTATGATGTTGATAGCTCAACACACCAACACCCCCAGCATCTAACATGAACTGTGGGTTTTTGTCCAAAGGTAAGCCAATCCATCTTGCAGCTAAACACCTGAGAATGTGGCCATGAGCAACGACAATGATATCTGAGACTTCATTGTTTGCTATTGCTTTTCTTTGGATGTCATGAACCCTTGAAATAAAGTTGTCTATTCTCTGAGTTACCTGCTCAGAAATCTCACCGTTCTCGCAGCCATGTTCCCAAATATTCCAAGAATCAGAGATCTCCAAGCCTCTGGATTTTCTCAATTCGAGAATTTGACTAGTCCGTAAGCCTTCATAATCACCATATTCCCATTCCCTGATTTCGTTTTCTTCGACTAACGGGATAGTGGACATGATATTCTCTGGAATGGCCTTGGTGATCAAGCCAACAGTCTGCTTGGCTCTTAGCCTTGGAGATGTGAAAATGTATTTTATTGAAGATGGCTTTACCAATTTATCTTGGCCAATCAAACACTTTCCTGTAGCCTCCATTTGTTTGATACCGAATTTCGTGAGAGGAAGATCGGTAATTGAGGTATGTTGTCCAGATTTGGACCATTCCGTTTGCCTGAGTTTTGAATGCATGTTAGCTTGGTTTTCAAATTAACTGCTCGAATTTAAACTTACTTACCCATGACGAATAAAAACAAGTCTTGGTGTGGCTGCTTTAACCATTTTGATATAGAATAGCTTACTTCAAGAAACAAATCAGTCAATCAAAACTTATATAAAAGCCGTTGCTTGCTTTGCAAAATATATCTCTGAAGTGTATTGCTGAAATTTAAGTTTTCCGTAAGACAACAGTACACCAGCTGATGGAACCGGGAACTCAAAAGTTCCAATATTTACTGAAACTCACCTATTATTCCTCACAAACAAAGCTTTACACAGAAATATGGCATTGACTACATTCGAATGAAAATGACATTTAAAGAAGAATACATACATTTACATGAAAGAAAAAGAAATATATAACAATGCTGGTTGATTAACTTTTTTGAAAACTTCTAGTCGTCCTTAGGGTCCCTCCACTTCCTGATTTGATATTGTGCTCACCTTTTTGCAAACTCCGTTTGTTGTCTCTTCTTCAGCAGCCTTCTCTGAACTCTGGTTTGCATTACCATTCAACTCGTTTTTTTCGAATTCATCTTTTTGCTTTCTAATGACTCTAAATCTGATGTACCATATGATCTGACTGGAAAATATTCCAAGTTCCATAGCACAACATAAAGCATACAAGATCATTCCCATGATATCCATACTACCAGTCAAAATGCTAACCATGGAGAAGACTGATCCAGCACAATCTGTTGCCAAGAAATAAAAGTTTATACCCACGACTCTTCCTTGCCTTTTCAGTAATTCAATATAAGGTGGAACCAATCCAGCAACTAATGCCAGTGATGCTAATATACCAAATATAAGACTTGGCCAGGTGGTTCCGCTTGCGTATATTGGTTTCAAGTAAATAATAAAGCCAATCTCCAAACCTAACGCTATCAGAACAAAGGTTGCAACTGTAATGAGAATTTTCCTCTTTGGCCACAGTATTGGGGGATAATATAGTGCCTGTGAAAACGAAATCAAACAAAAAAGTGTGAATACAACCGGTTGAACTTGAACAGCTATTGATGGTCTGGTAGTTAGAAAATAGATAGAAAACGGCACCCCACAGGCAGCCCACAAGAACATCATGCTAGGATGAAATCCAGTGCAGTCCTTGTTTCTGTAACAAAATATTATTTGTGGAATCAACTGTACGGTCCAGCATACTGTTCCCAATGTCCCAGTTACGTTTGATGCAACCGAATTATGTACCATTTCTGATAGTTTCCCCCCCCCCTGCTACTATGTGGGAAATCAAATAAAATGCACTACAGATCACAAATTATATTATAGACAAGAAGCCAAACACTGGAGTATACATGTCAGTTAGTGATAAAGGAAATAGCTTCTTAGGTTCAATTTTCCACCGATGGTTTTTCTTTTTTGAGATAGGATATGTTTGCGTGGGAAATTTGATAGGTTGAATCGGGATATCAGAAACGCTTGTCAGAAGAAACTCAGAAATGATCACAAAATTAACCAAAAGGGAGAAAGGACTAAAGTTTGCCTAAAACCGATTGAACCCAAAACTGGGTCTGACCTGTTATCAATGAGACTTATGTATCTCAGGTGCTCATGACATTGATCTCACCACTTTCAACTCAGAAATTTAGAACTCAACTTTTAAAGCACAAAGTAACCCCCAAATTAAACCTGCTAAAATTTGGACTATTAAAACGTAGGACTAAAGACTTTCAATACATCAACTCAGTATTGTGGTGCTTAGATCGCATTTCTGCATCTTAAATTCAGTTTCAGCTTTGATTTCTTATTGTTTTTTATTTTGATACATACTCAATCAAAGAAGAGAATTCTAAAGAAGATACAAGGCTAATATACAGCATTTAATGAGCAGACAGAGCTGCGTTAGGTAAATCCTTCAAGGCCTTTCTGATAGAATCAACACCCTTCAAAAGATCTTCTTTTGAAATAACCAATGGTGGAGCTAATCTGATAATATGATCATGTGTCGGTTTGGCCAAGACACCATGCTCCTTCATAAGCAAGCATAAGTCCCATGCAGTCTTACCATATGTCTTTGAGTCATCGACGACAATAGCTGTCAATAGACCCTTACCCCTAACTTCGGAGATAATACCGTCTGATTCAGCCTTCAATTTTTCCAATTCAGCCTTGAAGAAAACACCCAACTCTTCAGCTCTTTCAGTCAACTTCTCTTCCTCAACAACTTGCAATGCAGCTATGGCAACACGACAAGCCAATGGATTACCACCATATGTTGACCCATGTGAACCTGGTTCTAAAGTTGACATGATTTTTTGTGACGATAGAACAGCACTGACAGGTAAAACACCGCCTGAGACTGCTTTACCCAACAAGACCATGTCTGGTTTAACACCTTCATAATGTTCATAGCATAACATCTTCCCTGTTCTTCCGATACCGGTCTGGATTTCATCACAAATCAACAAAACATTGTATTCTTTACACAAAGCTTGAACTCTTGGGAAGTAGTCTTTTGGTGGAACAACTATACCAGCTTCACCTTGGATCGGTTCCAATAATATGGCAGCAATTTTATCACCGTGTGATTTGAAAGCTGCTTCGACATCTTCGATGACACCATATCTTAAAGGATTGGAGCTTCCTGGAATATTTGAGTGTAACCCTGGTAAAAATGGACCAAAGTTAGCAGTTGCATCTGTATCAGTTGACATGGAAATTATCCCCAAGGTTCTACCATGGAAGTTATTTTCAGCGGCCAAGATTATACCCTCATTAGGGTTGATACCTTTATGAATGTAGCCCCATCTTCTTGCAATTTTTAAAGCGGTTTCAACAGCTTCGGCACCAGTGTTCATTGGCAATACAACCTCATAGTTGAAATATTCGGTGATGTACTTGGCAAAAACACCAAAGACATCCGCATGGAATGCCCTTGAACAAAGTGTCATGTGTTGGGCACCTTCTACTAAGGCTCCAACAATCTTTGGATGGCAATGCCCTTGGTTTACCGCAGAATAAGCTGACAAGAAGTCCAAATATTCAACACCTTCACAATCCCAAACTTTGGCACCCTTGGCCTCCTTCAAGACTACTGGAAGTGGGTGGTAGTTATGAGCAGCATATTTACTAAAATGAGCAGTTAGTACAAACAATTTCATTCATGCGTGTGTCAAACATGGAAAACACATAAACTTACTTTTCGAGAGCGATGGCTTCTTGCGATGTAACGTTGAACATTTTCAAAAAACTGATAGATAGAACTGAATAATCACTGACCTTAGCTCTTAGTTGCCTTCTTGCAAGCAGATCAATAGGAAAAAAGAGGATTACTTCTTTTATTTATATCCTCATCCTGATCCAACGAGATTTTTCACATCGCATTTGACTGCACTTAAAGGAAGAGATGGAAAGTCTTGCGCCAACCCCCACACATACCCTTGGAGAATGGTGTTTGGGGGTTGGGTTGATCAATTGTTATCACAATGCAGTTCGGTGTCCTTGATAATGAACTGCACCAGATATGAAATGATCAGCTGAACTAGTGAATGCTCTGGGATTACGGTTGTTCTTTTGGATCTGAAAGTAATGATCTTGTTCTGATTCTTTCACTCGACCACCACTTCCGCAAAAAGATAAAGATATTATTGGCTGACAGTCTACACTGCTTGGGTGCTAAAGTCTATTTGGAAACACGCTTTTAATATTTCATGAGATGACATATTCCAAGATGGAAATAAACATTTCGCTAGCATATAACGATAGTGGACATTTGTCGCGTTTGTATAACGATAGTGGACATTGAATAATCAAACAGCGGGTTTGAGTCGTGCACGAATTTTCATTATCATCGCCGACAAAGGCGCAATGTGATGATGTCCCTGCTTGTTCTCCTGTTTTCGCACAAGATCGGGGTATGTTTGAGAACATAGACAGTTAAGTCTTGAGATGACAGCGAAAGGAGATTGATTTTTCCTGATGTTATAACAAGAAGGGTATGCTTATCTGTGTGTTGATCAAGCCTGATATTTCAACTACCCTTAGTCCAGCAGTCCCACCAGTAAATGATGCTGATGCCGATCCTTGTTCTCGAAAGGGCCATACATATCCGCAAGATTGAGGACGTTTATGGCAACCTAGATACAGATGCAATAATACACAAGCTATGGCAGCCTCTAGAAGAGAAGATCAAGTTGGACAAGAGCTGTGTCACCTTTTTGAAGAACCTATGGCATCCTTTGAATACCAGCACTTGTCCTGAAAAACCCCCTTTATTGAGTGAAAATGACTTGGCTCTTTTGCACAGCATTGAATCAAACACCCTTTGCAACGATAATGGTGAAAAAGAATCTTGTATGTTGGAGCTCGCCGAGGTCTCAGTCCACCAATGTCACACCTGGATAGTTGATGAAACTATAGCGGGTGGGTTTGACAACAAGGCTGAATCGGACAAGGTATTGAAGGAGACCATCAGGCTAGACAGGGAGTCAAAATCATTCTTGTCTGTGTGTACATTTTCCAACAGCTTTTCATTTTGTAAGACTTGGTTATCAGGTTTCAATAAGATAAAGGAGGATTTCCAAGGCAATGATGATATTCTTCTAAGTAACATTCAGTCAGGGGTACTTGGCAGCAAAGATACATCACACACGGGGTTCTCGAACCATTCTATGTCTAACTGTTTTTCATTTGATAGAAGCTCAATAGTTGAAGAAAGATTGGCTTTGCAAACCGATGTCAATGCTTCCCATTTTAACAGGCTCAGGCCTGTTCCATTTTCAACGACTAGTCGAGCCCCTCGGTCCCTTAATCTTGCACAAGAAACTTCAAGATGGAGAGGTGTATCTCAGATTTTAGACAAAAAAACGGGTTCAGGTCTCTTTCGGTTCCAGCTTAATCTGCCTCTGATATCGATTGAAGAGCACCCTGATATCGATGATATCACAGTTGCGATAACACCGTTGAAAAAGTGGCACGTACCTGAGAAGACTTTAACGGACATGGATTGGTTGTTTTTAAATGACTTGAAAGGTGAAAGCTTTGAAGAAAAGATAAGGGTGCATAGAGATATGCTTATAGTGCCAAACTTGGAGAAGGCGGTTGGCTCAAAAAACTCAAAGGTATTGAGCACATCAATCTGAGATGACTCTTTTCAGGCATCGGTGACCGGAAATAAGCTTGTCTATCTCAGTATTATTCTACATCTGAGCTAGAGGGTAAGAAGGGGGAAGAAGAGCTGGAGAGGCCAACGGCGAAAAAGCGAAAACTGGGTATGCAAAACTTTGAAAAATCAAACTCACTGATGTACCAAAGATACAGCATCACTACCCAGTATGGAAACTTGAATCCGACTCCATTCAAAGAGGCTCTGAGCTCAACGATCTCAACAGATGAAGCAATAGAGAACTTAGGTCTACAAATGTTAGCCATGGATATCATTATTTGCTCTGACCTTAAATGACTGAAAGACAAATATAGCTACCGGTTTTCAATACAGGTTTTTTTCAAAAGGGAACGAACGCTTTTACAAATCATTGCATGCTGGTCTTTTTCTAATCTGCCGTCCCAAAACAAGCCAGACGAGCTCACAAAGCACACAAATGAACGTGCTTCCACGATATATGAGATCTTGAAATTCACACTTCTGTAGCCAAATAGATCTTTCCCTAAGTCAAGATACGAAAACTTAGTTGGACCTCCCATTTTTGTGTGCGGATGCAAGTTTTTGTACACAAGATGGATTCACACCCTACAACATAACTACAGGACCTCTTTCAACGCCAGTGATAGGCTTGGATCGAATAAAAGACCCTACTACAAACAACCTCGTCTTGATGAACCAGCTCGCTGGTGCTGTCGCCATCTCTGTTAACAGCCCTTGGTTAGGTGAGAATTGCGGAGAATTCATTTTTTTCTCCTTCCCTCCAAGAATGACCCCAGTTTTTTAAACGCAGCATCCTTTGTAGGGTAAGGATTGGGAAATCAAGTGGTGATATATCTAGGTGTTCAAACAAGTGGATCACATAGTTAAACGGCTGTGGTAATTTTACAAGAAGGCTTGAGATCCAGGCAGTTTTATATACACCATTTGTGTGTGCTTGGGGATAAATCTTTGATATATTAGACTGACATCAAAGGCAAACATGGAGAATACAATACCATTGTACTACTATTCCGCGGACTGCTATAGCCATCTATTGTCGATGGATCCAGTGGATGATACGGTGAACATTCAGATATCCACAGATAACTCCACGAACCTAGACCAGCTTAGCTCTCTCGCCGCATCACTCGAGGAGGAAGAGGAGGCGTTGAATAAGACAAACAAAAGGAGAGTCAAGCGTGCTTGTGATACATGCAATCACAAAAGGACCAAGTGCGACGGGCAATATCCCACATGCTCCAACTGTATGAAGAATAATCTGTGTTGCAGCTATGATCGAGTCACCAAGAGGAGAGGGCGAGCCAGCGAAAAGTATCCAAAGCAAATCGTGAGACGGAAGTTGACGAAGAAACAAATCAGATTGATGGAGCAACAGGGGTTGGATGCTTCTCACTTCAATACAGTCGGGTCGATAATCAGCGCTTCAACAACCTCAGACCGTCAACGATCACAGTCTGACGGATTTCCAGAGCAAGGTCATGAGCGAAAATCACCAAAAGCTGAAATGAGTGATGTCCAAACAACCTATCTAAAATCTGCTCTCAGCTCTTCATCCTTATCGGATCAGGTTTTTCAACAATCGTTCAATCCTTACTCATTGGCAAATTATTGCCAGACTCCAACTTCTGCTTCTGACACAATCTTAATGCAATCACCCCCTGAGTCCGATATAAACTCCAAACTATCGTTAACAAGCTTCAAGCCATCGGGAGCCGTCATTGCAAACAAGGTTGTGACATCTCCCTTCTCTGTATTGACTCCATTTTATAGCAACAGCACATCTTCACCAGATATATCATACAGAGCAACTCCAGCATCATTCTCTGATGATTGCCGATATGGAATTTTACGTACTATCAAGACTAATTTGGAGGATTTACAACTACCGATGTCTGTTGCTTGTGATTTACTTCAATACTATTTCAAGGATTCATACCCCCCTTGCATCATATGTCTTTTGATTCGGCCATCTTCCATATTGGTTTCTGCTAATGATATGCTCAAACCTTTCCGAAAGACTAGAGCATCTTTATTGTTGACATTTATCCTATCCTCCATTATTGATATGGATCACAGGTATCTCGCTGGAACCAAAAGGAAAAGCTTGATCCAAAAATTTCATTCGCACATCATGGGTCTACTTCCTTCGAACAGAGAAGAGGCCGATTTTGACGAATGCATGGTTTATATGCATTTAGGTGCCATGAAACCAATCATGATTGATCCCGATGAATCTTTATACTGGTGGAAGATCTGCGTTTCCATATGCAGGAAATTGAAACTCAATGAAGAGTATCCACCTCATATTCCTTTATCTGAAGAAAGCAGAGAAGAAAGAAGACGTGCTTGGTGGTTTTTGTACTTCATTGACCGCCATACTGCAGTAAGTTATAACACTGCCTTTTTGATCAAAGATGAAGATTCAATGAACTTGTATCATGCGTGTGACAAAGACTTCTGGAATACAGAATCAAACCAGCCATTGGTATCTCCTGCTTTGGAGAATCCTCCCAGACCGAAAGGTGTCCACTTTGATACTATTCGTTCAGATATATTTGGTTGGCTGATTCCATACTCCCTGATATGTGGTTTACAATTAAAATTGAGGGATCGCTATTTGAATGGCGTCTTAGACGGTGACGTTAGAACTGAGTCGCTTGTTATCTTGAATCATCTCAAGAGATACAATCTAGTGTTGAATCAGACATATCAGAGAAAACAAATCACTCATACAGACTTCTTATACGCCAAATTTTTTGCCACTATTACGCAGTGTCTTCTGTTAAGGTCACCCATCTGGGATCCTGCATTGTTGCTTGACCCTCAGACAAACCCAAACCCAGACTTCACCAAGGAATCAATACCAGAGCTTTTGACGGTTGTATTGAAACTGATTGACGTGTTGAGTGAACTATTTGCAAGTGATCCAGCAATGAGGCACCAACCTTTTATTATAGCTATTTTTATCTTTGTATTGGGGGTTGAGATTTTAGCTATATTGGATCATATTGATAGTGTAAAATCGGAAGAGTTGGATTGGATTTTCAAGTTGAAGTTCTCATCAAGTTTGTTGATCCGATCCATGGAAAGTATTGTCACCACACTAGATTCAGAATACTTGAAACTATTGAGAAACTATCTCCGTGAATCTGTGAGTGATTTGGACAAATTAATCATGTTAAATGACTATCATGTTCAGTTGTCAGAAAACAGAAAAAGGAGAAAATATGGCTTAAGCGCATATTCATGGGCATTTGGAGGTAAAGGTGTAGGGATTTAGACATTTGTTCTTTTCGGAGAAATAATTATCCACATGCTGTTTCTTGTTGTATGCTTTTGTTCATTGTAAGACAAATAGTTCCATAATATTTGGGCAACTTAATCTTCTTTGGTTTATTGTATTTCAGGTTCGAAGGTTCTACAAAATCAAATAAAGAGAATAAATAGTCGATTGTTAAGAATCTTCTGTAACACCAACACCTACATCTTGAATGTCTTGAACATTTTGATCGTCTTCAGCCTTCTCATTTACATCATCCTCCAAAAACACTGTGGAGGTATATAATCTCAATAAATTATCATCATGCTTTTCTGCTAACTCTTTCACTTTCTCTGCTATTCTCAGTGGATTGAACGAGGGTCCCATTTCAGTTGATATTCTTTTTAGTCTGTTATTGTAATCATCAATTATCCTGTTGACCAACTTAAACTCATCGTCCTTATCCCATTTGTTATTTCTCTCTTTATGACACCGCAAATATCTCATTTGAATAGCTTGCCATGTATGCTTACCAGCTAATACACGCTCTATATCCTTCCAGGATTTTTTAAGAGTTTCCTTCTGATGAATGATTAGAGCGTCTTCCTCTTCAGTCCATCTTTTGGCTCTTTTATAATTCTGATAATCTTGTTTTCTAATTTGTCTGCTTTGGTAACTCTGAAATGTATGCGTTCCTTTGATCTTGGCTTTGGATCTCGACTTGATTTCAGGTAAGGGGTCACCAATTACCTTTTTGATCAATTGAACACTCATTTCTTCAGAACCAGGTTGAATAGTTTTCACACCTAAGTGATCAAGGTGCTTTTTTGCAAAACTCGACAATGCTGAGGGAACAAAACTGTCAGAAACAAACCCATCATGTTGTTTTGAGTCGTAGGTATAATACACTGTTGGAGTTGGAGTAGCATCTAAAGAAGCAAGCAAGGAAGTTGATGGTGTCATCAGAGTCTGAAGTTTCTTTTCAGTCATCTGTTTTATGGAAGAACGAGACGCTTCTCTGCTGTAAATACCATTATCATGCATCTTTATATCTCGCACGTTTCTATTCAAGGTTGGAGTCGAGAATGTGATTGGGGTTGGCAAAAATGGGTCAATATACCTCTTTGGTTCTGGTGTTGTAGTAGGCGCCGTCAATGTTTCATCGTTAGAAGTATGCAAATCGTCTCCACTAAGGAACGAATTGATGGATGGTAAAGAAATCTTGGCATAAGACTTATCACCTTGTAGTGTAGTAGAGCCCATGGCACCATCAGGGCTGTTTAGTTGTGACTGTGCTATTATCGAAGATGAAATTAAGTTAGATATCTTCTGTAAATGGCAACTTGCAGCAGTGCTTGCCTTCGGGCTTTCTTGTTGTGAAGAAGCTAATGACAAACTATCCTTTTCCTTCGATTTCTTCTTTATGCCATCAATTCTACTTTCTATCACGGATGTTGTGAAACTATCAGTTATTAATGAGCTGGGTTTTCTCAAACTCATCTAAATATCTTCTTGAACAGTCGCTCTGAATGTTGGCCAGTTGTTGCAATCGAGTTTGTCGCTACTTGAGTGGGAGAGAAAGTTTAATGTCTTCAAACCCAAAGCAGTTCAAGATTGAAGTGTCTACTGCTGCTATATTGGCGAATGAATATCTGAACGAAATAGGATTTCTTTCTTCCTGGGGTAATTCACCACATTCAAAGTGGATATTTTTTTGAAACACTTTAGATTCAGGATACATTTTTTAACCCACTACTCATAAATTGATAATCATAAACTGATAACACTTCCAAAACCTG
The DNA here is from genome assembly GCA_003706035.2 of Peterozyma xylosa. Classification (NCBI taxonomy): domain Eukaryota; kingdom Fungi; phylum Ascomycota; class Pichiomycetes; order Alaninales; family Pachysolenaceae; genus Peterozyma; species Peterozyma xylosa. The sequence goes on from PPKF02000013.1 coordinate 15,234, forward strand.
TATTTGATGCCCAAAAACTGGAAAATATTTTATTGCTGATGTACTTGAATTCACTCAGGAGGAAATACGACTCTTGGAAATGAAATTGAACAGCTCAAGATAGCGAGCGTCTTATCTTAAACCACGTAATCGTATCTCAAAAGGGTAGGAGATGATTATTTTTGTAGCTATGTAGGTAGAAAAGAGTATTATATCTTCTATAAAACCTTTGAAATCAAAGACATCTAATTTCTTCTTCTAAATGGAACACTGGCTTTAGGTGTACCCCCAGTGTAAGAATCGTTAATGCCAACTTGTGAGGCAGAACCACGAAGACTTCCACCACCACTGTTCATTTGATCAGCATACCCTCCATTCCCATTATTTGTCGTTGGCGTATGCCTCAAGCTGTGCAGCCTCAGTTGGCGATCTTTCAACCTATTGGAAGAAATACCAGACAGTGAAGATCCAGATACTTCTCTCTTGAATTGGGTTTCACTGCCATATATGTTATTGTTGCTTCTGTGCTGCTGTATCTGTGGTTGGGCTTGGGGTTTTGCTGACTGGTATAAATTATTCAACGAATACTTCTCACTCTCTTGCCTCCTTCTTTCCATTTGATCTGATTGAACTTGCTCTCTATACCCATTCGGTAGATTCTTTGCTGGATCATGATTCCTATCATGATTTTGTGGTTGTTGCAGTAATACAGGAGATGCCTGATCTGTTCTTCTTTCAAAAGTACGACCCTGATGATGTCTCTGCTTCGAGGGTGTTGGAACTCCCAAATAAGATGGAAATTCCATGTTCCTCTCGAGGAAATACCTTTCCAAGGCTTTATGAATTGCAGTCTCTGTCTCTTTTGAGCCATCCGTTTCTGTCGATGAAATTATGTTGGAGGATGAATTTTTTATTTTTCCCCATAGAGAGGATGATGAAGATGCCATTTAGTTTGTTATATACTCTAGAATACAATAAATGTGTCGAACAGTTGAAAGATTATAGATGAATCAAACACTATTGATATGTTTTAGTTGAATTCCCATGACCTCTTGAGAACATTGGGTATATTCACACGACCTTATGGTTTACCTCCAACATTTGAAGGACAACTTCGAGCTTTATCTGAATAGACGGTTTCTGGCTCGTACCAAAGAAGTGTTTCTATTGAATTGAAAAAGAACTATAAAAGAATCATAAAAGAGTTATAAACGAATTAGATAATTTGTACTTATAAGATCTTTTCAGTCAAGTAAATACCATAATCGTCCTTCAATTCCTTCATGATTGGATCATTAATTTCTGGAGTCATTGGAGCGTATAAACCTGGCTGATAAGCACCCTTCAAGACTTGCTTGACTGCGACAGCACATGGAACACCAACCAACTTGGCCATTGAAGAGTAACCACCAACAACACCGTAGTCGATCAAGGTTGAAGTTCTGGTTTCAGTGGTTCCATCAGCCCACTCGATACCGAACTTGTGCTGTAATACAACCAAATCACGCTCATTTTCACCATATTGCATCAATTCTTCCAAAGTAGCACATAAAGTGTCCAATGGGTTACCTCTTGGAGTGTTCAACTTATTTGAAAATAAACCCAACCATCTGAAACCATTGATGATTCTTTCTTTATCGGATTCTGAAACAAAAGTAGCCTTTGAGACGATAGATGCTATCAAATCCTTTTCTTCTGTTGATGTGATACCCAATTGCTTAGCTAATGCTTCATTCCATGGTAAGGCTGATTCGAAAATTGGTGATGCTTCATCCTTTAAGAAACCAAGGTCAACCAAGACTTTGACGAATTCTGGGAAACCTTGGAATCTCAAAGTACCTCTAATGACAGTATCAGCTTCTGGAATGTTGTACAATTCCTTGTATGTAGTTGAATCTCTGTTTGGGTAACAAACCAATGCAAAACCTGGTAAGATAAAGTATGGCTTAGCAGTTGACATCAAATCTTCGGACGAAATTGAAACTAACTCACCGTCTTGGTAGTACTTAGCTGAGTTTCTCAAGGCCAACAAAACACCTCTTGATGACCAAGAGAATTTGTAACCCAATGGATTGTCAGAATCTTCTGGAGCTGGCAAACCACCACAGTATGATAAAAATGACTTGATTTTACCACCAGCCCTGTGGACTTCATCAATAGTCTTGACAGCATATAAATGATCAAGACCTGGATCCAAACCAATTTCGTTCATAACAACGATACCAGCCTCTTTGATCAGTGGTTCCAACTCCTTCAACAGAGGCGAGATGTATGAAGTGGTGACAACGTTCTTCTTGTTTCTGATGGCGGACTTAACAACAGTGGCATGGTAAATGTATGGAATCAAGGAGATGACAACATCACACTGTGAGACAGCAGCATCCAAGGCAGTTTGATCGTTGACGTCCAAGGAGATAGCCTTGGCACTGGCACCGGCAGCCAATTCCTGGGCAGCAGACAAAGTTCTGCAGGCAACAGTAACTTCGACACCTGGAGTCTTGGCTAAAATATCAACGGTTGGCTGGGTAACGAAACCAGAACCCAATAAAAGAACTTGTCTACCAATTGGAAACTCATGAACATCCGGCTGTTAGTACTCTTTGGCAGAATTTCAACATCGTGGGTCCAAAATCTTGCCTCTACTTACTGAACCATTTTTTATAATTTATATACGATTGAACTTGATTACAATTTATTCTGAACCTCCAATTCAAAGGCTTCTTCGTCTCTTTTAATGATACACAATATCTGAGTGACTCACTATGTTGATGGCAAAGGTGATTACTGACTGATACCAAAACTGAAAAAATTCAGAGCACCGGGAAGCATGCAAGCATGTCTTGCGAAAACGGGCCTCTATTTTGTCTGAGTCGGCCAACTAAAGCTGACAAAATCAATACACCGTATATTGAAGATTCCTGGTGTACAGAGTTTTGGAGCAGCAAAAAACTAGCAACTGTGTTGGTCTTCTTTTATTTATTGATTATCGAGGGATTAAAGAAAAGTCCCAGCTACATTTTAGCTCAGCGATTATTCTATGAACGGTTTGGTCTCAATTGTATACCGGTATGCAACTGCAGCCTAACGAGTTGTGATACTCCCCTAGTTATGGTGATGGTAATCTTCTCCAAAGGGTAGTTCACGTAAGTACAAAAAAGTTAAGTAGTGCATGATAAATCAAAGTGAAAAGTTGAGCATAAAAAAAATGATACAGAACCTGACGCCAGATGGTCGATATGTTTTCAGTGAGCTACAAGAAACTGAACGCTCTTGCTTACATTCTTCTTGAGGCGTAAAAGTGTGTGGATGGAACCCAATGGATTGGCCGTCAGTAAAGGAATTAGTGACGGCTGATTAGTTTGGGTGTCGAGTCACTACTTTCCTCTATTCATACATTTTTTTTTTTTTTATTTTCTTGCACCAAATGGATCCTATCATCATGTTTATCTTCATATTAGTGATAACTATGTTAAACAAGATCCAAATATTGATGAGCTGCCGAGTCCTTGGCATGATTTGTTTGACTTGGGTTGGCCGATTGGATAAATACGAGCGAATCTTAACTGATTGTTCATGATCTTCTTTTTGGCTCGACTCAAATCTTACTCTAATGGTCATGTTTCGAGCTTTGCAACTCCTCGGCGTCTGCAGAAGGGTTGGATCCTTCCATTACTTCGGTAATTGTAGCTATTCAGTTAGTTATTTGATCTATACACTTTTGATGATGCCGAACATATCTGTGCCTCTAGCGCCTTTCTCGCACAAACTATCTCTCTGTCTCTCCGCACTCCATTAATCTCAATCCTACTCGTAAAACGGCCAGCCTGGCCAACCATAGCCATTCTATCGTCAACTAGTTCTTACGATCAGAGTTCTGTTAACAGACTCGGAGATACCTTGGTGGTTCCATCACGTGATCGACTTAGGTTGAGTTGAAGAGAAATGGATAAGTAAGAGTAGAACAAGATCAGTGTACAAAGACCTGGTTCAAGGCCAAGAAGTTTGATAAAAACACCCGAATGATGTCGACTTCACCAGAAGAGTTGCAATTCAGCGAAGGATATATTCCCAGCCGGTTCAGCGAAGACTTTGAAGATGAGCAGGCTTGTTTTATGCCAGAGTTACTTAGCAACGAGGAATCTTTACCGCCGTTGATGAGAAAAAAATCAACCGTATCCATACTCAACAACAAGTCATCATTATTGTTGCCCGAGTTGATCTCAAAGAAAGCTACCACTGCTGTATCAACTTGCGACTTTCCAATCAGCGAAGGAGGCCTGAGTGAAGGTGATCAACTGGAAGGTGTCGAAGGTGATTACCCAAGTAACAGCTCAGCATCGGCTTCAAACGTCTTGTATCCCAGCATAACTGGCTCAACCATCCGAAGCAGTAATGCACCGACGTTGAAATTATACCCAGAGAGCATTGGGGAGTCAGAAGATGATGGGAATTACATGGAGGAACAAGTTGGCAACTTGTTGTCAGATATGATTAACAGTGACAATGGGAATAAATCAATGATTGGAGGAAGCCATCCAAATCTTCCAATCAATAACGACATGGAAATGGCTGATAAGTCCAGTGATTTGGATTCATTTTTGAAAAAGAAGAAGCATTTTTTTATTTTATCTTCTGCTGGTAAACCAATATACTCGATGCATGGCTCAGATGATATCATTTCTGGTTACATGGGAATAATACAAACGATATTGAGTTATTTCAAAGAAAATAATGATGACAATTTGAAGTCTATCACCACTTCAGAGAATGTAAAATTATGCTTTGTGAATCAATCACCAATCATCTTGATGGCAATTTCAAACGTTGCAGACGACACTGTTTTACAGTTACAACAAAACTTACAATTCTTGTACAATTTCTTGCTTTCCACACTATCCAAACCACATATAAACAAGGTCTTTAGCAGAAGAGAAAACTATGATCTAAGAAAACTATTGGGAAGGTCGGACATTTCTTGCTTGGACTCCATATGCAATGATCTTGCAAACAACTTGAATCCAGGTTTAGTCCTCGGTGGACTTGAATGCTTGAAGCTTAATAAATCCATTAGAGACCAGCTAGACCTGCTATTGGTGCTGAATAGAACACCTAATCTATTATATGGTATGATAGTGGCTCCTAAGGGCAGATTGATAAGTGTTTTAAGACCCAAAAAGCACTCATTGCATACTTCTGACTTACAGCTATTATTCGAGATGATTTTCAACACTAACACTTTCAAGTCAGGGACCAATAGTGAAGAGGGACAACCAACTGAGTATAGCGAGGAGGAATTTTGGGTTCCAACATGTTTACCAAAATTTAATGTGAATGGGTTTCTATACAGTTTCATCAAATTCATAGACCTTTCTGTGTATAATGAAAACGATTCCAAATCATTCACCTCTGATGAAATTGACAAGAACAAATTAGTGTTGATCTTGATATCTCTGGATAAAAATTCATTTTTTGAGATGAGGGATTTAAGCAACAAGCTCATGGATGAAATAACAAAATTTGACGATCATAGTAACAAGGTTTCCATTCAGCAAAAATTGTACAAACTGTTATTCTATAAATCCAAGATAAAGATTAATGTGGATATTCCAACCCCATTGATAAGACATTTTATATACAAATCCAAGAAGCATATACAATATGTACTTCCAGAATCCCCCTTGGCCAATGATTTTAATTCGAATATGAAGACGTACAGAAAACTACATACTATTGCATTGAATCACTCATCGTCGCTGAATGAAAAAAACAATTTCATATCATATATGCAGATCAATGAGGAAGATGATAGCTCAAGAATTGGGATTGTCATGATTACCAAGAATTATGAGTTGTACTTAATCACTAATGATGGAATATTGAATAAAAGGTTGTTGATGAAGAGTTGCAAGAGGATAATCAACTGGTGTAATACAAATGAAGAAAAGTTGTTTGTTTGCGGTGGTGCTACTTTTTGAAGGCTCTCTTATACGGGATCATTAGATCAAGATGATTCTCATATATATGAATGGTTTGTCATTGAAACTTTACAAAAAAACGAGTAGTCCAATAATAATAGTAGGCGTTGCTTCTTATCAAGATACCAACTCATAGAGTGTCAAAACTCCCATGACTAAAGTAGTAAGGCCAACCAATTTTGTGGGACTCAATTCTGCGAATCCCAAGCAGAAAATGATGATCCCACAAGGAAGTCTTAACAAAACTTTTCTATATGCTCTTATATATGTAGTGCATGACTCATCTATTGGTTTATCCATAATCGCCAAAATGAACAAGCACACCAATGTGACAAATAAATTAGTGGTGAAGTAAAGGGCTAGACCTCTTAGATGACCATGGTCCTCGTCACCGTTTATAATCTCCCAATTATCAAGCTGTATTAATTCACCACTTGCATCAGCAGCTAGAACCAAACACCCCACCAAAGGGACATGGGTAAAAATCCAAACCAACGCTGTTGTTACAGTCCTTCTTAAGGCATGAACTGATCTAAACTTTCCGGCCATGTTCAAGTACAACCACATCATACAATACGCATTGAATAACATCATTATCGCCCTCCATAACTTTGTATTGAATCCAAATCCTGTAGGGTTTCCTGTGACAATTACTTGTAAAAACTCACCAATGGCAATGACATAAAACGCTCCATACCTTTCGACCTGATGTTCAATGTTCAATGCCGTGCTATAAGTACATTTCATCAATTTCTTAGCGAAAGGGTGATATGCAAATATGTATGCTGAGTATTCTAGTACAAAAATTGCAATTGAAACCCCAATTTTGGCCCTAACCCCAACGAATATAACAATCAACCAAAAACTTGTTATTATGAAGACAAAAGATGTATAAAGGTAATGCTGATTTCTATGCTCCTTAACATACAAGGTGTAAAATAAAATAACACCATGAATGGAATACCGGCAAAGCATATATGGCACAACAACCATTGCCATAGCCTTATTTGAAGGTTTGCCCTCATATATCTCAACTGAAGGAGTGGAGTTAGCATAGACTGTCAATAAAGCAGTTATCCATAACAATAACATCCTCTGACTAAAATCGTCATTAAAATAGTAGTTCATGAATGATGTGACATCCATCCATACTGTAAAAACCGGTATAAACAATAGGAAGTATCGCAACAATGCCAATCCAGTGGGATTCTCAGTTGCCTGGGCTGCCAAACTAGCCACAATTCCAACATACAACAAATCCAAGAACAATTCAATCCAACTGGATGATCTCTCATTTCTGGTTCGGTGTAGTTTACCATTGTAAAAATAGTTCAAAGCATATGGCTTGGTAAACCACGGATTGTGCTTTGGCGGCTCGAAATATTCAACGTCAATACGACCATACTTTTGTACAAAATCAGTTTCTTCTGTGGGGCGAATCCGCTGCTCTTGTCTTGCTGAACATGACTCTCCAGCCTCATCCATTGAGCCACTTCCACTACCAGTACTACTGTTTATTCCCCTATCCATATGTCAAATGTCAGTCTTGCTATTAGTGGATAGTTTTATAAGTTGCTCAGTTCCTGAAATTTTTTTTTTTTTGTGGAGAAACTGCAGATACCTCCGTCAGAAACCTAGCTTTTCAAGAACATAAAGGGTTGTTTGAGTATTAAGCACTACAATAAGAGATCAAAGTAAAATGAGAACCATCGTTTGAGTTTTAACGTGATTGTAAGATTGTTTAGATCTTTACTTGTTTTGAGATTGCTGTGTGCAGGGACTTCAGTCAAAAAGTGATAAGCAAAAGAGGCACTACTTCCTATTCATGAACAATAGATTTTTGGTTCACAAACCACACTCCAAACTCCTATCATTCCCAACAGTTTTTATGATTTGATTTTTGGGACTGCTAGGAATATGTTTTGAAGAGGTCCAAAGAACCGATAAATCCTTCTTTTCTCAAGTTATCCAACATGCATAAGACAATAAAACATCTAGCCAGCGTAGAATTGATCAACCCAATTCTACTCAGAATGTCAAAGTTGATTCGTCTGATACGATCTGTTTCACCCTTTCCAACGATTTCTTTGATGAAACATAAAATTAAGACTATAGTGAAAACACCACAATCATAATCGTTTTTCTGTTGAGGAGCTCTCAATGACGAAAATTTTAGCGTGAAAGTATAATCTTGCATCAATACTTTCAAAACCTTTTCCAAGCTCTTACATAATGCCATAGAAGTTTTCTCATTTGTATTAACTAGACTATCATAGTGATAGAAAGATCTGTCTTTCAAGCTAACAATACCTAGTGACCAGTGGTTTCCACCATCATTGATGGGTATTATGAAAATCTCACATACGGTGGCGGCTTGCTCAGGTAAAATATTCTTGATTGACTCTGGCCTATCTGATACTAACAATAAATATGATAATGTTGGTGGGCAAAGGTAAATGGTATCTTTCTTCAAGTTGTTCTTCTCATAAAACAGTGGTAATATTTGAGTCTCCAAAATTGCAAAGCAGTAAGATATGATGTTGTCATTCAACCATTGCCGGCTTTCCAAAGTGGACAAATCTTCAATCGGAAAGAAAGTAATAGAGTACGATGTCAATGAGTTGGGAAAACTTGTCTGATTCCTATTGATAAAATGAAATAGCTCTTCCAATAAATCTTCTGAGTTCATATTTCTTTCTTGGATACATTTCACTTCTTTGGTGGCATCAGACTCATTCACCTCTATCAAATGCTTAAAACGTTTCCCTTTGTACAAGGCCCTCCGCTGTCTTTTTGAAGAACAAAAGTTCTTCCTTGCCTCCCTTGATGACTTCTTGTCCTGAGTAGATAGTCTCACATTAGGCCACATATTCAAATTTTCGAAACGTTGAAATGTTGACTTTTTAGACAAAGATTCCTGATTATCGACACCGTCACAACTCACACCTTCCAGGGAGTAAAGACTCACTTTTGACGAAACTCTTTCAGAATTTGCTTTATCGATTACAGCCATTTCAACCAGATTATTGACCGAGGTGGAAATCTCTTCATGAATGAGGTGGTTCCCTTCAAACCTAGGCTTTACGATATACTCGTTGCTCTTCTTGCTGTTCTTGACAGTTTCATTTATCATGGCATCATTCAAGGCCACACAATTCGTAATTCTGAAAGCGTCGGAGAAGTTTTCAGAAGGTAACTCTAAAAGATCAAACCCATATGTCATCTCAACTATGGATAAGGCATTACTATCCAACTCCCCATCGGGCTCATCTGTTAGATGGAATCCTCTGTTATTGGAAAAATGCAAACGGGATTCAACCCATTGATCCATAACATATATTTACCACCAGCTTGGTCCATCAGAAACTATTCTGAATCACCATTGCTTGACTTTTATGTTCAAGGTGATCTGATTGTTTGGAAAAAAAACAAAATTGCACTTAACGCACAAAGATGATACAAGTGAAAACCACTGTTATAGAGTGTTTTTAGGTGCTAGTAGCCATAGATTGTTCATCATGTTTGTGTCATCAACTTATGTTCCAGTTGGATATGTTGTGCCTGAGTTTCCATCATTGTTTTGGCCTTTGGGAATAACAAAGAGATCTTATCAAGCATCCTATTTGTATTACACGTTTGATATCTGGAAATTCACACTGTTTTGGACAATGATATTTTTTGGCGGTTTTTATTTCACAAGTGGTCTGATTGCAGCCATCAACAACTCTAGAAGAAGTTGGATAATTGGGCTAATCCATTTAACGAGTTACACTGTGATTGGGGTACTTCAAGGGTTTTTGTGTGGAAGTGTGGTAGGAGTGCTGTAAGTAATCATGAATCATTTTTCTAACCCATTCATGAATTTCACTAACAAAACCGAGCTTTCTTGTTGATACAGTATTGGGGAGGTTTATAAATCAGGCCAGTTCTCGATGTCCACTTGGTTGCCATTCTCATGGGCTGTTATTCAAATTTTATACGCTGTGATGACTAGTTATACAATGTCCTCTGTGATACTATGATCATTATTTACTGCCAGGGTTATGAACGACATATTAGTTGAGGGTATGCCGAAAGACTGATTTCAAATCTTTGTCAAAATCCAAAAAGTTATCTACATGTTAAAGAAATATTAAACGACAGCACCCAAGGTACACAAAAACAGAAATATTCAAAATAGTCTCATTGGTCTATTCCAAAGAACTATTCATGAGAAACCTTCTGGTGTAGAAGTACCCATTGAATAAACCTTGAGCAACCAACCACTTTGGCCATAGCTTGAAACTCATAACACATCTTTTAGCATTCACCATACTAAACATTATTGACCAAGCTCCGATAACACCAGACCCGTTTATCAAGTCATGATCAAAGATCATGAAACTACCCAACCCAACAAAGGAACCGAATAATAGACATGACATCGCGTTTGGGTTCGAAGGAACTGCTCGAACTGCAGCTGAAGAACCAATAGGTGAAAACCTCGACAAGAATGACGACTGTTTCATTTGAATTTGCTGTGGTCTGAAAATGGGAGTGACAAATAAAGAAGCCGCAAAGGTAGCGGCTGGATACGGTGAGGCTGAGAGTTCATTGATCATGGTCCAGACAGGCACCTGTTGGGATGGAAGAAGTTTTTCCTGATTCTGAGGAGTTCTAGGTGGGGAAGGTGGTGCTGATTCTGACATTATGCTTCAATTGGGTAGAACTCAGATCGTCTTGGTCTTTTTTGTTGAACTTTTGTTAATTTATATATCGAGATACTTGCTTAATACTGGATAAGATTTGAAGATGAGTTTTTGCATTAAACAGCAATTTACCGCATTTGCCATCTTTACACTACCCAAATCAAACACCAACACCATTAGCTATTGATAGAACATGGAACAGTCACTCCAATGATACTTTTGAAAGGTCTGAAGCGATAGTTGTCGCGAGACTATGGTTTGAATTATATATAAATGATATTTCATATTAACTAATATACAATGAATGATTCAAGAAAACTAAAGTACAACAGAATTAAAATTTGCGATTTAACAGACCCAAGAAGCTATAAAAGCGCTTATGATCTTTCACCTCTTAATCTTCTAGCCAATTGGATATCCTTCTTTTGAATGGTAACTCTCTTGGCGTGAATAGCACACAAGTTGGTATCTTCGAATAAAGAAACTAAGTAAGCTTCGACAGATTCTTGTAAAGCACCGATGGCTGAAGATTGAAATCTCAAATCAGTCTTGAAATCTTGAGCAATTTCTCTGACCAATCTTTGGAAAGGTAACTTTCTGATTAACAATTCAGTGGACTTTTGGAATCTTCTAATTTCTCTCAAAGCAACGGTACCTGGCTTATATCTGTGTGGCTTCTTGACACCACCGGTTGATGGTGCTGACTTTCTAGCAGCCTTTGAGGCTAATTGTTTTCTTGGTGCCTTACCACCAGTGGATTTTCTAGCTGTTTGCTTGGTTCTAGCCATTTTGAATTAATGATTGTTAGATACTGATAAAAAAATATACAACTTGACTGATTTTACAAGAGGAAGATATTGGAAGACTTATATATCGAATTCCCTTCAGCAAAACAGACTGAGCTTTGATTCAAACACGCTCTTCGTCTCTTTCAATGTTTGTTTACAATGATGATCAAAACACGGTCAGCTTCGTGTTCTATAGAGTTGCGTGTAAATCCTGAACTGGCAGTTTGAAATTTACGCGCCCTAATCAAAAGGTAAACAGAATATCAACCATGAAACTTGCATTTACCATGTTACTATCAAATCAACAACACGTCTTTCGCGTTTTCAGCTCGAATTTGTAAATAAACAACAATATCAGACTTAACGATGCATCTTTGAATCTCATCTTCAAAGAAAAAGTTTTCCATATATATTGATTCAAAATCCAGTGGTATATTTCATAGTTTGTTGTTAAGTTTTTTTCTCCATCAGTATTTCTATACTTCTTTAATATAAATACAAAACAAATAATCAAAAATGTCCGGTAGAGGTAAAGGTGGTAAAGGTTTGGGTAAAGGTGGTGCCAAACGTCACAGAAAGATTTTGAGAGATAACATTCAAGGTATTACCAAGCCAGCTATCAGAAGATTAGCCAGAAGAGGTGGTGTCAAGAGAATTTCCGCTTTGATCTACGAAGAAGTCAGATCAGTTTTGAAGACTTTCTTGGAAAACGTTATCAGAGATGCTGTTACTTACACTGAGCACGCCAAGAGAAAGACTGTTACTTCATTGGATGTTGTTTACGCTTTAAAGAGACAAGGCCGTACCTTATATGGTTTCGGTGGTTAAATGTTCTGAGAAATTTTCTCGTCTAGCACAGCAAACTTTCCTTTATGTATTTTAGTTCCTTGGAATAATGTATATTAGTAATTCATAACTTATTTTATATCAAGATGTAGGCCTGTCAAAACTTCATTCTGGAAACAATCTTGGTCTCGATCATCTCTGGAACTCAACAAGCTGACTATTGAAGCCTTTCTCACGCCTTCTCGGGGTTTCTCAGGGTTCAGTTGAAAAGGTTAGTTCAGCCAAAGGCTATCCATTCAGTTGATTAGCTGCTCGGTAATTATTGAAATCTACAAAGATCATAAAATTTTCATTAGTTACCATCAAGGTTTCAAGAAATGCAAATAATTATACAAATATAGGGCAAGCAGGTTCCAGAAGTAAACCTTTCCAATGGATAGATAGGCGTCCAAGAAACTCATTCACACACCTTGATCACCCATGCGACCAAGGGCTGCTAACAGTTCTTCAGCATCAATTCTTTCCTCTTCTAAAATAAGCTCGTCCAAGTCATAATCAAATTCATCTTGATTCTTCAACTGCTGTCTTTCGGCCAAGAAGTCATCTATTGCCTTAGGTTGGTTAGGTTTAACTCCCCTTCTTCTGAGTAAACTCTCATCTATATTGGGCTTGAATCCGATTGGAATCCTGTCTGCTGAAATTTTGTCCTTTATCGAATTGTATTTGTCTTGTATCTTTTCCATTGTCCTCGAACCCTTTGCGTTATCATCCAAAAACTGTTCATCAGGAGGAACGTATCCAGAGTAGCTGTTGGAGTACCCAACTGAGTCGCTGCTCGGTGGTGGGGTGTGGTTTTCATTTCTTTTCACTGGCTTCCTCTTGACTGTCTTAGCAACACCCGAGAGCTGAGGAAGAAATAAAGCCACAAACAAAATCACAACAATAACAAAGAAAAACAACAACAACGTTGCAAAACTCGAGATAACCTTCTCACTCATAGTTTGCCTGCCTAATTGCAACCTTGAGTGGAGCAAATCATATATAGTGCTTATTTGTAGCTAGCTCAAATCACTCAGGCAGGCTCACGCAGAATTTTTCAAATTTGCACGACCAGTGCTTAAGTATGAGCCAGACTCAGCATTGTCAACGCCTTCAAACAAAGGCGTATGTCATAAAGAGCTTGTAGTAATTCATTTTCTTTGAATTGCAGTGATGTTTTAAGTCCAACTTGTGTCTGTTTAATGCTTCAATCCAATGTTCATGTCTCTTCACACTAAGTTGGGCTGATTAACATCAATACACCTCATTTTTATATCTCAACAGGGAAACCGCCACCAATTGTAACGCATTTGTGTTACGTGGGGAAAAAGCAGGAAAGAGATAAGAAGAGATATAGACTCCAACGACCAGGTTGCACACCAATCAATCAATAATCACATCCTTATCTTCTTTTATTGATTGAGGAACTCATTATTTTTGATTTATTAGAAACATTTACTACGATTTTATTTTCCAAATAAGCTCTGTTTTCTCCTTTAAGGTTTCCATGGCGTTTAAACCACAAGAAAGCAACCAGATGGAATCAGCAAAGCAAGAACACGATCCATCGAATATCGAGCAGCCAGCTGGAGCAGATGACTCTTTAACTGGGTACAAGGACTATGAGCCACTTATGGATCGTACGGAAGTCTTTCCAGTCAGAAATTTAGGCAACTATCGCGACGTTCTTGTAATTGGGAGGGCATCATTGAACCCTGACTCCTTGGAAAGAAAGCTGTCAGTCACCAACGGATACTTTGCTGAAAGAACCCTCTCATCTCATCATTTGGATTTATATTTTGATTACCACGATTATACATTCAAGGTTGTCGATACCGGATCCACTCATAGGACTTGTATTTTTGATCCAATCAATCAAACGTTTGAGCTTTTGAAGCAGGATCGCGCATATTCCATTTTTGACAATCAAATTCTATGCTTAGTTTTGAACAAGAATAAATCGATTGTGGAAGGTGATAATACTCAGAATATCAAGAGCTGCAAGATCTTTTTAATGCTAAAGGAAGATGTCAACAAGTCGGGTGTCCAACTAATCAAATTGAATCGCGATGTGTTGATTGAAAACTCTGAGTCAAATTCGATGCAAGTGTACGACTTGAACCCTTTCACTGGTCTGGTGCAAGGCGAATTTCATAGTGCAGAAAAAGATGACTATGAATATGATGATTCCAAGTGCTCTCTATCCGATCGTAATGAAAGCGATTCGACTGTCAGCGATTCAGATCAGTCTAGTGTTATGAAGCTAGGCTCCTCGTCTCCAATCGATTTGGATTCTGACGAAGATTCCATCTGCCACTTTTATAAAGTTGTTACGTCCCCAGTTATCTCAGATGATACTTCGATCTCAGAAGATGAAGATAGAGTCGAGGACAAAGGTAGCGACCTCGACAATGATGAAGATGACGCTCCAACTGAGGAATCTATTGTAATCACTTATCTGAAGAGGTCTTTGAAGAGGAAAAGAGATGATATTGGCAAAGCTGATGGTAGTGATAGTGTTTCAGACGAAGAAGGTTTGACAGAGGATAGTGCACCCCTCTCTGATGAGGATGTTTCCGAAAGCGATGATAGTGACAATCAATCTGAAGATGAGATTAGTATACTGTATGATTCAGATGACAGATCTTCTGTTGCTCCCTGCTGTGTTTGGGGAGAGTCGGAAGATGAGACTCCAACTACTGTATGCAAAGGTTATTTCTTCTGTTCCAGCACCAAGTACCACGATGGCGATAGAAGTGCTTATTCGGGCGACGTTAGTGATATTCATGATGAACAGTTATCAGATGAAAATGATCAAAATACATCAGATGTACCTCAAAAGCATGTTGAAGCAGAAGAATCTCAAGATCTGAAGTTTGTTTCAAATCCACTAAAGGTTGCTGGCGGTGATGAGAAACCAGTTTCTAAGAAGAGAAAGTTGAGTGGAAACGATGATACTACACTAGTTTCCACCTCTAGCATCAAAAAGAGTGCTGGTTTATTATTTGCAGGCTTTGCTGTTGGTAGTATAGTTACTTTTGGCACATTGGCTTCTTTGGGTGCACAGCAATTGAATTGAAAGCCAATGGACACGTCTAGAAATATTTTTTTAAGGAGGACTTATTGGGCGGTTTATTTTTGTTTTTATGTTTTGTTTGTTAGTGCAATATGTTCAAGCGAGCTGGGTTGGGTGCTCATTTTGAGGTATTTTATAAACGGGGAATTTGGTTGTAGCGTTTTGTGTTGTATCTATGTTAACTCTGGTTATTATTGTGTTAATTAATTTTCTTTGATTTTTTTTTTTTTTTTGTTGTTTTTTGGTTTATAGGTCTTTTGTTATTTTTCTATGAATACCTTACTCTTTACAGGTTGCAGTTACCCCTATTCCAAGAAACATGTCTTTCTCACCTCTCGTCTGTAATCAAGGCAGGATAATCGGGCCTAGTTAAAAGCAAAAGTTGGTCCTCAAATGATTGCAGGAGGGAGAACAATATGTTTGCAAAGTTATAAAGTTCTGGATTACAATAGTCGCATAAGAAAGCAGAACTTCTTCCTCCACCTATTACCCCCATCTATATATCTTTATAGAGAATCACCTAAACTTGAATTCATGAATTCACCATAGATTATAACAACCATTTTAATATTCCTGGGGACTTGAACCCCATCATTTTGTTTTTTTTACCTTTACAGGCATTTAATTGTTAATAATCACCGAAAAATGTGACACATCATCATCATCATACAAGTTTCTATCGTAAATTGTACCCGACTTTTGAATTGACATTTATTTCATGAAGATATGTTCACCCTTACCATTTGAAGACCACCAGCCTTTCAGTCAAACAATTATGGACATTGAAAAGTTAAAGCTCGAGAACTCAAACTTGAGCAGTTCAAAAGCATCAACATCATTAACAAACTGCGACAATTCAAGTTCTAGAGAATTAGAGCCACCAAACAAAGAGGGTTGTACAGAAGGCAGTGATGTTAAGAAGAGATTGCCAGAAGATTACGAACCTACAAAACGCAAACTGAGTAGTGAGAACTATCTTCCTTTGTTTTCAAAAGAACAAATAAACAGTATGGAGCCCAAAAGGAGGAAAATTGAAAATAGAAGTGAGTGCTTTAGATTATCAAATGATGGAAAAGAACTTGACGACAGCAAATTGCAATTAGTAGCAGCAGTTGAAGAAAAAAACACAACAAGTTTCCACAACTCAGAAAACACCCCGACTTTGAATCGAAAGACTCATCACTTTATTTGTGAGACGGAAGAAAAGTGCAATACCTCAGAAGATGATGATTTGGAACTATCAAAACTAATCGAGGAGTACCAAATGGATAAAAGGTTAAACAGACGGAAGAATAGAATAAGCACTACTAGATCCAAAGGTAGAGTAAAGCAAAGACGTAACCGTACATTACAGGAAATGGGTGTTGAAAGAAATGATAATATCAATGAAATCATCGGTTCATTCGTGGGTTTTCTATCTCTTGGTATTCTGGCT
Organism: Peterozyma xylosa; assembly: GCA_003706035.2. NCBI lineage: Eukaryota > Fungi > Ascomycota > Pichiomycetes > Alaninales > Pachysolenaceae > Peterozyma > Peterozyma xylosa. The sequence continues at coordinate 32,000 of PPKF02000013.1, forward strand.
GGGATCATATATGATCTGATCTTGTAGATTAATTACCTGGTCATTTCAGTTTATCCTCAAAATATTTGAAACATTCAACCTCATCTTTGTTTATAACACCATTATCGACTATCTTCAAAATGAGTTTCAAAATTTTATTATTTTCGAAATTCTGAAAGTTGTTCTTTTCCAAGATCAAGTTATGAAGAGATTTTCCGGTGTTTATTGAAGGAGTCAATCTATCTGGTATCTGAAATGGCAAGTTATTTATGTATGTTAGCTTATGGTTCTTCAATGGCCTGACCTGTGGTTTGTTTGGGATCTCATGAAGGTGTTGGCAATTGGAATTACGACAATTCCCTTTTATGAAAAACTTGCAATACGCTTTTCGTCTTTTATTGTCAACCTTTGACAGTGTTTCATCAACATCTTCGATACTTCTTTTTTTGCTGTCAACTGATGTCGCTGACTTTTGATTCTTCAGTAATTCATCCTTCTCTTCGATTCTCTTCTTCGATGGCCAGTTTCTCTTACGATCTTCTATCCATCTAGCGATATCTTCCTCTGTTTGTAACACTATCGATGTTCCTGGAATTGCAACTGGTATCTTCGCAGATGTTTTTTTGCTGTCTGTCAACCGTTCCTCTTCATTGATTGAATCATCTTCATCTCCAGATTCGCCAGCTTTTTCTTTGATCTTCGGTGTATTTGATACCAGAGTCTCTATAGCTTTTATCAGCGAGCTTTTGACAGGTGAAGGCTTCTTCTGAGTCTCCAGTGACTTTTTTTCAATCTTGTTATTAATATTTTTGTTAGTCTTACTAAAATTTGGAATCTTAGGTAGGTTTGGCTTTTGTGGTAATGAACTGGGCAAGCTGAGAGTTCCATTAGAATTCATATTCGCCGTAATTGAATTGCTCTTGTGCGGAGCACTGTTTGGTAAATGAGTTGGAAGCTCAAAATTCCACTCAGACATATCACCTCAAATCTCTTCAATAAGTATTTGCTATTTATTCAAAAGCTTCTTTAGTGCATATACTCATATCAATGTTTTTTGCATCAAAAAAAAAAAAAAATTACAGACTCATCTGTCCCAGATGTCTCAATGAGAAATCACTGTCATAGCCAAAATGTTTTGGATTGAAAGAGAGATTTATTAGAAACAAAAGAGAGATTTATTAGAAACAAAAAGAGATGGAAGAAAGAAGCAAGAACAGAATATTCTTCTGAGCTTGTGTACTGAATAGGGCTAGGCTACCAAGTTTTTCCATGTTGCATCATTGTTTCAATGCTTAAACATATGTTGTTTTTCACAATTCTGACAATACCTTGGTCATCGACATAATGGGACTCGTCCCCTGTAGCAGACCAGCCCATTGGTGATGGGCCCCAGGTAGGAATGAAGCATATTTCGTTCCAACCACAAACTTTGGTACATTTATAGAACATTGAGAAGTTTAACTCTTCAATGAACCTGTTAAGCGATTTATGAGTTTCAATTATCTCCTGGTGTAACTCGGTAGAAAATAGGTCTGTTTGGACCTTATTCTTGTCCTTTTCTGCTTCCACGTATTCAATATCAAGGATTTTCTTCCCCAACAAAAATGATCTGTTTATTTGGTTGGCAATCTCCATTTGAACTTTTGTTATAGATACCCAGATCAAGAATTCCGCATCAGTGGTGATTGGTTGATATGGATGAGCATAATCCCAGACGAAATGCTTCATTGAGTCTTTTTTTTGCTCATCAGAAAAAAGCAGGTGATGGTAATCGACATATCTCCTAATAATATTGTATGTACTTGTCGTAAGGTTTTTACCCAAGTAATCCAAAATTTCAAGCTGTTTTTCAATGATTTCAGTCTCTTTTTCGAGACCTGTGTCTAAATCTTCAAACATAATGTTGTATTCATATTCATACTTCCCCAAGGTTGTATTCAAAACTTGCAAAATAGGCCCGAATTTACCTGCTATTCTACCTGTGACAGTTTGCCAGTTGGTTGATGTAAGCGGGTCATTTGGGGGTCCCCTTAATATGGTGTCAATCTCAGCAAGAACAGAAGTCTTGACAGGATCACTTACATTGTGAATACGGCGTAGGTATGTATCTGGAGAAACATAAGTCTTATTAAGCACCGTCACAAATTTGGAAAAGTCGATCAAAATACGTGGGTCGTTATCGTAGACATATGCTCCTGACAGATAGTGATCATAACCTTTTTGCGTATCAAAAACATCAATGATGCTACTACGACTTGATGAAAGCTGTTTCTTTTCCTCATCAGAGGCTTCGTTGCGCTTCGAGACTAATGCTTCATTCTGTTTATTTTCTTCGTCTGCAGTGATCAGAGTTTCATTTGGAAACCCTATGATTTCTGTTACACTTCCGAGTGTCAAATTTTGAACCAACTCTAACTTGTCGTTGAAGTCGCAGATAATGATTTCGAAACCTACTTCCAATCTGATTATGCCATCCAACTTTCTTCCGTCTGAATTTCCCCAAGAACAGATTTTCTGAGCTCCCACCCTCTCATCAAAGTCAGAATAGTTTTCAATCTGAGATAATAAGAATTGAGTATCCATTTCTCCTGTAGTTGACTTTGCAGCTGATGCACCACCTAAATATATCAATTTATCAAGTGGCTTGACAACCCTAAATGTCAAAAGAGAAGGTGAGCCACCACCACCATGAGGACCATTACCCGGACCACCACCGCCATGACCAGGAGGTCCACCATGTCCGCCATTACCAGGTGGCCCACCATGTCGGCCATTACCAGGAGGTCCAGGTGGCCCAGGAGGGCCATGCCCACCAGGAGGACCGTTCTGTCGATTAGGTCTATCGAAATGTGCGAAGTTATAACTAAATTCATAATCCATTGCAACCCATTCAAAACTAGAAGGAACCAACCCACCAGAGTTAGAATGGTACAAGTGTGTGCCTTCTGGAATAAAAGCAGAGAAGTAGCTGACACCAATGGGATTCAAGTCTGAATTTTTCTGTTTGTTGATATTATGGACCTCATTGAATATCGCTGATGCGTTAGTGAAGTCTAAAGGCGCATCTTTTATAATCGATTCATAGTTGGAAACGGACAATCTTGTGTACTTTGAGTGATTTTTCGATGAACCAAGTTTATTGTGACCATTTGAGATGGCACCAGTCTTTGACGAAAAGGCAAATGTAATGTACAAGGAGTACAAAATGTTGATTATTATACCAGCCACGAACCCATAGAACGGCAAGTTTTCCTTAACATTAGCATAAATCTTATTCCCATTCTCCGATGATAAGCTCGAGTATCTAAGTGACACCATACTGCGTAGTTCATATGCTTCTTCTTAGACGATCACTTGTGGGAAGAGTCCTGTTCATTATATTTATCTCTTGGCTGCTGGTGAGCATTCTTTCCTGGTGAGGTATTCGGAAATTGAAAAAAGGCTTAAAATTTCAAATCATTCTTGAAGATAACATTAGATCCATACGATTGATGCGCTGTTTTATCAAAGTGATGAATGCCCGTCTGAGGCACTCAACAAGTATTGCACCAGTGATTTACATGGTTCTTTCTCATGATTTTTACTGATTCACTTATTCGTGATGTTAATACCATTCAATGCTTTCCTCAACTTTTTTCACATCTCCGAACCTTCAACGGGCTCTGCTCGACCTATATCCGGGAACTCGAGATTTTTGTTATATCACATAGTATACGGAAACGGATACATTCTACAACACATCGCGACTCGGCTATCAGTGGTATAATACGTTCAGCCGACATCTCTCAGGAATTCAGACTTTAGAGGCTAAACGATGGGCAAATCAGCTGAACCCAGTTATAGCCATTTGGTCACCTCTGAAGATCAGTTGAAGAGAAAGAAGAGGGTTCTAAATGCATGTTCATTTTGTAAAAAGAGGAAGATCAAATGCAACGGTGAAAACCCATGCTCATCGTGTATCCACTTCAGCAATGAGTGCATCTTTGTGGAAGTGTCTTCAACCAAGAAAAGAAAAGTCCAGAAGCATGATGAAGGTCTAAATTCATCGCATTCGTCTCCATCTCCTGGTGGTAAAACTTTGGAATCTCAAGTGGAAAGTATGGCTGTCCGGATGAAGTCTATGGAAAACATGATCGTGAAATTGAATGATGCTGTGGCGGAGATGAACAAAAACTTAGCTTCACAAAGACCAGCATCCACAAAAAAGGTTGTTGAGAGCAATTTGGTGAATCATGTTAATCCAAAAGACCAATTGTTCATGGATACCTCCTACAAATCATTATCATTTTCTATATTCTCACAGCGCGGAATGCATTTGATCAATGAAAAGTTGGGAGATGATACATACACAAAGCCATTTACGTTCTTGTACAATAACTTGAAACTCCATTGCACCCAATCTTTGAAAGTCTTCACAGAAATTATTGATCCGTTGAGCTTGATTCCTTTGCCAGATAGAGAGTTCACAGAAATACTCATTAATACTTTTTTAGCGAGTCCAATTCCAGTAAATGACCCACTTGATGAACAAAGAGTGTCAAAGATCATTGATGCGTACTACCTGAATGACTTCTCAGTCATATCTTATTCGGATCTAACCATCATTAACATGCTAGTAGTTAATGGATTCGAGCTTTTGAAAGATCAATTCTTGTTCAATAAGACTGATGAGGTTGTCTGCGAAAAGCTTTTTCACTATGCTGTAGAAGTTATCAAATTCAAAGAGGATGACTGTGTCAAATTGGCATCTTTGTACTTCAGAAACGCTGTTTTCTTATTTCATGAAATAATCATAACAAGTGATGGATATAAAGGGATAGATGCTGCCACATTGTTAGCCAGTTATTCACTCATGGCAATGAGCACCGAAACTAGTTATATGATTTGCTCCATATTGGTTAGAATGTGTCAAGCAGAAAACTTGGATAAACTTGAAACGTACCGCAACTTACCGAAAGATGAAAGGTCAAGAAAGATATCTGCATGGTGGCTAGCGTTTGTGCTTGATCATGAATGTTTCATTAGAACTGGAAAACCAAGGATCATCAATAATGAGCAAATCTCGTGTCCATTACCAATAGAGAATATTGATTTGAAGACCAGAGACAAATTACTTGAAGTAAGAAAGAATCCCAATCATACTTTAAAAGAAGTTATTCAAGCGGTCGTAGATTTTAATATATTCATATCACTTGTACAACATTATGAGGTGACTATTCTACTCATCGACTCTCAAATTGAATCAAGGCTTCCAGCAAACGTTAAGGCCTCGGATTGTGAAGAGGTAGTTCAAGATTTGAAAGATCAGTTGGAAAGATGGAAATACTCTTTGCCAATAGAACTTAGGCCGGGAAATTCCTTTGATATCTCCGCATTTGAAGATATTTGCCCATTCAAACAGAAGTTGATTCTTAGCAGAATCATTTCATCTCATCTATATTACTATTTAACGGTTCATCGTCTCAATTCAAGGGCAGCACAATATACAGAAGACAAAGCAGAGTGTAGAGAGTTATGTTTACAGTCATGCAGAGATACTTTGAGGTACAGCTACTTGATTGAAAAAAGGCTAAGAGTTTTTTTCGATAAATGCATATTTTTTATGAGCTCAGCTTATGTCGAGTTGTTTACTTACTGTATTTTGAATCCCGAGCTCAAGAGAAACAAGAAATTGAAATCAGATGTTACTTTATTGGTGGAAGTATCTAAAGAGTTGTTCAAGCACGGTATTCCAAAGGATTCGTACAGATGGGAATTAACGGATTTGACTTTGAGATCTTTTGTTAAAGTTTTGTTACTTGTATACAACAAAAACAATCCAACCAAATTTGAAGCGAATCTAGATGGGTTTTTGTGGCCCATCGAAAATTTAGTTGAGAAGATCAAACAAGCGGAACAGAAGTCATTTTCAAATTCATCTTCAACTGAAACGGCCCCCAATATTCAAAAACAATACGATTCAAATATCGAAAATGGATCTTTACCGGTTAATAATCTAGACGTGCCCGATTCATTGAAATACAAGCCTATGGATGTTTTGGCTGTTGCATCAGGAGCATCACACATCGAAAATAAAGGTTTTTTCCCGAAACTGCTAACATCATATGCCCGTGGGTCTATTCATGATGGTAACAGTAAAGATAACTTCGAAAAGGCTGAAAATAATGTAAACTTAGACTTCGAAAAACGGCCAGAGAGTTATGATATACCCTCTGACTATCTGAACAGCAATATGATGTTGGTACAGAATGGGATTTCAGACCAGTTTGAAATCCTTAACAACTTCTCAGACATGAACCCCTTTGTTTTCTCTATGAATGAGATTCACGATGATGGTTTCTTCAACATCTTTAGCGTACCTAATTTTCAGATAAATCCTGAAGAATTTATAATGGTCGCTGATGATGAGCGTTCATTCTATGCTGAAGGGGCAAACCAACAAAGGTAACTGACTTCTGACAGAACCCTTTCAGTTCTTTTGAAGCTGATCAAGACTCCTTTCATTGCAATCTTGGTTTGATTTTTGGTGTATAGGCTCATTTGTAAATAAGAATTTTTCAGGCGCGGAGTGATTTTAGTCAAACTTTCGAGTTTCGAATCTCCATAAACTTTGATGGGCTTTTCCTTTCAAGTTAGCATCGAGAACTGTATTCGCAAATCATGGTAAGCAAGCGTGGTAGTGACTCAGTCAAAAATGGACTGGCTAGTTGTAGTGATACCGATGAAGAAAGAATCATCAAAGAAAATGGCACAGTGGCAAAGATTGTAACTATCAGGAAAAGAGTGTCAAAAGCATGCGAATCTTGCAGAAAGAGAAAAATAAAGTGTAATGGTGAATTACCTTGTGAATCATGTAGGCATTTTACCGAGAATTGTTTTTATATAAAGAAGGGTACCCGGGTTAGGCTGAAGGAAGATTCACCCACCAGAAAGAAAATTGAGGACAGAAGATCAGACTCAATAGATTTTACTCCAAACCTGGCTTTGTCGAAGGTGAAAAAAGAATCAGGCTTAAGGAATGAAGTGAAGAGCCATGATAATGAATGCAAAATGGAGAAAATTAGTGGTAGATTGTCCAACATAGAGTCAATTCTCGAAAAACTTTTGCAACAAAAATCGGTCGCCTCATCGTCTCTGGAAGATGGTGAAGATTCATCTAGTTCAAAGTCCGTTGGATCAGTGCATGCACACACGGATGGATTTGAGGACGCTGATGAAAGACAGAATAAAGAAAACAAGATCCAACCCCCATTGCAACAGGTGAGAAGGATCCTATTTGCCGGAGATAAGACTCAGCCAACTACGTTCTCGATTTTGTCTCCCAATGGCATAAAATTTATCAACAGCCAGTTGGGAGAGGATTTATCCACGAAACCTTTTAGATACATAAACGACAACTTGAAACAGTATGTGAACAGTTGTTTGAGGTTATTTGTTGATCCAATATATGAGAACTCACTTTCTCCTCTTCCTGATGTTGTGTTCACAAAGTTGTTGGTAAGCTTATTTTCATCACTCCCCATTGTAGGATGTACATCAATTGATAGAACGAGACTTGACAACGTGATTGAATCATATTATTCTGGAAAGGATTTATGTCTGGTAACTTATGGTGATATGTTATTGCTCAATATCTCGATAAGTAATGGGTTTAACTTACTCAGAGATGAATTTCAATATTCCAAAAGAAATAGCAAAGTTGTCTTCTCTCAATGCTACATATATGCCACAGAAAAACTTAAGCTACAAGAAAAATCATTGGAATCATCGGCTTCTCTGTTTTTATTAAATTCGATTTATTACTATAATCGTATATGCATTATTGGTGATGGTATCAATGGAGTACTCGGAACCTTAATGTTGGGTGTTTATGTCGCTTCTTCGATGGGAGCGGAATGCGTATCTATGATTGCTACTGTTGCTGTCAGACTTTGTCAAAATGAATTCTTGCACAGAAGAGAAACTTACTTGAAATTGGACTTTGAAGAACTGAAAAGGCGTTTGTCTTTATGGTGGCTGTGTTATCAATTAGAGAAAGATTCCTGTGTTGTAGCGGATAAGCCTTCAATGATTAATGATAATGATATAACTGCTCCATATGCTGCTGATTTTCTTGATATAGGTGTTTTGACCAACGAATTTGGCTATTCGTTGGAGCAGATTAGCGGTAGTAACCACATGAGTCAGCTTTCCAAGTTATACTGCTACCTTGATCATTACTCCGTCCAGCTAAGTTCAATTGTATCTGATACTTATAAAACTCTTTTTTTGAGGGGAAACAACTCACATTCGCAAAACTCTTCAAATTTGATGAAACAGATAGCCAGAATGAATACACAGCTTGAAAATTGGAGGTTGGCTTTACCCAAAGATTTGAGGCCATCATGCAACTTTGATTTGGCTATTGCAACAGCGCTGAACGAGGACGACACTATGTATAAATTTAGGATGTCAAGAATTTTATACCTACATCTAAATTACTACTTGACGGTTATCATGATCAACTGTCTTTCGAATTCTGTCGGTGAAGCTGGTTCACTGTCAATGACCAAATGTCTCGATGCTTGTAGGGAAACTTTGAATATCAGGAGAATTGTTGATTGTAAAATGGCAAGATTTTATGACTTGTGTATGACATTTTTCAACACAGCATACACCACCTTGATAAGCTATTGTATTCAGTACCCAAACAGGCTAATAAATCCAAATATCGACCGTGATGTTGAGTTATTGATTAGTACTTCCATTGATTTTTTTGAAGGATCATCCATCAACCTTTCTTATAGTTGGCAATGTATTGACTTGAAACTTCGCTCTTTTGTGAACATTTTGGTTCTGGTTTATGATAAGAATAATGAAAAAAAGGGATATTCTGTCAATCAAGATTTGCATCTGTATCTTTGTCCAGTATTCGAGTTGCTCAAAGAGATCAGTTCCAAAGGTGAGCATGATACATCGCTCAATAGTTTCATGAAAAGTAAGCCTTTACTCATTTCCAATTCAAGATTATTCAGAACTGATTCATATAATTCCCAACCCATTAGTACAGATGTACCCAAAAACAATATTGACTTGACAATAGATCCTTTGGTTATGCTTGATTCCAACCAGTTCATGAATGGTTTTATGTTCCCTAATTTGACCTTTCTTTCTGATCTCAATGAACCGCAGATCAATCTGCCGTTTCCCAATTCATGGGTCCAGCAATAATCACAAGTTTAATATGCAGTGATGGTTTCAACGCTTAGCTGCTTTGTGGCTGATAGAATTGCATCACATTTTTTCGATTCAAAATGACACATTTCACCTATCTTTGTCTTTCTCGATCTTCTGTGTTGTGGATAAAGGTTGACCTTGATACAGCAACAAGACAAGCTTATCGCAAAGTAGCAAGGTAAAACGGCCAAAGTTTATATTAGGGGTAATCTTTGCGTGTCAGTTTCTTCTCGCTTTGGTTTTCATAGGTTGTTTCAGCTCAGATAAAAAACTGGTCATCTGTTGAGTGTGCCATCTAGGAAACTGATGTAACCAATAAACACCTGTCAAGCAAGCCAGACTTATCTATCATTCGATTATACAAATAAATTCCCCTTTTTTGTAATCCATTTTATTGACCAGATATTTTGAAATGACAGTTTTGAATGAATTTTGTGTTTACCTTTCAAAGCCTATCTACCTATCTACCTGATCAATGGCATCAAGATCAATATTGATAAACCAAAGATTCGTCTTTGAAGTTTTGATTTGAAGAATTGATTATAATCATAAGAACTGTCTCTAGTGCTAGTATTGTAGTGTGATTCAGGATTATGAGTCCACGCAAAATAGCAAGAAAGGTATACAATGTGTATTTTAAATATTTTTTACGGAAGAAACAAACAAATACATTTGACCTCGATTGGAGATTGGACCCAAAAGTGACCATAAGAAAAGTACTCGGATATGAGTTATCGATCGCAGAGAAAATCCATTATTCAATTCTCCTGTCGGTTTTTTTATTTGTCTTCGTCATCTTGCCAGTCGGGCTTCACATTAAGCTCTTAATGATTACAGGATTGTTGTTCCTTTTCATAATTCCAGTACTATCGCAGTTCTTTTTTAAAGCATTGCCAATCCTAGCTTGGGTTTTCTTGTTTTTCTCCTCGTCAAAGATTCCTGTTTCATGGAGACCTCCAATCTCGGTTCGATATCTCCCAATAATGGAGACAATATACTATGGCGACAACTTAAGTGATATACTCGCAGCATCACCAAACTCAGTCATGGATATATTAGCTTGGATTCCATATGGATTGATTCATTTCTCATTACCGTTTGTGTTGGCTGGTTTGATATTTCTTTTTGGTCCTCCATCCTCATTGGGAGCATTTGCTATTGCATTCGGATATATGAACTTGATTGGTGTTATCATTCAGAATTTATTTCCATCGGCTCTGCCTTGGTATAAAATAATCTATGGCCTCAATCCAGCTAATTACTCTATTCAGGGATCTCCAGGAGGGTTGGCTCGAGTCGATGCAATCCTTGGATTCGACATGTATAGTACCAACTTTGAAAACTCACCATTGATATTTGGTGCATTTCCATCATTGCATAGTGGTATTGCCACAATGAACGCTTTATTTTTATGCTGGCTATTTCCACGTTTTACCGCCATTTGGTGTGTATACGTTGCTTGGTTATGGTGGGCCACTATGTACTTGACTCACCATTATTTTGTTGATTTGGTTTTTGGATCATGTCTCTCTGTACTTTGCTTCACATTTGTCAAGTACAGATCATTACCCCTTCGTATCAACGAGAGGTTTTGCCGCTATGATTATGTTACCGTTGAATTATCAGATTTATCTTCGTTGGATTATGGAAAGTATCGTTCTGTCTTTGATGATGAGACTGCAACTGGAATAAAATCAGAGTCACCATCCAAGCTCAGAAAGGAATCAAATCTGGCCAGATCAAGATTGAACTTAAGCAACACATTTGAGGTAAAAACTAGTGTCTCTCTCCCAGCCACCCACAGCTGAATATTTTTCATCAAACAAACTTCAAAGTTTAGATCTTCAAAAACACAAGGACTTCAGTACGTATGAGCAATTCAATATCTATGAAAGTTATTGCTCATTTAGATATTTACCTTCAAAAAAGTCAGCCAATATTACGAAAACCGTTTCAACTGCTTAGGCCACGTACAATTCATTACAAAATATATACATGTATTTATAGATTACGTTCATCCTCAATACTCCAAAAGACAATAAATGCTATAGTAAAACTCAAAATGCAAACTTTCTTTTTCTTTCAAATAATAGGATTGTGTGGCCTTCTTGGGTATTTGAAGCTTGGTTTCATCGCCCATATCCATTAATTGTTTTTATAATACTGTAAAAATATTAAATTTGGGGGATTTTATTCTACTTGTTTGAATTTGACGCTATCTTCTAAACATCAATTATCTTTTGCATCAGCCTGAAATCATTGAACTTCATATCGTCCGACCAATCGGTTTCATCTAGTGAATGTAAAGCCTTATCTAATACAAGGCTATGTTCACCTTGAATTCTCATTAATTCTGCCTCTTCGAAGTAAAGTTGGAACAACACTTCAGAGCTCAAAATTCTGATTTTTGCTGATGGGTTCAAACAGCATAAAGTGGCTAACCTCTTTTTCCCTTTTTCAAAAAAATGCGAGTCCTTTGTATTCAAGTTCAGTAAATACAAAGCCTTGAAAATGTGGAACACATTGAAAAGCCTTGTATGGTTGGTTTGATTTAATTGCAAATTGAACAGTTTGATAAACAAGGACTTACAGTTGAACCCGCTAGGTAAAATCATGTTCATATCGATCATTCTGAGAAAAGTTGTCAAAACGCTATTTTGGAGTTTGAACACACGATCACTATGTTTACTAGTGGTATCAAGAGATTTGATATCTAGCATTTGTGACAAATATTCGTTCGATACTGAAAGAGTCAGATTCGATGCTAAAATGGAAGATAACTGATTCAATACGTAAGATCTCATTTCTTCATCCAAGCTTGCAAGATATTTGATAAAAGAGCTTAATGAAGAATTAATCAAGCCATTACTCGACACGATACCACCGCAACTAAAACTAAAACCTTTCATAAATTCCACTGAAAGGTGTTCATAGAAAGCATCAAGTGGGCAATGAGGTAAAATATCAGTGTTGTAAAGCACTAGAAGTAAATCATAGTAATTATCAAGTGATATAGGCTGAATTGTCAAACTTTCATCTTTCTCGACATTGTTTGAACCTAAATCCTCCTGAAAAAACTGATCATGGTATTTGTCTAACGAGGTCATTTGCAAAAACAACTCAAGAGACTCTAATCTGATTTTATCAATGGTGTCCAAGTTCAATCTAGCCAACTTCAAGACAATCACTTTCGATAAGTTCTCATGTTTCTCGAAGAGAGTAATATTGCTTTTCACCAATCTAATAGTCGCCAATCGTAACTTACTTCCAACATCACCTTGATCAGTTAAAGTGTAATCATCCAACTGGTTGACAAGTCTGAATAAAACATCAACAGTCATTATATCAAAGTGTGTTAAAATAAATTTAGAAATACTATTGATTAAACTAGCCCTGACATCCGCATTTTGTGATGATGTTTCAATCAAAACTAAGATTGAATCTAATTGAGTGGATGAGATCTTTGTCAAAGAACCAATGGAATTCGCTATTGCCAAATTATTGCCCATCTTTATATATTGAATTAACTTATCGAAAAATTCATTTGTGATCAAATCCAGAGAGAACAGTTGGATGAGTAAGGTGAACTTTTCGCTGATCATTGGATGTGATAGTCTAATAATGTTAAAAATCAGTTCATAATGAGCGGCTGCCAACTTAATATCAGTCAAAGATGTGAGTAAAGCTGATAGTAGATAAAGGTATTCCTCTCCTTTTGAAAAGTTGTCTCTGTGATAGTCAAATTTTTCATTCTCCAAATAGGACAATATCAGCTCAGAAGTGCATGGTTTTTGTACTAGCCATGGGTAAGCATCAATCAAACTCAGAATTGAGTACAACAATCCGTTTCTATGATGTTTTCCCATCACTAATGAGTTAACTAAATCATCGAATATCTTTTTTTCGCGGTAGCCTTGAGCAAGTGTTGTCATTACCTTTGCACTCAATGTTCGTATTCCATAATCTTGTTTGAAAATCCCATCGTTGATAAGCTTATCCACAAACATGTTTTTGATATCATGCCCCAACAAGCTGGATATTGTAGAGGTCAAGTTGAAAGATTTCTCCAAATTACCTAGTGTGGCATAGTCTAGCATTTCCATCAACTTTAACTTGAAGCTATTCCTATCAACTTCCAATGGAGAAGCCAGCAAGTTGTCATATATGAAATCACCATTACGCCCAATTAGTTCCTGTATGACCGCACTCGCTGCTCTTCTGATCATCAAATCCCTATCAAGGCATACCACCACTAACAAATCTTTGAAAAGTAGCAATAAGTTTGATGTTGGAATCTCCAATACTGTTCTGTATTTTTTTATTGTAGCCCATGCTATGTAACAGGATGCATCTCTTATATTACTACCAACCGTGTAAGTTAGTCTCTGCTGCTCGAAAAATAAAGTCTTATGAAGAATAGAAATAACAACTGGTAACTGATCCCTACAGACAATCTTGTGCTGGAAAAAACTTGCAAGAGTCAAGAGAACTCCGTGGTACTTCTCAACATTAACCATATTAAAATCAATTGATAGATCCAATTGTGGTGTCATTTCATTAGATTCAAGATTTAAATTATCAATGTCCAATTCTCGTAACAACATCATAGTAATATCTGTCTGGAATTCAAAAGGGAGCTCTTTTGCAATTTTTGAAATTTGTTTTGATACACAGTATCTTATATTGGTTGAACTGTGGTCGATCAAGTTAATCAACGTATTGATTGTGTCCTCCACTTGCTCCACTTCTTCGGCTAAAATGAAGTTTAGGCTCAATTTTCCAAGGATTTTGATTGATAACTTGAGAATATCTATGTTGGATGATGAAGATAGCAGGTTGTGTATTTCAAATATAACCAACTCGAATTCAGTGTCTAAAGATTTCAGAAGGTATGATAAGCTTCCAATCTTTAATAAGCTATTTAGCGCTCTCAAAACACCAATTTTCATGAATTGATCGAAATTACTCCAAGACTGCTTGATATGATTGTGGAACTTGGCCAAGAATTCACTATTATCAGATCTGGACAAAAACCTAGCCATCAATAGACTAGCTGCATCACTTTCTTTACCACTATACAGGAGAAACCTCAAGGATATATCATAGACCTGGGAGGGCAAGTCGGAGTTTGAGTTTAGTGAGATTGACGATAATTTGAATGGAGATAAGATCAATATTGACAATGATACGAGCAAAAAATATCTATGTTGCCATTTCTGTCCATCTAAACTCTGTAATTTCTGCAATATTGGAGTGATGAGATATATGTCGCTCGGAAGACAGTTACTAACAGACTTCACTCCTCTAACTTTGGCCAACGTGTAAAATATTTGTCCTACAGCTTCAGAAAAAGAATCCTTTTTGTTCTCCTCACTGAAATACAATGAAGAAACAGCCTTGATGAACTCCTTCAACCGCTTGTCCAATAGCTGTGGTGATGGTTCAAACTCTTCAATCGTCAAAATCAAGTGTGATAAAGCCTTTAGATCGCTCGGGTCATTGGAAATTTGTTTGATCCCATTTCTGATGTTAGTCAAAAGATCTTCTTGCAGCTGAGTGATTTTGATCTCATTTCTATCCATTCCTTATACTATATATTTATAATATTCATAGAATTGCCTGTTTGAACTGTTCATTTGATGTGTTTTGATTTCAAATGGGCACAAAGACTAATACAGCCTCTGTTGTTTTTTGTTGATGATTTTTAACTATATCCATCCCATCATTGATTTCACTCTTAAAGTCATTTGTCAGAGCGATAAAAGATCCTTGAAACTCAACCGCGATGTCTCTTATTGATAGAGTGACAACCTTGATACACAGATATGGGTTATTGCCCAAACTTATCAAAGTTTTATCGTATTTGTCATTCATCTTATCGAT
Organism: Peterozyma xylosa; assembly: GCA_003706035.2. NCBI lineage: Eukaryota > Fungi > Ascomycota > Pichiomycetes > Alaninales > Pachysolenaceae > Peterozyma > Peterozyma xylosa. The sequence goes on from PPKF02000013.1 coordinate 47,078, forward strand.
TGTTGGTGTTGGATGGATTTTCATCCTACCGATGAAAGGACAATATAGAAACACATATATATCTGAGAATGCTTTGATGCCGTCCCAGCTGTATAATTACTTTAGGGAAACGGAATGGAACTTTGTAAGAGGTTATAAGAATGAGATTGCAGCAATGAGAGACTTACAAACTTCGGAACGAAACCTAATCACTGAAGAATGGTTACAGCAAATCGGTTACAAGACTACAATTCACCATTTTGACAGGTCAATTTATGACAAAACCTCCACGTTGAATGAAACCCAGAACTTGTATGGAGTTTTTCATGCTCCGAAAGCGGATGCTGAATCAATTGTCATTCTGGCTCCATGGTATACATCTGATGGTGAATTCAATGTCGGTGGAGTATCGGTGCTGATATCATTATCAAAGTACTTCACCAGGCTTTCTGTGTGGTCGAAAAACATTATTGTAGTCATTCCTCAAAACCCAAGATTTGCTTTGAGACGTTGGGTTGAAGACTACCATTCAAGTTTGGATAACACTGGTGGTTCCATTGAGGGTGCTATTGTATTGGAAATGCCTACAGATGGTGATGGTTTGGAATATATCGAAATATACTATGAGGGTTTAAATGGCCAGTTACCAAATTTGGATCTAATCAACTGTGCAGTTAACATTGGTAATCACGAAGGTTTCAAATTGAGCATTCAAGGCGTGCCTTTTGATAAAATCGAAAGAAATGGGTATACTGATCGTTTGAATATATTGTTGAACGGTATCAAGAATCTAGCAGTAGCTGGTATCAAAAAGTCTAACGGTTGTGAATCATTTTCAGGTTGGAATATTCAATCTATAACATTGAGAGCAAAAGGCAATGGGCCAATCGATATAACAACATACGGCAGAGTCACCGAGGCAATGTTTAGAGCCTTAAATAATCTTCTAGAGAAGTTCCATCAGTCATTCTTCTACTATTTAATGTTGCAACCCACAAAGTTTGTCTCTATCGGTACTTATTTACCATCTCTGGGTATAATTGCTTTCAGTTTTGCTGTCTCTTCATTGAACAGCTTTCTCAACAACGAGGTTTCGAATCAGGATATTATGTCTAAGGTTGGTGAAATTTTCAGTATATTCGCTTTGGTTTTAGGTTTGTGTATCTCAAACGGATATTCGATGTTAGGTTCAGGATGGATCGTTACTCATCCTAATTTACTATCATATTCGATTGTTGGATCGGGAGTTTTGCTTTCGATCATGCCACTATTAAACGTGTTCACAAAAAGCATGAAATTGTCCATGCTGACCCTTTACGGTTTGCAAAGTTTGGCATTTTTGTATATCGCTATAATCATGATTTCATTATTGGTTGTGCATTTTGCTTTGGCATTTGTTATTGGTACATTTTCAATTCCATTGTTGCTTGTCAAAGTTCACAAGAAACAAGATTCAAAATTATCCAAACTCAGGCCTTTTCTCAACTCGATATGTTTATTAATCTCGTGTCCATGGACTTCATTGGTGGTTCTATATTTCATTGACACTACAAACTTTAAAAATATACCGTCCATTTTTATTGGGTTGTTAACTTCGTGGAATGACTTACAATCTTGGACTTGGTTTATAATCATTACTGCTTGGTTACCCGTTTGGTTGTGTTTTGTGATTACTGGTTCTGCCGTTGACATTATGCCATCTAAAGAGAAGCTTAAAATTCAGTAAATTTGTGGATTAGAATTTGAAACTTTTATTATTATATCGTATGAAGTTCATCAGCAGCAATAATTAAACAAAAAATTTCGAAAATACCAAGTATATAGACGCCGCCTCACTCATATCTTACTTCCACTTAGTCATAAAATCATTATGGAATTTTTCCCAATCAGAGATCCATTGAACACCAGGAGCTAAGAATGTAGTTCTAACATGGTATGTACCTGGAACTTGTCCGAATCCTGACCCTGGAACAGCACAAATACCAGTGTTGACCAAAAGCTCATGACAGTAAAACTCATCAGCCTCAATGCCTAAGCTTTTAGCTTGATTGATGACTTTTTGAGGTAAATCAATTTTTGGGAAACAGTACATGGCACCTTGTGGTTGTTGACATTCAACGCCCTCCATTTTATTGAAAGCTTCAAATAATTTTGTTGATCTTTCCAATAAAGAATTATGAATGGCTTGTCTTTCCAGTTGGTTTAATTCAAAGGCAGAATCACCTTTGTTTGGTGGGTTGACCATCAATTCAACTAAAGCTTGACCAGTGACAACTGGGCACAACGAAATCGAGGCCAATTTTAAGATTTCCAGCTTAACTTCTGGTGAAAACCCAATCAACTCCATGTAACCACCTCTTTGGCCACATTCACCACTAACACCTTTTGATGTAGAGTGCAAAGAAGCCAATTGAACTTTGTCGAACTTGTCAGGGTATTTTTCTTGCAATGATCTAAGGCATTTCTTGATACTGACAAATTTACCATCAAAGACATTCTCTTGGTAAACCTCATCAGCAATGACGACTAAACCGTATTCAGCGGCAACTGCTAAAATATCTTCAATGGCATTTTGAGTTAAGATGGCACCAGTTGGGTTACCAGGGTTGATAACAACAATAGCTCTGGCATCAATGCCTTTAGCTTTGCTTTCGTTGCATAATTTTCCCAACTCAGTGGCATCAACTGACCAATTGTTAGCCTCGTTCAAATAGTATGGAATTGCTGGTGAATTATTCATGGTTAATGTTGCTGTGTACAATGGGTACTGTGGAATTGGGATCATGAATCCAGATGATGGGCCATTTGATAAGATGTTTAACAAGTAACTTACTGCAGTTGATGCACCAGTAGTTAAAAATACATCATCCTTTTCAGCCTTGTACCCATCTCTTTTTGTGATGAAATTTGCAATGGACTGTCTAATGTGTGGGACACCTTGTGAGTGTGAGTAAGCACCAACAGAGCCGATCGATTTCAAAAGTACTTCAGCTCTTTCAATCACCGTTTTTGGAAATGACTTGGTGATCGATTCATTTTTCAACAAATCTGGGTATTGCAAGATAGACAAGACTTGCCTGTAGAAGGTTAATGGCTTTTGATCCAACTGCTGTGGGTTACCAATGTTGGCGTTGATGATCTTCTGGAAAGGCAATCCGTGGTCCTCGACTTCAAGTTGCGATCTCAACTCTTCTGCTTTTGTTGGAATAGCACCTCTGACTGCATATTTGGCGTTAACGGCGTGCTGGTTCAACTCGGTCGTGTTCAATCTCTCGGCTGGAGTAAACGATGGGGTTGAGGATAACAATCTTACGATCTCCCTCTTGTTTCCCTGCAAAACAAATGATGTTGCTTTTTTAGAGGTCAATCTCAACATTTTCTCTATCGTGTGTATGGCTGAAATATGTGGTGCCGAGCAAAAAAAATCCTGAGCTTCCTGATCCAATCCTCTATTGAGCTAATACCAGATTCGAGATTAGATCCAGATCCAAATTTTACCACTTGTGATATGAACTGCTTTAAATTCAAAGAAGGAAAATTTTGAAAAATTCTTGACCTGACTGACTCTTCCCTTCTAAAGCCTATCTAAATCAATTGCCGTAACGGTGATGAGTTTCCGCAATTTGCTTGCCGACCACCTTTGTCCCAATAAGGAAATTACGGCTGTTTATGTTGACTTCCCTATTTGTCCATGTTCTGCATTTGGCTCTCTCCTAATTTTCAGTGTGGTGCAAGTGCTCCATAACCGCAGTCGCTATAAATACAAACTTGGATCCCTCAGCAGTTTCGAAACCTGCTTTTTTCTGCTTTTTTTTTTCTTCACCGTCCTTATGCTCGGGCATTACGTGTATCAGTGAGGATTCGTCCGAGATCATGTTTTTGCTGGTTGAAAACTTTTAACCTTTGACTGCTCTTTTGTCGTTAACAGCTTTGTTCTGTTCTGACTTCAAAAGGAATTTTTGGATCAAACTCCTGTAATATTTGAAAAATGGTTTTCTTGTCTGGAGAAAATTGATGAAGATTTTTTAACTCGTTTTGAATCTGACATCATGTTTTCATGAAACACAAGCCTCACAAATATTACTCAATCTAAATCGTAAAATGATCAAGCATGCTTTGGGCAGAGCCAGCGGCCAGCTGCCTGCGAGGTGGATGTATCGTCCGAGTTTGTGGACAAGCTACATCCCATCCCCGTCTTGTTTCTTAGAGGCTACACGGAATCTTGTCCAGGCTCTGCGTACGCGACTATTTGGTTCGAAGTACATGTAGCTGAGCGTCCTGTGGTCTCGACTTCATTGATTGCAAAGTGCTGAACAGTTGACGGATAGCAGCTCACCAGTTACTGTGCAGTTGCTGATGTCACTGAGTGAGCCTTGTGAACGGGTCGTGTGTGTAATATCAATTCAGACCTGTGATGGATGCCAGCGAAAAATAGGAGAAAAAAAAAGCCTAAAAGCTTGAAAAAGCAGTTGAAAAGCACTATTTATCGAATCATACATAGTCGTCAAGTCAGATATAATAGGACCTTAGATATCATCATGTTCAAAAAGTATGATTTAGCTTTTCTTTTCACCTGCTTACTCTGGCCATCCGTACTAACATAGGGCTGCTCGCTTATATACAACATAGATTCAATAACGAAAGTATCCACTCTCGTTCGAATATCAAATCCTCAGTTCAAAGAGGTATCAAGACTAAGTTTTTAGCACAATATCCTTTGGTGGAGCCAATACTTGAAGTTCTAATACCGAAGAAGTCCCAATTGATCAACTACAAGTGTGAAGATAAGATCCAATTGTACGGTATCGAAGGCTCGATTGAATTATTCCAACACTTTGATGATATGATCCCAACTTTAAGAATAGTTCACCAATATCCAGAGTTGTTTCCTAAAGTTCAGGTTGATAGAGGGGCAATCAAGTTTATTTTGGGCGGTGCCAATATCATGTGTCCTGGGTTAACTTCAAAAGGTGCTAGTTTGCCAGAAGAAAATTTCGAAGTTGACAAAATTGTTGTAGTCTATGCTGAGGGTAAAGAAAATGCGATTGCCATTGGTAAGCTAATCATGAGCACCGATGACATCAAGAGCATCAATAAGGGTATTGGTATTGAGGTCTTACATTATCTTGGTGATGGTCTATGGAATCTTCATGTTGACTAGTTTATGAATTGATGTCTTTTTTTTTATATATACAAATTATTCAAGCTGTTTTCTAAAATGTAGCCTAACGTTTTTTGAACTCAAAAATATTCATATAATGACTGTGTCTTACGCTTATTTTGTGCTTCATAAGTATCGAATGTAAACCCGGCATATTTTGTCTTCGTCTATGATACCACAGTCGGAAATCAATGAGATACAGTCATTGTTACTTCCGATTACCTGAGGGCAACCTTCATAGTCGTCATTGATGAAATAGAATATCTCAAACCTGAACACTGGTATATCCAGTAACCTTTTGCTGATATCTCCTTTCAATTTTCCCACAGAGCAAGTTTTGAAGGTCTTTAACTCAAACAATAAGGTGTTTTTCTCGTCAAAAATCTCAATAACTATTATGCTCGAAGACAACTTACCTTTGCCCCCATCAAAAGATGAAGCAGTGGATGACGCTTCTAACATGATCTGATTTGAGTCTAAGTCGTATTTCTTACAAAGCTCGCTCCATCTATGGGGGTTGGAATCAATGATCTCTTTCAACTTTTTCAACTCTCTATCCTTTTGAAACTTTGATATCAAAAAAAGTTCATAATTGGTTCTTTCCAGGTTGGTGATCAATGACCTGTTTAAATATTTCATGTTATCGTTTAATCTGAATACTATGTTGATCAACGACTGGTCCTCTTTCTGTGTGGTGTTGTTGTATATTGGATTATCATTGATTCTAAGACTTACCAAGTTTGGGAACTGACAGTTCAAGAAATTGATATCATTGATTTCAAAAATCTTGTTATCCCGGATATCCAAGTCTGTGACATTATTAAGCACCAGTGATGTTGATGAAATGTTTACGTGATTTCCTGTGAGCATCAAAGAATTCAATGAGACCATATTGCATACAAGTTCTCCAGGAATTTTTGTTAGATTGTTGTATGACAAATCCAATTTCTTTATTTTTTGAAAGTGAACCAATTCCTGCAAATTCAGCGAAACGTCATTAATCTCATTTGAAGCAATATTTAAATCTGTGAGATTGGGAAATTTTGAAACAAATGATCTGATAATCGCCGGCGTTATCAATGTTGTTGCCATCGAAACTATCTTTACTGACTTGAATTCAACGCTTTCTCCCTTTTCGGTATTGACATCAAACCTATTACCGTTCAAATTCAAGGACACTAGATTGGGAAACTTTGAGATTATCTTGTAAACCTCATTTAGATCATGAAATAGGTTGAAGCCCAAGTCCAAATGTTTCAAATTCATTAAATTCAGAAATTCACCACCGCCATCGCCATCGCCAAACCTCTCGATTTTCATGAAGTCCAAGGAGATAATCTCCAAATTATCAAAATTAGATTGAAACCTACTAAATCTCTCAAACCCGTAGCTCTCTACTTTCTTTTCACCGAACCTTATGTCCTGGAAGCTTACATCACGCTCATTTATTTTGCTGTGGTCAGGCGTATTGATGTCCAACTCTTCCTCGTGTCCATATTTATCCATCATAGCCTTCAAAAAAGTTTTGCCAGTAGAATCAGCAAGCTTCTTCGATCCGATTTTGAAAAAGGATCCAGAACAACTATCATTGAGAGTGTTGAAGTATCGTACACCGTCTAGCTCACCATTATTCGTGCCTCTATCGATCTTATCCCATTCAACGCCAAGTGCAGCTTCATTGGGCCAATTGGGTATTTCACCCACAAATCTTACTGTACATAATAGCCCTGCTATTGATAGTCTTTGATTGACTTGGTATTTGCTGCTCATGAGATTTCGTGAAGTAACGACTTCATGTGTTTCGCAGTAGCTATATAAAGATAGGTCTTTCTAAGATTTTGCTTTTCTTATAACGCGGAATGAAAAAATGCATTTGTATGAATTCAGCTTTATCACTGTTAAAGCTGTGTTTGCTGATTGAGTTATCCGAATAAGACAAAGATGAATGGTGTTAAAGCTATAGAGCGGTTGAATCAACAGGAACTCGATAATAATGTTTCAGCGAGTGGATCGTGGCATCAACAGTACTCAGATACATCGTACATTTTTATAGGTGGTTTGAATTTAGGCCTAACAGAAGGTGATATCCTACTGGTATTCTCTCAGTATGGTGTGCCCATTGACATAAGGTTGGCTCGAGAAATCAAAACAGGTAAGCCAAAGGGATTTTGCTTTTTGAAATACGAGGATACAAGGTCAGCTGTACTAGCCATTGATAATTTGAATGGCATCAAATTAGTTGATAAGATCATCAAGGTTGATCACTGTTACTATCGCCCGTTCAAAACAGATGATCCTGAAGAGCTCATGTTATATCAACAGGATGAAGCGTATATCAAAAAGCATTTGGATGAGGACTTGGAACCAAGCGATGATGAAAAGAGCGATAGGAAGAGGAGAAGGCATCAAAGTAGGCGTAATGCTAGTGGCAAAAGAACCATAGAGCACAAAGAAGAGATGGTTCAAGCAGTAAATGAAGTAAGGAACATTAAGAATAATGGAGATGATGATGAGTTTGAGGATCCCATGGCTACTTATCTCAAAGATAAAAGTACATGAAACGAAAGGACTGTTTTACGTCACTGTAAGTTGAACGAGAACGAAACTTTGAAGATCTTTGGTTCTCTTCTCTACGTTAAAGATAATAGGGTTGTCTGTTATCAAATTCATTTGAAACTGTTAGATATTACAAACCATAGTGTTATTCTCTTCTCTTAGCTAAAATCATTTTAGATGCGTTTAGTGCTCAAATCTAAAAAAAAAACTCATTAACGTGTCAATGATACCAAGAAGTAACGACAACAGTCAGTTGTAAATTGAATATCCTCCGAATAAGCTCTTCATTTCTCTAGACATTCTTCTTTGGTTAAGAGTTATTGATAATGAAACAAGAAGCATACGATAAAAACGTCAAATATGGTATAGTGATAGACTCTGGATCATCAGGCTCTCGAATTCAGATATATCAGTGGAAAGATCCAACTTATTTGAAGTCTGTTTCCAAAGAAGATGGCTCCATTCTCAATTCTGTACCTAAGTTGCTTCAAAAGGAGGACTGGAATTACAAAATATCGCCCGGTATATCATCGTTCAAGGAAAAGCCAGATAGAATATGGGATGATCATTTGAAAGATCTCATCGAATATGCTGAATCTATTATTCCTCTTGAGTCAAGAAAGCAGACCCCAATTTTTGTTATGGCGACAGCCGGTATGAGACTAGTGCCGGAAACCCCAAGATTCAAGATCTTGAACAACATCTGTACTTCTATCAGCGAGCATTCCAGCTTTGTTTTACCGGATTGTCAGAATTATGTGCAAGTTATAGATGGAGAGACTGAAGGTTTGTACGGTTGGATAGGCTTGAATTATATGATGGGACAGTTTGATAATTACAACTCTAATCTGGAAAATCACGAATCAGTTGGCTTTATGGATATGGGAGGTGCATCAACTCAAATAGCATTTGTACCTTCGTCGGACGAGGAGATCAAGAAGCATGATGACGATTTGTTTACCATAAATTTGAAAAACGTCAATGGTGAGATACAACAGTGGCGAGTATTTGTTAGCACTTGGTTAGGCTTTGGCGCTAATGAGGCAAGGAAAAGACATTTGAGAAATGCTGTCAGCTCACTACCTGACAATATTGATACAAAGGAAGAATTCGACAAATACTTGATTGATCCCTGTTCTCCAAAGGATACAATGATCGATTTTGACTACAATGGTAAGACATACACAATTCGAGGTTTAGGTAATTATGAAAGCTGTTTAAGAGACATTTATCCTTTATTATTGAAGCATTTGCCATGCGATGATTATCCTTGTTTATTCAACGGTGTGCATGCCCCCAAGATAGATTTTGAAAAGGATAAGTTTATTGGAATTTCAGAGTATTGGTATACCGCAAATGACGTGTTTGGAATGGGTGGTGATTACAACTTTTTGGAATTCAATGAAAAAGTCAACGAGTTCTGCTCTTCAAATTGGGAAACGGTTGTCAAAAACTTTGAAGAGGGAAAGTATGGTAAGAACATGAATATTGACTACTTGAAGGATTCGTGCTTCAAGGCAAGCTGGGTCATCAATGTTTTGCATGAAGGCTTCAACTTACCAAGAATTGGTATTGAGGCCAATTATTTGAATGAAAGAGAAATTGCCCAAGTAGAAGAGAATTTGAAGAGCCAAGCAGAAAGTCATCACATACCATTTCAAAGTGCCAATTTGATTGATGGCGCAGAGTTGTCGTGGACTTTGGGTAAGATCTTATTATACATTAGTAGTCAAATTGAATCCAACGAAACAGATGAAAAGAGGAAAGTGGGTATAGTTCCAAGTGAGAACTCTGTGCTTCTTGAGGGTAAATCTTTTATTCCAGGGAGCATATACGGGGCAAATGAGAAATCAAATTCTAACCAAATGGCTAACTTGTACGAAATTCCATTCTTTGACTCACAAAGCTCATCAACCTCATTTATATCGATTCCTTCGTTATTGATACTTTCTTTTTTATGCTTTTGCCTTTTTTTCCATCGAAAGGTGCTAAAGATAATAAAACGATTGGAAAAGGACAATCAGTATTTCAAGAAGTTCAATAATGGTGCCAGAAACTTTTACTATTCAAAACTTGTACCATCATCAACATGTGATATTAGGGAAAATAACATCCGTATGAGTGACATGGAACTGGGGGAAGTGGTTCACTCTGATGAAGACATTTTTCAGCAATCGGCAAACTCTCAGCCAAACACTTTAAGAACAAGAACATCTTTACTGAGTATTCCAACTTTACAATCACAAGGTAACAACACTAATAATGGCTTTGCTAAACCATTTTCTGGGTTAGAATCTCCAATTCACTTTTCAAGATCAAGTGTTGGTATGAGTCTCCATAATGGTAGTAGTTCGAGCATAAACAGTATGGAAACTGGTCAAAGTAGAAGCTTCAGTAACGGCTTATATAAACAACCAGAGAGTAGTACTGTCAACAGTGTTTTAAGCTCTTCTGTTTTGGATTTTGGAAAGTTGAGAAATTCAATCATCAATGGCAACAATGCTCCAGGCTCACCATCTGAGTTTAACGGTGTTGGAGGTAATACCAATAAAACAAAATAACTATAAGCATGTGCTTTTTTGAAGCGAGATTGAGCAGGCCTTCTTTTCTATGTATAATTTTTATAAAGAGTGACGTTTAGTGATAATGTCACTTGACAAAATCAAAAGCTTTTACAATACATTGTCATTTCACCTTATAAGAGAACTCATCTGAGTAGTAAAATGGAGCGACTGACATGATTTCGGGCGTGAATTCCTTTTTGGGACAGTTATCCGTTCAAGTTTGAGCTTCTCCCCAATGCTTATATAAGTCAACTTCACTGCCATCAAATTTTGAAAAGTAGCTTACTTACTGACAATCATAAATTTAAAACGCTTCAGCTATGTCTCTGGTGACAGGAAAAGTGATATCATTACTGTCCGTTGCTCATAGCTCCAATAAAGTCAAAAAGACAGGCACCAGGAGGTCAAGACTTCCAAGCTCATGTGCTGTTTGCCGCAAAAAGAAGATCAAATGTGACCAGTTGAAACCATCATGTTCTAGTTGCTTGAAAAGTGGGAAAAAGGATTTATGCTCGTATAGTATTTTGCGATGGGAGAATACCACATTAACTGACGAAGGTGAGTTGCGTAATGGGTTGATTGCTAGTGAGATTAAATCTAATTCTGCGAAAAGCAAACCATATGAAGCAAATTATGTTCATGCATTGGAGGCTGAAATTGACTATTTGAAATCTAAGCTAAATGTTATCGAGCAGGATTCTCAGAGTAGTATGTATAATTTGCCTCATGGGCATCCAGATATCCCAACTGATGAAACTTTTGATTTTTATAGAGGTTTTAGGCTGTTTGATACTATTGGAAATTATATTTCAAATGACGGGCCTTTGAGTTGGTCTGCTTTGATTAGAAGGGATAAGTATAGTAGTATGGTTTGGGCGGCTATGGTTGAAAAACAACAGGATCTGTTTCTCAAATCGAGAAAGGAGAAGATGCAAGGGACCAGGTGCTCAAAATTTCAAGCTGGTTTGAAGAATACTAGTGATCATAAGTATTGCACAATATGTTCAGAAACATCAGTATCAGGTAGCACTTCAACCTCAGATAATCCAGATGAAGAAAATTCGAATGAAAAAAACAAGAATACGAGTTCTAATTTTGAGGGAAATAATACGTCAGGACCAGACTCTGAAAGTTGTAGCCTGGGTAAGTTAGAAGAAGAGGAAAAGCAAAAAAACTTATCGCAATACCATTTCGATGACAGGGTGAATAAACGGTTGGTCGAGCACTTGGTTGGTGTTTTTCCAAGAAAAAAAGTTATTTGGTTGTTAGTTTCGAGGTTTTTCAAGTACGTTTATCCTTTCATGCCCTTCGTAGATCAAGCACAATTCATTGACACTACTCTGAAGTTGATCGGGTTTGTTTCTTTTGAGGATGTTCCAATTTTGAAACTTGTGGTAACGAGGAAAATGGACTTTGCCTCCATTTGTACATTATTGACCGTGATTTCTTTGGGTTATTTGAGTGTCTATGCGTCAGTAGGTAGAAACTTAAAGTACTCTCAAGATGAACAGTACTTGTTGAAACATCCAATTTCACAGGAAGTTTTGGAAGCAGCTTATTTATGTTTCAATCAATTTCACACACCTCAATATTGTAATTTTTATATACTACAAGCAGCCATGTTCATGAGACAATACCATTTTTTCTCACCACTAAAAGGGGATGAAGCAATCAATGAATTTCAGATATCGAATGAAACCTTATATCAAATGGCAATTTCTATTGGACTAAATAGAGACCCAATAAATTTTGAATCAGAGACCTTCAAAAACGAAAAATATTTCAATATAAGGAGAAAATTATGGAACGAAATAATTAATTTTGATTTGCATCAAAATTTTGTTGCTGGAAAGACCTCAGCTATGGTTATTGCTTCATATGATACACAGTTTCCTTTGAAACCAACATTATCTAACAAAAACAACTTTGATTTTGATTTAGAGAGTTTGACTTATTCTTTGAGTTTGGAGGAAGCAAAGAACACACTTTTTGTGTCTCTGCTTTCACCATTTCTCATGAATGTTGGGAAACCCAAAAATCTCTCCCAATTAATCAATCATCTTCAAAATTTAGAAATGCACATTAATGAATCGTTGATATCAATTAATCGTATATTAGAATCAGCGGATCCAAATTTGGATAATCATTCACGAAATCTTTCAATGGTTCACCGGCTAATTCAGTATTTCAACTGCAAGACTGTTCTCTATATGGTCAATTATTACATATTCATACATTTCGAAGAGAAGAAAGAACCTCAGTTGGCCGTATTTTATTTGAAGAAATGCATACATGACAGTTATGAGTTGATGGAGGCATTTCCAGTTATTGTCAAATGCTTTTCATCAAATTTTGTACCAGGCTTGGACTTTTTACTAATCCCCTATTTGCTTCACTCAATACGTAAGTGCATGATACTCAGATATGGTATCTATTCCAGATTGCTTCATTACGGGCATCTTATGGTAAATGATATTCTGATACCTCGTATACTTGAATATAAATTATCAAATGTCAAAAACCTTCTTTTACATGGAATATTCGTATGTCTTGACTCACTTTCGATTTTTAGTACAACTTACTTTTCTGCTTGGGTTATTGAACGATCGAATGAGCTTGCAGTTGCTGTGACTGAAAGTTTCCTTGATAGGAATACTTTCACTCAGAGTGTTGATAGAGAACCAAAGATAATAAAAGATGGAGATTTTACTATTGTTCCAGAGAATTGCATTTTGACCGGGATCTCAAAACATGATTTGTTGGAGTTGTTTAACTATGTTCAGAGAACAAGTGAGAAGTTTGAAAACAGAGAATTGCCTATAAGATATATGTATGCTGATTCTGCCACAAGCTTTGATAATAATGACTTGATTCCACCATATACACTTACTCCCACTCTCAGGTCGACAGTATCAGCTCAAGAAACAGAAATGGACTCTTCTGGGTGGAGAAAATACGAGAAATATAAGAATAAATATAAATTAGAGGTCGATAGAGTATGGCTGATCTTTTTGAGTGGCAAGCTTATGAGTCAGACGAGGGGTGAAAAATTAAGTAGTATGGTGTCGGGTGTGTCTCAAGATCGACCATCAAATGACAATAGCTGTCTTCATATCCCAAGCTTAAAGACATCACCTTTTTGCTTATTTAGCATAGATGACTCAGTTAACAATCACGAAGGCCGAACACAAACTGACGAAAGTAGTTTTCCAGCATTTACCAACTCTCCAATTGATTTTACGATTGATAATTCAACTTCTCACAAGCCATCAACACTCAGGTGGAATCAATTTTTTTATATCAATCAAGTTAATAGTTTGAGAGGAGGCTAAATGTGTAAGTGTTTTACATAAATTATGTCTATTGAATATTCCCTGGCTCGTACACTGTATTCACCGAGAAAGAAAATGCTAATCAAATTATAATAAACACATATGCCACAATGACGCAGCATTGATGCATTCCTCGGTTCTTGTAACACAATTTCTCAAGAGATGTAATTTATCAAATGATGTACACAAGGTACACCATGTCTTAATTAATAACCAGTTTTCTTTTTTTGGCCTTCTTAGGCTTGATCAGCTCCTCTGTATCTTTGGATTCGAGAGCCGGATCATTCGTTTTTGTCTTCTTCTTCTTTTTTATTGTGACCTTATCTTCTCCTGCTGCCTTTGTCGGTTTTTTTTTACTCTTCACAACTTTCTCAGAGTAAGGATTAAGTTCACTGACCTCATTTCGCAACTTTTCAATTTCATACTCGACGAAGTTAGAGTTGGTAGTGAGAGAACTATCGTTGATAATCGAAGAAGAGGTATCATTCAAGTCAAAATTGTCGAGATTTGATGAATCAATCTTGAATTTGGACTTTTTCGAGATGGGCTTTTTAGAAGCGACTGCAGGTCTATTCATCAAAACTGGATTCAAAATGTCTTCCTCCAGTAATATAAGTACTTTCTCCTTTCTTAACCTTTTCTTCTTATCCTTCTGTTTCATGAGCTCTGGCTGTGGCGAGTTTTGTCTACTTGAAAGTGACTTGTCATCGTTGAGATTGATCAATTGAGTATGATCATTTGCAAATTTTGGTGAGAGATTCTTTTTGGATTTGGATGATTTGACAACTTCTTTATTGGCATCTGATTCGAGTATATAATATGGATCGTCTTTCAATCTTTCGAGTCTTTCAATCTTTCTCTTCTCTAATTCGTTCTCTAATTCGTATCTCTTATTGTCATCAATATCATGATCATGGTCATAATCAAGCTCATGATCATGGTCATTATCAGCTTCCACTTCGGATTCATCTTCTGATTCAGATTTGGAATTTATGAACTGAGATAGTTTCATTAGATAGATCATTGATTCTTCACTGATGGTTTGTGATAAATCAATTGCATTTCTTGGTACAGACAAACGTTGTTGCAACCCAGCAGCAATTGGTTTTAATTCGTATGCATCAAACAAATGTGGAAGGGCCTCAGTAAGAAAAATGGGAGGTGGCATTGATGATTCATCTGATTCGGCCAACATATCACAATTGTTGCGTAAGGATTCAAGTAAAATTTTTAATAACTCAATACAGGAAATTGAACGTTCTTGAATTTCGAAATTGTTTGAGCATTGTAAATTGGTTAGATAATCAATAAACGAGGTGGTGAGTTTGATTGAAGTTTTGTAATGAGCTATATTCCAGTCTTCGAAAGAATATGCAGATATGTTTATGTATTTGATGAACAATTTGAAGATTGAACTAATGAAAAATGGTAAAATCTGTTCTGCTTTACCTGTATTAGTAAGTCTCATCATTGTTTCATTGGTTATCAAGCTGGTCATCAATGTGGTAGTAAATGTTCTAACCTCACCACCTTCATCCTTATTATCATTGATATAATCATCAAAATATTCAGAGACGCACCAAACACAGCTATTAATCCAAGTATCGTATACAATACTTTCATCATTGAGTAATTCAATACAGACTTCAACCAAGGAAGATCTCATAGATGGAACTTTCAAGCCGATAACTTCAAATTGACGTGTGATGTCGTATACTTTAGTAGAATCGACTTCGCACATTATGTGAACCAAATCTTTCAAAGTCATTAAAAACCAGTGGAAATTTGGAATCAACGCATAGTTCTGTGATTCTGAAAGAGACAATATTTTTTCTGAAATCATGATTTTATAAGAAATGGGAAATTGGAGTCGAAACTCGTCGCTGTCATTCGAAGCAGCAAGTTGAATCAATAAGTTGGAAACAATTTCGACAATATTGTCTTCGTCAATCAAGTCATCTATCAAATCTAGCGATTTGAAACGAATTGTTAGATCACTGTCCTTTAGCCATTTTAATACCAACACCTGATGTTGCTTTATCAAAGTAGGTTGAATCTTGATGATTTTTATGAATGCCAAGATAGAAACATACTTTAAATTCTGATCTTGAGTTTGAACGAATGCCAAAAGCTGACTGACTAGAATCTTTGAAATATCAACATCTTTGGATGTCAACATGTGGCCTGTCAATATGCAATTTATGCATTCATATATCAAAGACGATGCCTTGGTATTATCCATTATCTCCATTACTGCGGGTAATAATTTCTTCTTTATTCTTGGTTCAATCATCGATAATGATGAAAACAATTTCAATAATCTAATGATCATCCAGTTGTTTGTTGAAGAAGTCAAAAGCTTGAATAATACTGGACTTAACTCTATGTAGTTCTTTGGGTTCTTATTTGCAAGTTCACATATGACATTCACGGTTGCACTGAGAACTGAGACATCTTCTTCAGTGTTCAATTTGTCTACCAATCTTTGATAGTTCGACCTCAATGCTTCAGGATAAGTTAAGAATATTTTGAATGTCAGTAAAATTGCCTTTTTTCTGATGGATGGCTTCGAATGCGAAAACATTTTCATCAAGTCATCAATAACATCCTGGGCCAACTCTCTTGTTACGATTGACGATAAACAACTAATTGCCAAACCGACTTCAACGTGGTTCGATGAATTCAAATCTTTTTTCAACAAATTTGTCATCAACATCAAGATGTCTTCGTTGTTGTTTCTCGTTAGCATCTGAATTGCTGCAAAGTACCCAACTCTCTTATGCTGGAACTTGATTGATGACATGACTTCGAGAATTTGGAAGGAACAAAAGGATAGATCAAATCCATACATCTCTAAGTAGGTAAGCTTCAAGATAGCCATTGATTTCAGTTCCATATCATTTGCCTTTAACTCTTGTCGACATTCTTGAATCGAATTGTTGAAAAATTTGGAAAGCTTCAGCTTATCATTGGAATTGGACCTTATGCCTGTGATCAAATCTGAAAGAGACTTCTCAAAACTCAACCCAAATGGTCTGAGTCGAGCTCTTATTTGTTCCGCTGATACCACTTCAGCAAGTGACATTGTTCTATGGGTCTGTCGATAGCTCTGTTATCACGAATATCTGGATTTCGTAGATAAATGCGTTGTTCTTCAAACACTCGAAAAGGCTACATACACGCGCTAAATACAAAATCTACATATTAACATAGATTACAGTCACTGTTATTTCAATGGTTCAGCTATAGATGTCATTCCAAGCAGTCATATCGTCACAAAATGCTCAAGTATTGTGGACGAGACTGGTTTATGCCTTGTCAACCATATCCGACACCATTAAGCTATCGATATCGCCCTCCCAGTTGACCCTCAGTTCAGCAAACATACTGAAAACATCTCTACTTTCAGTCAAATTTGACAGTGACAGATTCTTCGCAGAATACAAGTTGATCCACTCAAACGAAATCACCTTTTTATTGAATTCCAAAAAGTTGCTGGTGTTATTTCGAAGCTATGGTTCAGATGATGCAGAAACCTTCAAGTTTACAATCAATGAAGTATCCACAAGTTCAACACTGATAAATCGGTCCAGAAATAAGTTGTTCATAGAGATTATCACTAGTTCAAATTTGAGAAAGCAATATTCTCTTTCATTTGTCAAGTGTCAAAATAATCATGACTTGAAAATAGATAAGGTATATAAAGAGATGTTTTTCAATCAGGAGGGTGAAAATGATGACCTATTGGAAAATACCGATCGAATCAACTATTTGATGGTTGAAACGTCAATATTGAAAAACTTTTTAGACATGTTTTCCTCTAGTATTGAAGACTTCAAAGTCGAAGTGCAGCCTTATGTTAGAAAGTTGAACTTTATTGGGTTCAATAAACAGCAGTTTTTGACAGGAGTGGCAAAGGGAAAGAACTTGAATGCAAGCAAAGAAGCACATATTTTGAAGCAACCGATGTCACTTACTATTGGAATTAGCTTAAACGATTTATTGGGGGATAACTTCCCAGATCTTGAGAATGTGAATGAGGAACAAAAAAAGAAAGTAATAAACGTTGTTTACAGGTTGAAAGATTTTAAAACATTCATCAATCTTGTCCATTCATTGAATAACACATCGTTTTTGAAAAGCGCTTCCGAAAACTCCATTGGACCCAGTAATGTACAAAATGTTCAACCACAGCTGTTGAACTACCTTGAAATATTTTTCAATAAACCAGGATTCCCAATCTTACTATCCAAGAAATGTGAGTTACCTGAAATGACTAATCCCAACAACGATTTAACCGCTGTTGATGCTTCGAAAAAATCCATGGATTTATTCACTGTTGAGTTGATTGTTATGACAGACTACGAAAGTGATAATTTGAACGTTGGAGAAAACCGACAGCAAAACACTGATTTGATAATACCTAACATTGCAGTCTTAAACTCCAATGACGCTACTCCACTCAAAAATTCCAGTGATGATATCGAAGTGGGAAACAAGACGCCTCCACATCTTTCAACTGACTCAAAACCATTGGGTGAAAGCACAACAAGAAAACAGGCTCCACCAGCTGAATCTAACTTGTTTGTTCCCGACGTTGATTTCAGCGAAGATTACCCACGATTCAAACGGCCCGAACAAGCATTGGCCAAACGAAAGTTTCAGATACCGGATCTTCTACCCAGTCAGTCTTGGAATAATAATAACAGTCACCCGTCACGTAAAAGTCCCGAAAGGCAGTCAGATGCTGCTTATGACTCGAACCTTGATGGTGAAATCATCGTTAGAGAGCAATCAATACTTTGGAATGACAACGAGCAACCAAAGAAAAGAAACCTAGCCAGGGATATGATAGCTACGAAATTCATTCAAAAACAAGTCGAAGGTAATATTCGAAGAAACAAGGATTTCGATCACTTTTCCCCCAACGACTACAACTCGTTGAGATCAAAGCGTGGAAAGACTTCTGTCAATGTAGATGACGATGATTATTATAGAGACAGTGGCGATTACGGCTCAAATGCTGAGGAAAAGAGACGAGAGGAGGAAAAAGATGAAATGAGTGAAGAAGCTTTGGGACCCACACAAAATGTTTACAAGGTAAAGGGTTTGTTCGATTAGGCCTCACAATTGTTGATGACATCTAAAGCTGTATGGAAAGGCTTGGAAATTGTTCTATGTTTTTTACACTACCAGTTGCTGGCAGCGGCTATCAAGAGTCCGACTGAAGAGAATAGTTCTTTGTAGGCCTCTGCGACGTTGTGGAGCCACCAAATATTCGAGGCTCATTATAATTTATGTTATAGTCTCGATAGTAACCTCAATAGATCCATAGCTATCATACTGGAAGCCTCCATCTGGCTTCTGTTCTTGGTGTAAACCCCCCTCCCCACTATTTTTCTTTTTTGTGAAGGAGAATAAAATTGTAGCGCACATTTATATCCAGGTGAATCTAAGTATTACTTGAATGGAACCAAGAGAAGTTCACTTCAGATCAAAGTCGAATTTCATACTCCAATAGAAGATTATTCAATGTCCCAAGTATCAAGTAAAGCTTCCAAGGCATTTAAAATTGATCAGTTTATCAACAAGCAGACATTAAAGTATGTCTTCACCACACATTTCTGGGGTCCAGTCTCAAATTTTGGTATTCCAATTGCTGCTTTGATGGATTTGAGAGACAAATCACCCGAGGTAATTAGTGGACCAATGACTGCTTCTTTGATTGTCTATAGTGCTGTGTTCATGAGATACTCGGTTGCGATCAAACCTGCCAATTACTTATTATTTGGATGTCATTTCGTCAATGAAATTGCACAGTTAGGCCAAGGATATAGGTTTGTTAATTATCATTACTTTGGTGGAAGAGAGGAGAAACAGTCTTGAGCTGTGTTGTTCCAATCCTTTGAGTGTGTTTGAGAATCTTTGAGTTTTCCGTATAATGTGCTTACCTTTCTTGATAAATTCAATCTACTATCTTCGAAGTACGTACTATAATCTATTAACAATTTACAATTCAGTCTAAGTGTCAAAAATGTAATTTTGAAAGTACAGGTTAAGATTGAACCAGTAGTCTGTTAATTTCCCATTGTCGGTTTAAGTGACTTAGCGGCGGGACACTAAACTCGTTGTTTCCTTTACTGATCAACTATTTATTATCATTTACAAAAAAATAATTCGCAAAGCGCTAAGAGTTCACACAAGTTCCAACCTCAAAGGAGCCCTTTAATTTTTCTTCGACTCCTTTGGCTTAGCAGGAACAAGACGTTCCTTTTGACCAAATACTAACATATGAGGCTTCATAAATTTTTCCAAGGTGGCAGTATCAACCTTTGCTCTTCTCTCCTGGAATCCTACGACAAACTCCTGTAAAGTTTCGATACAAATCTTCTTCAATTCGCCAGATAGTAAATCACCTGATTTGTAGTCGTCATAAAGTTTCTTCAAAAACACATCGTCGTCTTTGAAAAATGATAAGTACTGATAAGCAACATCTACATCTGGATTACCACCCAATTCTCTATGTTCTTCCATGGTGACTTGACCACCTGAGAACGCAAACTTGTTTATTTTTTTTTGGATCTGCTTTGGGGTATCAGTCATGAAAATAGCACTGTTAGAATCACTTGCTGACATCTTTGTACTAGAGCCTTGTAATGCTGGGAAAAATCTTGAGTGAATCAAAGCTGGTTTGGAATATTTCAACTTATCAGCAACATCTCTGCAAACTCTGAAATAAGGATCTTGATCAATGGCACATGGAATCAAACATGGTGTCTTTGGAGGCAATCCTAAAACATCTGGAAATGATGAAGGAAATGCTGTGGCAATCTGAATGGATGCAAAGTGAACTTTACCAATACAGTCAGAATCTTTGAAACCAAAAACTGCCTTTGCTGTAGATGTGGTGATCAGTCTTGATGTTTTAACAACGTTTTCGTAGAAAGCACCACTCATGTACTCCAAATCTGAGAAGATGAAGGTGTTTTCTGGGTTGAATCCAACAGCAATAATATCTTTAGCGTTGTCCTTAGCAAATCCTTTGACATCTTCAATCGTTAACTTTGGTTTGAATAAAAACTTCTCATCGTCTGTTAGTTCAATAACCAAAGGAGCATCAAATACGTCCTGAAGCCACTTGGTGAAAATAAAGGGAACCATGTGACCCAAGTGCATTGAGTCTGACGATGGGCCTCTACCTGTATAGAGGAAAAATTGTTCACCAGCTTCATACAAGTCTAAAATCTTGTTGAAATCCCTCTCTGAGAAAAATAATCCCTTACGCATGAAATGGTGTGGATCATGGCCAGTGACCAGTTTGAATCTAATCAAAGTCTCCTCTTTGATTGGTTTTGTACCAAACTGTTGGATCAATTTTTCGTAATCTATCGTTTGGGCCTGGCCGTCGACAACTGCACCTTCCACTTCCCACGGAGTGACATTTTGCTCAGCTTGAACTTTCAAATTTTCTACTTTTTGATTTAATTCCTCAGTCATTGTATTGTAGGTCTATAAATTCTAAGGTGAGTTATACGAACCAGATTATGGACATGGCATGAATATTGGTTTCATATTTTATACTTTTTTTTTTTGGAGGTGAGTAATTTTTTAAGCCGCATAAGAAGACACAAAAAACCTAAACTAATCAGTGAATGAACAAAACCAGGAATTGACTATGTGTCGCCAGCACCAACACCACCAGCACCACTGCTACTCAAGACTCCAAAGTTCATGTCAAGCAAGTTGAATTCATGTGCTAAAGAAGCTGGTAGAAAGAAACCTCTGTAGGACGAATTCGAATCAAAAGATATCGGAGATATTTCACTGGATTGCCTCTTAGGATTTCTAATCCAAATGGGACTCATTGCAGTGGAAGAAGTGACATTACTTGATGTTTGTAGCAAACGCTTCTTTGAACTAGCTTTGATATGTTGCATTGAAGGGCTTCCAACAATAGGAAATTTGAGGTCATGCAATTGCACCAAAGTTGAGTACACCACATTGTCCGAATTATTCTCACTAACCTTGTTTTTCTCGGGTTCCAAATATTGATTATCTATATCATCTGTGACTTTCAAACATATCAAAGAATTAGCTGTACTCGAAGTAGTTTTGTCGGAAGGTTTGATTTCTTTTTCATCGCTACTCTCGCTGTCAATTTCAAATTGGCTAAGGCCACTAAGTTGAAACCCTTTGATGCCGGTGACTATGTGTGATAGGTATTTTCTGGTGGAATCCAAGATATGATCTTTGTTATGAGTGCTATACACAGTTGCGTCTGAAAGATCTCCTGAATTGCTTGTTCGAGTACCAGTAGACCTCGTCAATGACATTGTGGAACCAGATAAATTGAGCCACATGTCAAACCCTTGGTTCGTTTGTGCATATGGGCATGTCAACTGGGGAGAGCCTAGTATCAACTCTGAAACTGTTGTGCCATTGGAAGATATTCTCAATCCACTCGGTGAGCTGAGTGGTGAGTTCAAACGGGATGGGCTATAGCGATTGTTTGAACGACCAATTGAGAATGATTGTAATGACAGAGAAGACATGTTGATATCCGCACTCAATGCATAAGGGTTAGCATTGAGTCTTTTTGATACATGTAATAATGACCCCCTTCTCTCTCTAAATGTGTTGTTCACGCTTCCATTTCTCTGAGATTGCGCATAACTCAAACAAGATCGGCTCCTTTGGAACTCTGAGTCTTTCCGTATCGGAATGATAATACCATCAGGGGTCAACACAGATGCAATTGATGAAGTGTTACTTCTTGTTATAGTTCTTGTGAAATCAAACTGATCGGTCAAACGAATATTCGGGTGTATGTTATCATCGTCATAAAACTCTTCCAGTTTCAAGTCACAAAGCTTTTCATTACTGTTTGTTCCCAGAAGTTTCATCAATTCACCATATGATGTTTTATCTTCTTCTGGGGATTCTATCAAGTGATTGTAGCCCTCTTGGTTTATAACTATTTTGGTGTTATTAGTACCACCTCTTCCAAAATTAATCTTTTTCAATTTCTCATAAAATCTCCTGGCTGATTTCCTAAACTTGAATGTATGATGTGAGGCAGGAGTTTGGTGAGAATCGCCCAACTCATCGCCCAAGTAATCTGTTCTATCCAAAACTTGGTGATCTATAAGCAAAGCTTTCATAGACTGGCCTTCATGCTCATGCTCGACGAAATTACCTTGATAATCAATTAAGTTGGTTGTCAGTATATCATCATTTCCAGAGCCTCTGTCAAGGGAGTCTGTTGAGGTATGAATGATGCCTGGTATTGGTGTTGTGCCGGTGGCAGAAATATGTCTTGCAGTCAAGTTTGATTCAGATTCCTCAAATTCATCCGCCCCTACCTGTGTTCTGCCAGTGGGGAAGCTGATAATATCATTGACGACACTACTTCCCGAATCTGGCACAATAGAGGTGAAAGGAGCACTGGAAACTTCACTTAGTCTCGCAGCAGTGGATGTGAATTGATGGGAGATTATATGCAATTGAAAGAGACTGTCATCGGAGCTGTTCGTCGGCACCGACAAAAGTCTATCTTTTATGATCCCAATAACATTGGCAGAATGAGCATCAAGGAGCTTTACATGTGTATCAGAGTCGTAACCTAACCATTCCTTATTTGATTCCACGTCATCTTCCGTTTGATATAAGTCGATCCTGGATGGCTGGACTAGATCGTAAGTTGATAACATACTTCCATGTTGGCGGGTAAGCCCATTTGACCATTTTTCTAAATATCTACAATCGCATCTTTGAAACGATTGACAACCAATTCTTAATCCCCGACAGGGCCATCATTTGAAAGATTCTAGACATCTCGCTCAATAACTCAAGCAACAAATTCGAACAACTATAACCACAAAGCCAACCAGTACACAATCGCCCCTAAATCTCGGATTTCGATTTCTGGCCCAGTTTTGGCTTATACACGACTAATCCTCGAATGTAAATACAAACAGCACGAATCATAACAGGAAGAAGGTATAGTTGAATTCTAGATCAATTGCTCTATTTCAGCGAGCTAAAAGCATCCATTCATATCATATTTTTTACGGTATACATAAGCTTGGATTTGGATTTATTTGATTGAAAGTTTGATCATATTAGAATCGGTGGTCTGAAAATATAAGATAGGATAGGCAGCAAATCACAGCCGCCTTCAAGAGATCAGACTTCATTTGTTATCTCTGTGTTCATAAAAGGTATACTACATAGTGCACTTATCAAAGCCAAGCTGTACAGTGAATAGGCGTCTACTCAACCTCACAAACCCATATCGCAATTGCATTAACAAAACTCAATTTAGTCGTCGTATTCTTTCAGCACAAGTAGCCGTTCAAAAATA
Organism: Peterozyma xylosa; assembly: GCA_003706035.2. NCBI lineage: Eukaryota > Fungi > Ascomycota > Pichiomycetes > Alaninales > Pachysolenaceae > Peterozyma > Peterozyma xylosa. The sequence goes on from PPKF02000013.1 coordinate 71,033, forward strand.
TGGCACATCCAACATTATCAGAGTCGGAGATTATTGATCTTTATGGAGCAAATGAGTCTTCCCAGCCTAGCTTATCGAATTCCTTGGCTTACAGCAATGGAGTGCCAATTGCTCATCTCTCCTCACATTTGGGTAATGTAACACTTGGCCATTCCCATCATACGCATTCTGTTACTGCTCCTACCACCCCATCACATCGTTATACGCCATCCCATGATATGAGAGCGATGTCAGATACTTCGTTGTTTATTCCAGATGATAACTCCTCTGCTGACATTCGCTCTATTGATAGCTTTCCTATTGGTGCCAAGAATACACTGTCATCGAAAGAATGGGAGGAAAAAGGTGCTGCAAAGTTGGTAAGAACAACGATTGATGAGAATGGAAATATTGTGACCACCTTGATTACAAAATCAGTAAAGGATTTTAAATTTGGTAAGAGTATTGGTGAAGGTTCGTATTCAACTGTTGTTTTAGCTACAGATAAAGCCACAAGCAAGACATATGCCATAAAAATTTTAGATAAAGCACATATAATAAGAGAGAAAAAAGTGAAATATGTCAATATAGAGAAAAATACCTTCAACAGGTTAGGGAAACGTTTGGGTATTGTTAACTTATACTTCACATTCCAAGACGAAGCGAGTTTATATTTTGTCTTAGACTATGCCAAAAATGGTGAGTTGTTATCTTTGATAAAGAGGTATGGAACTATGGATGAAGACAGTGTACGGTATTATGCTGCCCAAATTCTAGATGGTATCAAGTATATGCACGATAATGGCGTCGTTCACAGGGACATAAAACCGGAAAACATCTTGATTGACGAAAACATGAGAGCTCAAATAACTGATTTCGGTACTGCAAAATTATTGGAGAAACTAGAAAGTGGAAGATATCCCGCTGATTGTAGAGCCAATTCATTTGTTGGTACTGCAGAGTATGTATCCCCGGAACTATTGACCGAGAAATATTGTGGAAAAGCAGGTGATATATGGGCATACGGTTGTATAATATATCAAATGATTGCTGGTAAACCTCCATTCAAAGCTACAAATGAATATCTCACGTTTCAAAAGGTGCAAAAATGTCAGTATGCTTTCAGTGCTGGCTTTCCAACGGTAATTCGAGATTTGGTGAAGAGAATCTTAGTTTTGAAAAGAGCTGACAGAGCTACGATTAAAGAAATCCAAAATCACTATTTCTTTCAGGGAATTGACTGGTTAGATCCAGCTTCGATATTTCAAATTCCTGCCCCAGATCTAGGTCCTTATAAGATGTCTGCGAGATCGATGATGGCAGTTCCCGAGCTTGGACAACTGGCAAGGATTAGATCTTCAAATGGAGTGAATCAGATACCACTTCTGGCGCGTAAATCATCGGGGTCTTCTTCTCAGCAAAATTTAGTCTCTATTTCTGCTCCAGCTACATCGTCTCCAACTACAGAAAGAGATTCTCCGTTTACCAAAACCTCATCATATGTTAGCTCGAATAAACCAAACTCCAAGTCTGCTGCCGCTGCCGCTGCTGCTTTATCGAAAAAGCCAACAGAAATAATGCTACCTGCTTCAGGCAGCTCAGATTCTATCATCCGCCAACCGTCCTCTCATTCTAGCAACGGGTACAAACAAGACTTGTACATACCGGGTACTAATATTTTGAGACCTGTTATCAATACAAGAATTCCTTCTTCTTCATCATCAGCATCCAAGAATGCCAATAAATCTCAAACTTCACTTTCCAAATCTTCCTCAAATTCAAGAAACTCTTCCAACAAGTTCAAGGCTCCAGAAATTCCGCCTATGTCACCGATTGATTTGGCATGGTCGGACTACTTAAATCATCCGAATGAAAGAATTTTAAGAGTAGGACATGCCTTGGTAACCCATACTACAACTGAATTGTTTGAGAAAAAATATAAGGGGATGTTGGCAGATTCACCATTGGGATATAGGAGAGGGTCAAACGGCTCCCAGAGTTTGCTAACTCTGATTGCCCAAGGTCAGCATCCAGGTCTTAGGCAACGATCATCTTCTAATTTGTTAAGTTACATATCTGTTATTACTGAAGATGATAAGGATGATGCTATAATCAACAATGATCAGGATATCAATGATGGGAAGGAAGCTGGAAACGCAAGTTCAAGCCCAAATACGAGTTCAAAGGACGGAAAAGGTATGAAGTTCAAGAAGGTGTTTGGCTTTCATAGTAGCAACAATCATAACTCGAATTCACTGGCCAACGAGAATAATGTCAGCGAAACCAATAATGGACGCACTTTGGTTGTTACGTCGTTCGGAAGGGCGTTGATATTCCAATTGGATCCTACAAAGGCATCTGATAAAAAGTATAGCTTAAAGACTGAAATAGATCTAACCAATCCGGCTATCAAGTTCAAGGAAATAGTTGGAGAGAAAAAAGTCAAAAATTTGATAACTAATGGTGTCTTTGCCATTGAGTCATCCAAAATCACATTGATGTTAGAAGTGGAAAAGCAGGATATAAGTGCCTGGACAACTTGCTTGGTTAGATCTAAGGATTTTGAAGAAGATAGACTTTTGAGAGATTCTATCCAAGCGGAAGTAGGATCCCCATTAAATGCTACTAATGCTATCGCGGCTGCAGCTGTTGCGACAATGAACTCACCTGAACTGAAATCGCACCCCCAATCCCCAATACTTGAACAAATGAAGGATTTTGATTTGAGGGCTATCAAAAGGCTGGTAACCTCACCTAGATCATCAATGGATCAACAAATGAGAACTGGGGAGTTTCAAGACGCATCAAGAAGCAGGCGCAAGCCACCACCATCTATGCAAGCCCTGGCTCAGCACCAAGTGTCAGACTCATCGATGATTTCAGCCGCGATCAGTACTGCATTCAATAATAGTGCGCTTCATTCTGAAGGTCACCCTCAGGCAGAAAGATCCTCGTCGTTCAAAAAGGTTGGGGGAGGTAATACTGGTATCGATGGATCAATGTACCATGAACCTTCGGAGAATAATGGGCAACATCCTAAAAGAGTGATTACGAGTTTAAACTCAAGGTTCTTGGCAAGATCAAACAGAAAGAAAAAATGATTCTCCATTAATTGCATCTGTAATTTTATTCATCTTTAGTGAGTTTAGCATTTGACCAAAAATGTGTTTTATTGCGTTTCTTTTACATGATCGTTCTCATGACTTTTCAACTCTGTCCCATCATCAAATTTTATATTACTGTTTATTTTCTGTTTTTGTTTTGCTTTGCTTCTCTGCTTTATCTTGCTTTCACAATAAAAGCTCTCGGTCTGTTAAAGTACGCATAGGGTTTGCACTTGTGCACTATATGTTGTTTGTTCTAAATCACTCAATACTGGCTCTAGACTAAGGATGTCTCAATCGGGAAACACTACCATGTTTAAGAATAAAGTCGTGTACTCCTCTCTTTGTTCTTTCTTAGGAAGAACACAGTCACAATCTGAGATAATATTTACTTAGATGTCTTTGTAATTTTCAGTATTGATTTTTTTCTAGCTTGAAGTGGCTGTTGTGGCAGCCCCTTAAGTAGTGTGTCTTGAAAGCCCCTGTCTGTATTTTTCAAGAAATCTAAGGTCGTGCGACTACTAAATTCTTCCATAGTAAACTCCTCAGGAAAATTTTCACTTTTTACGTTTTCCCACTAAGTAACTTTCACCAGCTACCTTTGTTAAAAGTTATATTAATCAAGTGATTGTGATACTAGTATTTCATTTGATTTGATTGTTCAATATTAATATAACTACATAAAAAATGGCTAAATTCATTAAGTCTGGTAAAGTTGGTATGTAGCAATTCATCAAGCCAGTCAAGTGAAAGAGAGAAGAGTTTATCATGTATGGAGTGAAAGCTGATTCACATATTAGCGATGGGTAATACTGTTACTTGAAAGTATAAGACTGCTGAAGCACTGACACCATCATCAGTGAAAGCTCTATGTTGTGTTTGAGGAATGTTTTGGATAATCGAATGGCAAATCGTCTATCTCTTCTCAAGGAAAATAGTATATTGCATATCACGATATCTGTACGTCAGAGTCTGCTTTTATTCAAAACGAATTCAAATTTAAGCAAACCTTCGAACTTCATGGAGCTTGTATTTGTGTTTGCTTTTTGTTCTAGTGCTTTGTGGAAGATCAGCTTCATTATTATGTATCAGGTTGATATTTTGCAGTTCTGGCATGTTTTATTCAGGCCCATACTCTACCAATTGTAGTATATTCTTCTCACTTTCATATGAATCACAGGCAAAAAAAAATAACTTGTTTACTAACTTTCAATCATCTTTTAATCGATTATAGCCGTTGTCGTTAGAGGTCGTTACGCTGGTAAGAAGGTCGTCATTGTCAAGCCACATGATGATGGTACCAAGTCACACCCATTCCCACATGCTATTGTTGCCGGTATCGAAAGAGAACCATTAAAGGTCACCAAGGGTATGGGTGCCAAGAAGGTTGCTAAGAGAACCAAGGTCAAGCCATTCGTTAAATTAGTTAACTACAACCATTTGATGCCAACCAGATATACCTTCGATGTTGAAGCCATCAAGTCAGTTGTCACTGCCGATGCTTTGGCTGATCCATCCCAAAGAGAAACTGCTAAGAAGGAAATTAAGAAAGAATTTGAATCAAGAGTTGCCAGTGGTAAGAACAAGTGGTTCTTCAACAAATTAAACTTCTAATTGTTTTATTCATGTTGTGTACTTCTTTTTTCTTTGTATTAGGGTTTTGATTCTTAATTAAAATATTGGTTTTTATAAATCGTTAAAAAATTCAAGAATTTCACACAAAAGTGAGAGTTGAAGTAAAATCAGTAGAGACAATAGTAGAAGGAAGATGATGCACATAAAAAATGATGCTCTCACCCATCCACTCCTGGTCGTAAGTTTTCACTCATCTGCTCCTATAAGAAATGGCTTATTGAGCCACCCTAACATCTTGAAACTAATTTACAATTCCACTTACAATTCCAAGGCTTACAAAAATATGAAAATATGCTATTATGCTAAATGACTATATATCTATATATCTATATATCTATCGCTTACCACCACGATGCGCTCCAAACTTCTTTCTGTGGGTGATTTCAAAATCTTTCTTATACAATCTGTACAACAACATTGTAGCTTTGGCATCCTCGACAGATGAATGCTCACCAGTTTGAATTTCCATCTTGAGCAATTCCTTTGTCAATTTCTTCAAACTTGGAGTCTTACCGTTGGCCAATTTTTTGAACTCTGCGTGTTTCGAAGTGTCTCGTATCAAGTAAACAGGATGTGATAGCATTAAAGCGTCTAAGTCATTTTGTACAGCATGACCAACTAATACTCTACCGTTCAAAAGACTGTCTGTCCTCTTTTGCAGCTCTTTAAAAGAAATAGCATGCTTCATGTGTTTCGGCAATATACCACTAACCCAAGTTCTCCAGTCTGTGACTGTCTCTCGGGGCTTGACATATTCGTCAAGAATTGTATGTCCATAAAAATTAACGATAGAAACCCTAGCCAACTGAGACTCTGCACCTTCTGGTCCAACACCAACCATCTCACAATCTATCGCTAAAAACTTACCAGGTTGCGTCTTTTGTTTCGATAACGATGTGGAGGAGGCAATAAGTTTGTTCAAATCCAGAGTGGTTATGTTTGAATCAGAGTTAAGCAAATCTAATTTTGAAGCAGTCGGTTCCGTATCCACTACTGAATCTTCCTCTGTTGTAGCGGAGGTGCTTGGAACCTCGGATGTCTCTTTTATCTCTTTATCTTCAACATTCTCACTGATGGAGGTCTTCAAGATTCTTGCCTTCTTAACCTTTGTCTTTTTCAGAACCTTATTTGCCCCAGCCTGAACAGGTTTGGATTTACTTTGAAACTTCAACCAGTTCGAAGACAACTGTGAAGTGGACATTTTATAATACTATTCTTGATTATGGCTTGACCGGAGAGTAACTATACTATCAATCTATCAAGATATGCAGATAATTAATTTTCACTATACCAGCTGAGAATTTTTTTTAAAAAAAAAATCCTGATACGCTTTGCATGAATGTATGTATGTTCCCTTTCACCAATTTCCAGAATTTGCTACTTGAGCTGAAATAACGATAATTAAAGGCATTGAGATAAAAATTAAATAGCTTATAGTTGTGACTCAATTATGGTATGCTGATTTGCACTAGTTTCTAAAAGCTCATTGCCAAAGGTTCAAGCCAAACCCCAAAAATGGCTCCAAAATTTTGAAGGGCTAGTACAATAAGCTTGGTTGTCGAAGAAAACAATAAATATCAAGTATCAGATAACAAGAGTAAAGAGTATTTCTAAAACTGTATATTGAGAATCATGATTTTGAAGCATTTTGAGGCGGTATAAGCCTTTCCAAAGACCGACACATACAGAATCCCTGATTCAGCTCAATTTTTTATGCCTTCCAAGCGTTACCCCTTCTGGGTATAAATACAAAACAAAAGAGTTAGTTACACTTGGATTCAAAGTTTTCTGTTTCAGTGGAAAGAAGGCAAAATAGTGTCTCGCTGAAATCATAAGTTCGTTTTATATCTAGCAACAAGAAATTTCAGACAAGTTAATTCAATCTAGCAGAATCAATATTTTTGCAAACTCGAGAAGTCATATTGGGATTTTGATCCTGATGTGTTTGAAAACGAAGCCCATTTTACAACCACCAAAGTAAATCGATCATATTGTCAAACAACGTAAATCATATGAGAGTTAACTTTTGTTGCCCAACCATATCACATCAAATTGTTCTATGAGTGATAAAACATCAAGTTCATCCAACCCCCAAACTCGTGTTAGGACAGATATTGCCCCCCCCCCTCAGCAACCAGGCATTCTGGTCTCAAAGATTAACTCCAGCTTTGTCGAATGTATCACTACATATATCGGATAATTTTTCTGCATAACTCTCAAAAGTATTTGTTCCCCAATGGTGAAGTTTTGATGGAAAAACATGGTGCATGCTCCCATTTCTCACCTCATTCAATTTTTCTTCACTACAACATAAGTCCATTTATCAAAAGTCATATAATGATAATCAAACAAGAAGCATCAGTATACTTTTCTTGGGAAACGTGCAAGAAGTGGTAAATGGATTAGAACAAGATGACTGATGGCAAAGAAGCAGGTTTAACTCCAGCCAGTAGCACAATAAACTCACTTCCCTTTTTATTTTCTTAAATGCTAAGTTGATGTTAAAACGACATTCAAAAACAACCCACACGCGGTAATTTCTCTTCCATTTGATAACTTAACTCACTTTCCCTTGATGTGGTGTCTAGACAGCAAATAGTGATATATTTTAGGTAAGGACTAACAAGGTATTAAATAATTTATTAATGCTACTTTGTGATAACAGAAGAATCTTTTTAAACCTGTCTCTAGTCAAGGGCCAGGACTTTGTCAAGCTATGAAGAAATTATATCAAATAATGAGACAGGAGAAGTCAATATCTTTTTCTCATCTCTTATACTCTCATTTGATTTTCTTCAACTAGATTTTTTGAAAAAGTAAAGAATGACTGATAGGTTGGTTATATGATTAGTTATTTGAGTTACATAGGGTAGTAGCTATCACCCAAAGGTTGAGCGTAGGAACTTTGCATTATTCGAAAACAACTATTCTTTGTATAATTGGTCGGGGAAGTTGTGAACATACGTTCAAATTATTTCAAGACGATAATTGGTTTACAGAAAGCACTTGTGATAAAATATACCATTAAGTCTGTAAATATGTGTTTCAAGATATTAGATACTGAAGTAACGGGAAAAGTGTGTGCCAAGCGTATCAAGAGACTGGGCAGTCGGTGATGAGATGTCATAAGGATTTGTCCTCATGTATGCTATAACAGAAGCGGATGAGTACCAATGGAGAAAAAGAATGTTTCTGATTTGAATTCAGAACTGGTGTTTCTTTTGAAATGAGAATTGATGATTGATCAGCCAGCTTCATGTGATGCTCGGAAAATAAAAGAAACATAAGTATTTACTGTCCTTTTTATGATCCTATAGAGATATAAAAAACATGAAGTATTGATCAAAATATTATTGAGGAAATGAAGTGAATTTATCAGAGATGAAATCACTAGAACAGACTTAATTTGTGTCAAGCTAAGAATATCTAACTCACAAAATGTGTCTAAAACAGACTATAGAAAGATGTTACATGTCACAATACCTGAACTTATAAAACGTATATATTTTTAGAGAATATCAAATGGGCGTGTGGCGTAGTTGGTAGCGCGCTTCCTTAGCATGGAAGAGGTCTCCGGTTCGACTCCGGACTCGTCCACTTTGTATTTTTTTTTTGCAAAATTTAACTAGTGACGAGTAAGATCCTTTCCAACAAGGTTGACTACCCTACGTCCTGCATTTACTCCTTCAACCAACTATCATTTGAATCTATTACTTATACATAAAGTGATATATGGTTACACTAGATTAGACCTCAATTTATTGATCAGTTTGACAATCTCAGCACTTGCGAGAGAGTCAGCTGCTTCCAACTCGTATTTTTTGATTCTATCCCCCTTTAAGACGTTGATTTTGAAGTTCGACGGATATTTGATTGATTGCTTACATTTAACAATTCTGGATGCGTGAAATGAGGTTGTTTTGTTGGAATTTTTAACACCAGGTTCAATTAGCTTATTATGGTATGACATATTTGTCAATCCATTTGACATGAGGTAAATATATTCGCCATCAATGGAAAGTAATCTTTCATGTCTGCTCGAAAATGAAAGCTGAAGTTGTCGTCTCCAGACAGGCCATGTTCGAAAGTTCAAAAGAGCAGAGCTATTCGGTACATCATTCGATGTTGGAGACATGAGTGATTGTGGATAATATTGTTGTGCTAACCTTGATGAAGATGAACCCAATTTTGATTTTGGTTTCAAAGAAGATGAGAAGTTCTGCTTGTAAACGGAAAATGAGTTTCTTTTTGAAATTGATGATGAGTATTTGTTGAGAGTGCTGTGATCAAACGACTTCCTAGATATTATTGGTTGCATTTGATCACTTGATTTTGTCAAGAATTGCTGCTTCGCAGGTAAAGTGACAATCGTGTCTAAGGAATGTTTTTGCGAATGGTGAAACTGCTTAATATCATCCATATCATGCTCAGCATTCAATGGGTTATCAGGACCCACAGTGGGTAAAGTAAATTGCTCGTTTTGTTTCAATGTCCCTGTAAGATCGTTTGGGTCATCTAGTGAGTATGGGTCAAATTTTTTATCAACAACATTACTCGAAGCAAAATCTTCGTTTGTGCTTTCATGTGCCTCACTATCTGATTCCATATGTTCAATGATACTTCTAAAATTGGAAGGTAAGGGATAACATTTTTCATTTCTGATGAAATCCATTTCTGAGACTTGCTCCAATGCCAATTCGTCACTCCTGTAACTAATTACCAGTTTGTTTCTTTCTAAGACACCAAAATCGTCTTCAACCTCTCCATCATCATCAACAAGCCTCAAGCACCAATGATTTGGATTTAGCAATTTACCTTTTGAAATTCTATTATTTTCATCTTCAGCAGTTAAAAACTGAACTTTTGATTGAATTAAATTCAAAAGTATAAATCCAATACAATCCTTGACAGTTGTGGTTTTCAAGACTTGAATGTTGATTTTTCTACTTTCAATTTCAGCAGGGATATGAATAAAAACAGTTAGAGAAATCATCAGCTGACCAAGCTTGTCACTTCCAACAAAGCTATAGTACCCCAAGGGATTGACATTTTTATCTGTGTAGTTTACCTGAAGCATTTGCGTTAAGTTGGATTTCACCTTCGGTTTAGGTATCAGAATATTTGATTTTTTGGGGAACCCACCTATTGAGTCATTTTCAAAGGGTTCACTAGACATGAGTAAGTTTGAAAATGATTTTGAAGCTTTTCTATTCATGGCTTGCAATTGAAAATCGGAAGTAAATGACGACGAATCATTTTGATCATGAGCTATTGAAACGTCTGACACAGTTCCATGTTTGACAAATCTCCCAATTGATTTCGTCCTAGGTTTTGTCTTTGCAACAAGGGAGGATGAGAGCTCACCAGTCCTGCTCCTTTGATGGTTACGAGAATCATTAGAATTTCCACTTCTTTGTGTAGAAGATGATATGATACTGTCTCTCCTGGAGGCAGATGAATCCTTCTTAACCATCAGTAGTAAATCCTTTGATGAGTTGTCGCTTGCCATATGTAACAAATTGGGAGCTGTATTACTGCTCATTGTATAGTTGTAATAGTCTGACTCATCCATAAAAGCTCCATCAGAATCAGTCAAAAAATCGGAATCCTCATCCACACCATCGGCATCCCCGCCTTCTGATTCATCCTCGTCATTATCATCATCATCCGAGACTTGTTCCGTTTCGTCCTCCTCATCGTCATCATCATCTTCTCCTGTAAGCAAACCAGTGTCTGACGTACCTCTGAAATTCGAGCCATCGTCTGTGGTTTCAACCCGAATTCTCTCATCATTATCCTCATCTTCTTCGTCACTTGACTCAATGTTGGATCTGGGAGCTGCTTGTTTTTTCTTGTTACCAGCTGATGAGTGCCGCTGTTTGAAAATCTTGTTGAAGTTTGTCTTCAAGATATTATTGCCGCTTGCTATTTGATGGGAGGAGTTCGACAAAGATTCCCTGCTTGACGTTGAGTGGATCGACGAATCTGTTGATACTCTTGAGAGCAAATCGCTCTTATGGCCGTCCTTTATTGACACTTTGTGACTCGATGACTGGGATGACTGGGTCTGTATGGGCGAAATTTCATCGTTCGATACCAAGCTCGCACTGGCAAGAGTAGACCTGATCCGGTTCTGCATGTTCAAGGTCTCCCCACCGCCCAAAATGTTATTGCCGCTACTCAAATCGAGCTCCAGTATATCCTTTAGAACAACGCCAGCGTCACCACCATCATGATTACTGATAAACTCGTCATTGGTCATCCTTATTGGCGGAGAGTAACACTTACTGGACAACCTTGGAAATTGAGATGCTGGATAGCCCTCTATGGGCTTGATGATGTTTGACTGATCCGTCGCCTCATCTGTTGTTAAGATGAATGTTTCTCTCATCTTCATCAAGAAGAGAAATGTATCATCTGTCGGAATAGCCATTTCATTGACACCCAATTACCTTCCCTTGATGATACAGCAACACTTCTATTGCCTCGAATCTCTTGACCTCTTGATATATGAGTATATCAAAGGCTTGATTATATCATAACAGCCTCGGTGTTTCAGCAGCCCCTTTTCTGCCCAATCAAATTCAAGTTTTTCATTTCCAAGAAAATATACAAAAAAATGCTATCAACACTTGAAAAATCCATCAATGATCATAAGAAGTATATATAAATATAAATAACATTCAACAATGGCCGGTGCATACGTTATCTTAGGAAAATCAGTTTTACCACATCAATTAGCTCTCGGAACTTTGGGTTTAGTCGGTTTGTTGGTTGTTCCAAAGCCATGGGGTGCAGCTCCATCCAAGACTCCAGCTTTCAACGCTGCATCACCAGAGGAAGATAAGTTCATCCAAGAATATCTTTTGAAGAAGACCGAATCAACTCATTAAAAAAGTGTGTGTCCTTTTGTTTATCAATTTTGAATATAGTATCTTAGAATGAAAGATTTTTCGTGTTTAGTTCGTACCATTTTATTTTCTGTAGAAAGAGGAGCATTTATCGTCTTTTGCACCGGTGTAGATCCATCCAGGGTGTGTGACCTGTTGGGCAGTGAGTGGATATCAAACAGTTGGACCACGCCTGATTGATCGTATGGGAGAGAAAGGCCCCAGTGGGGTTGATTTGCCCTTGATGATGCAGACTCCCCCCAAATGGTAGGAACTCGTGCCAAACTTCACTTTTCTGTTATTATGCAAATATATGATTTAACTAGATATAAAAGATCACAAATGAAGAAGCCGATAAATAAACATACAAAAAAAAAAAAAATACACAACTTATTCCAAAAACTATGAACTTTTGAATTTCTATTAAAAGCACTAGTTGAACAAAACAGCATTATCCAAAGGATCAGCCTTGATAACATTGTCTCTCTTTTTGATTTTTCTCTCTGTTGACTCTTGGTTTCTTCTTTGTGCTTCTTCAGCAGCTTGATGCTTGGCTTGAGCTCTGACAAAGTTAGGCGAGACGTACTCTTTGTTTTCGTAGATTTTTGGACCACCGAATGAACCTTCCAATATGGTTATCAATGTGAATACAAACCTTGGACCAATCTCAACCAATGTTAAATCTTTCAACTGGTTCTTACTGATTGTGGTTGAGTCGTCATCTTCCTTCAATTCCAAAGTTTCGTTGATTTGGTAGTTTCTGATCCAGATCTTACCATCTAAGATTGCAAACGTCATTACATGATCGATGAATGGCTTGGACTTCCTTGCCATTGGTGGCACACCAAAGGAGTGGATGAACATCTCTTTCATCAATTTATTTTGTTCTTCCTTATCGAATGCAGGATCAAATGACAAGATAGGTCTCGAACCCTTGAGACAGTTACCTGTGAAGTTCAACTCATCCAATGTGTGCAAGTTTTGTACGTGGAACTTCAAGGTTGGCCCGTTTGGAGGCTTTGACAACCAGAGGTATAAATCTTTATGCTTTCTCGACTCAAAATACATGATATTATTACAGTTGTACAACTCCGCAATCTCATTCAACTCGTACAAGTTCTTCTTCGTGTCCAACTTTGGCTCTTTTCTCGAGTGAGGTAACAATTGGTATAAATCCTGGATGAGGTGACGATGTCTGTATGTAACTCCTCTAGACGAGATTAACAAAACTCTTTGCTTATTGATGTGTTTCTTTGAGCCTGGCTTCCCATCCTTGGATGATTTTCCTGATAATGCCTTGTAAATAGCTGACATCTTTGACTTTTCTGTGCTTTTTTATCTATCTAGCCTGGAAAGGTGTTCAATAATGACTTCAATCCACAGTATGAATTAACCAATTTTTATCTGGAAAATTTTCAGTTTTTTTTTTTTTTTTAATTTTCAATTTTTTTTTCCGTCTCGTCTTCTGTCACATGATACTCGAGGGTTCAACCATATTGAAAGCAACTTGGACACAGAATTGAAAGATACCTGATGATGAGGTTGAGATTGCATATATAAGAGGAGTTGATGGCCATAAAACTAGCACCAACCGTGAGGAAAAGACACTTCACGAAGCAAAATCGGAAGTCTGAGGTTGAGACTGACAGTTCTTCTTCTTCTTCTTCAGAAGATGTAGATGTAGATGATGGAGACGAAGAGGTTTCAAACACCCAAGATGAGGAGATCAAGATTCAGGTGGTGGCCGATAATAGAGAGATGACTGATAAAGTGGGTTCTGTGGCGGGAGAAACCTGGCCGCTTCAGGAAAGTGTTAATAAACGTCATGATGAGCCAATAGAGCGTTTGTCGGATGAAGAGAAGCAAGATGTTTTGAGCGAGGAAGAAGAAGAAGAAGACGAAGAAGAAGAAGAAGAAGAAGAAGAAGAAGAAGAAGAAGAAGAAGAAGAAGAAGAAGAAGAAGAAGAGGAAAGTAGCGAATCATCTTCGGATGAAAGTGGCTCCTCTAAATTATTGAGGCCTGTTTTTATATCAAAGGTCAAGAGAAGTGTGTCTTCCTCCAACAAGGCTGCCTGTGAAAAAGACAATGCACATCTGGAGCGATCAAAATCAATCACATTACAAAAGTTCGAGCACAAGATCCAACACCAACTTGCCGAAGCAGAACTGCTTCAGCTACGAGAGCTGATGGAAAACAACGATGTTGAAGATATCGGTGACATTGTTGATATTGACAATATCGACCCGGAATTGGAGTACAAGATGTGGAAACTAAGAGAATTGCAAAGGTTGAAGAGGGAAAGAAATAGGATGGAGTCGAGGGAGACTGAATTGGAAGATCTTATAAAGCTGAGAGACGAATATGACGACAACAACAGGTAGAAATGCTTCCGATTGCCGAGGCAAACACCTATACACCACAAGGTAGTGTAATTTCAGCAGATAGTTACCCAATACGGAACTGCCCACACAATATGTTTGAACGCGCCCAACAAGTACAAAGAAAATACTGCTTAGGAAAAGAAAGTGAATCAACCATAACAAGCAATCATTTCTTTATTTTTATATATATTTGTGCGAATCACATTATTCTAAATACCCAAAAGAACAAAAGTCCATTGCTTAATACCACGTAAATTTACTTTGGATATTTTTGTTTTTTGTTCTCTCCCAATACATTGAGTGTTTCTAGTCAAAAAAAAAGAAACAGAGGACATCCGGCAAATCCTCACAAGTTGACATCATCGGGAAATCTTCATTCATTCATTCATTCGTTCAACTAGAACAGATTTCAAAAACATTGCATCGTAGGTGACCGCTTTTCAGTTTCATCTATCTTACGTTCCAATCAGCATTCCAATCATTTATCATCTGACTTGTTTCTTTCAAAACATACCTACGCACAACATAGCAAATGACTGTAACATTTTCATTGATTCCAAATGCTCCAAAGGATAGCTATACAAGAGAAGAGAGGTCAGAAAGAGAATTCGGTACACTAGATTCCAAGGATCATCTCTATGTCTCTAAATTCAACTCTGACAAACCCTTTCCTGATCCTATTATCGATGACCCACCATATTTCATTCTTTTGATAACTTATTTCAACTATTTGATTTTGATAATTATTGGGCATATTCAGGATTTCTTTGGTAAGAAGTTCAGGCCAGATTCATTTCGTGATTTAACAGAACATGATGGCTATGCCCCTTGGTTCTCGGGGTTTGAAAGTTTTTATACTAGAAGGTTGAAGATGAGATTGGATGATTGCTTCGCAAGACCAATATGTGGTGCTCCGGGTAGATTCATCAAATGTTTCCATCGTGAGTACAACGATATTGATTACACTTACAAGTATAACGGAGAAGTTGACGAGTGCCTTAATTTGTCATCGTATAACTACCTTGGATTTGCTCAATCGAGTGGTATATGTACTGAAAACTCTATTCTGACTTTAGAAAAGTACGGTTCATCGATATCGGGTCCAAGAAACTTGACTGGTACTACTGATTTGCACTTAGAATGTGAAAAGGTTGTCGCCGATTTTGTGGGTAAAGAAGCTGCATGCATTTTCTCAATGGGATATGGTACAAATGCCAATCTTTTCACTTCACTAGTCAATAAGAAATGTCTTGTTATCTCTGACGAATTGAACCACGCTTCCATTAGATTTGGTGTTAGATTATCAGGCGCACATGTTAAAGTATTTCCTCATAACGATATGAAAGCTTTGGAAAAGTTATTAAGGGAGCAAATTTCGAACGGTCAACCAAGAAACCATAGACCATGGCAAAAAATCATGATCTGTGTCGAAGGTTTATATTCAATGGAGGGAAATATCTGTAATTTACCGGAATTGGCCAGATTGCGTGAAAAGTATAAGTTCTACTTGTTTCTTGATGAGGCTCACTCTATTGGTGCTATGGGACCACACGGTAAGGGTGTTTGTGACTATTTTGGAGTTGATACTTCAAATGTTGACATAATGATGGGTACATTTACCAAATCATTTGGTGCCGCCGGTGGTTACATTGCAGCAAATCAAGATATTATCGACAGGTTAAAGCTTGATATAACAACAAATAATTACGGTGAATCGACTCCTCCAACTGTTTTACAACAAATCATCACATCATTGGGAATCATCGACGGTAAGTTTAATGGTGATGAAGGTAAGTTGCGTTTGCAAAGAATTTCTTTCAACTCACGTTATTTACGTCTTGGATTGAAGAGATTAGGATTTATTGTTTACGGTGGTGATGATTCTCCAGTCATTCCAGTGTTGATTTACCTTCCAGCCAAGATGCCTGCATTCAGCAGGATGATGTATAAACTAGGTGTTGCAGTTGTGGTTGTTGGCTATCCAGCAACTCCGTTGACTTCATCAAGAGTAAGATTTTGCGTATCATCATCATTGACAAAGGAAGATATAGATCAGGTCTTGATCGCAACAGATAAGGTTGGTGGTGAAATTTTCATGAAGTTTAGTTCTGGAATTGGAGGGGGACAAAAATGTAAAGGTGACCAAGAGAAGGGAATCAAACCAAGATGGAGCATTGAAGATGTTTTGAAATACACTCCCGCTGATTGTGTCAAATCTGAGTTATATTAGCTCATTTCATTTATCTCAAAACAGTTTGGTCATGTAGTTAGTATAATCCATATATATGTATTACGTGATTGTACTTTCCTGCCCATACCTCTACAATTTATTTTTTTCATCTTTTTGTATCTTTATGTCTTTTTCTCATTCTCTCGTCTTATATTCATTCAACATATTTAATATCTTTTAATCTTTCTTCTACTTTTCTTAAATTTCATTCGCCGTATATAAGCTACCATGATATATATATATTATACTCAAATTGGAGCACAACCGTTCTGTATAACGTCCTGCTATGCTAGTTCTGATTGTTTGGTTTTTTCCCCAAGAAATTGACATCCGCCACCGTATGAATAAAATTCACCCGTACAATCTTTCGCTGCTCCTATAAACTTGACTCATTATCAGTACCGACGGTTGTCTCATCATACCTTGAATAGCGAACAAATTAAATACATTAGTGATCAGCATAATCGATCCTGGTTGTCCGCTTCAATTTACCGTGTGTGTTGTTGGGAATCATATAATTAAAAGCCAACACTACACCAACAATGTCAATCTCAACAACTTACAACGGCGGAGCGCCTAACAATAACAACAAGAATAACAAAGATAACAACCATTTCAATGTTGGTTCTATAAAGTCACCGAGCTCTTTGAATTTGAACGGGATGAATATTTCGGAACATAATGATGAAGGACATCTCAAATCAATAAAAGAGTTGGAATCATTGACTATCGAAGCATTGCAAGATCAAATTGGAAAATCATACAAGGAGTTGCTCGAAAGTTGCCAAGACTTGTATACTGACTTCAAAGACTTGATGGATAACTATCTTGTGCAGAAAAATGAGCATGGAGGAAATTCCTATATGCCTGGTTTCACGAGAGGTTACGAATTACTTTACATTTACTACAGAATGTTGCATGAAATATTGTTTGCGATTATTCCAAACTCCGCAGAGTTTCCCACTTTTGTTACAAATGATATAATTCTTGATAGACTCAAGAAGCAAGTGATGGAAAACTCAGTCTACTTCGAACAGATCAAAGAGGTCTTCACATTGAACGATAAAAATTATGATCCTATAGCTGCTCGTTTTATGAATTTGAAAAGATCAATTATTACGAAGCAACCAGTTTTGCTTCCTGATCACTATACGCATTTGCCCAAACCAAACGGATCATCAGTGAGTGATATTTTCAACTCATCTACTAATGTTCTAACGCCGAGAACAAAATCACCACCTCCACAAGATTTAAATTTCAACAATGAACCAACCATCGTTTCACCCCAATTTGAATCATCCAGAAAGGTTAGTATTACAGCCGCTAATCTGATTGTGACACGTTCAAATTCTCCTTATTCTTTTGTTCATCCAACTCTATCTCCACCACCACAATCGAGCAACATCACCAACAATAGCTTGACACCACAAGTAAAAAGCATAGCTAGACTAAGAACAGAAACAGGATCCATTCCCCAACAGTTGAGGTCGAGGTCACAATCACCTGTTAAAAACATCAGTAATAATACGTATTTTAATCAGTTCAATCAGAAAGACTTTGTAACGCCTTTTGAATTGAACGATTTGGTTTCCAGATACCCATCTTCAATCTTGATAATTGATTTCCGATCAAAGAGAGAGTTTGATGAGAAACACATATATTTCAAAAATTCAAGAAATTTAATGCATATTGATCCATTATCAATCAGAAATAACTATAGCTGTTTAGATATCGAGTACACATCATTATCAACATCCTCAGATCATGAGAAATCATTGTTCAAAGATCGAGGGTTGTTCGAGTTGATCATTATCTATGATTGGGAATCAGATTTTGAGAAAAGTGTTAATGCAGCGAGTACAAAGAGCTTTTTTGATGTATTGATCCATAGAAGTTCCGATAAACCATTGATAAGGAAGCCCATATTACTTAGAGGTGGGTTGAAAAAATGGATTGAGGAGTTTGGAATTGGAGGAATTGCTTCAAATTTGGGCGTGGTCAGGAGGGATGGTACAGTTGAATATAGAGGTTATTCAAATCAACTTTCTCACACACCTATGGATACGTTGAAACCTAGTGTCTTTATGAATGGTGAAAACTTGCCACATTCAAATAATAAGAACTCCAAATCGGATTATTCGGTTTTGATGCCAGACAAATTGAGTGTATCATCAAGAAATAATGATTCTAAATTGATTTACAATAGAAGCCATACTGATTTTTTCAAAATTGACCTATCCAATCATTCGAGTTCATCCTCGTTTCTGGCTCAAAAATCTCCACCATCATCCGGTCAACTTTTGATGAGGACTGGCAGCGGCAGAGTTGTACCTGACTTATCACAACATGATAGGCAATTGACACCATTAAATCTGAGATCAGAAACGCAAATACGGACGTTATCACCAGCAACACATACTCCAGCATCAAACGAGGCAAACACCACATTCAAAAGTGCTTCTCACCATAATGAGCAGGCACAATCCCAAATCACAGTATCGAAAAATACCTTCTCATTGCAATGTGACATTATTTCTGGTTTAGGCAATATGGGGAATACATGCTATATGAACTGTATTATACAATGCTTATTGGGAACTCAGGGCCTTATTAATTTTTTTAGCAATGAAAATTACTTAGAAAGAGTCAACATTCTGAGTAAGCTTGGCTCAAGAGGTCTGATAACAAAGGCTTTTTATAAGTTGATTCAAGAGATGAAGAACCTGTCACTTAAATCAGGTAATAGACAATTAGTTCCAAGAAAATTCAAAGAGGAAGTCGGGGTACTAAATCAAGATTTTAAGGGTTCACAACAACAGGATTGCTCAGAGTTCTTGAATTTCTTGTTGGATAAGTTGCACGAAGATTTGAACTCTAATGGTGGGACACAATATATCACATTAAGTGATGAAGAGGAAAAACTGAGGGAAAAGTTGTCAATAAGACTTGCTGCTTCAATTGAGTGGGAGAGGTACTTAACTACTGATTCCAGTATTATAGTGGATTTATTTCAAGGCCAGTACAATTCAAGACTAATGTGCACAATCTGCAACACCACCTCAACTTCGTACAACTCCTTCAGTACACTAAGTTTACCGATTTCAGAGAATTCAACCGAGCCAATTACTTTAGATGCGTGCTTCAAGCAATTTTGTTCTCCAGAAGTTTTGGATGGAGATGAAAGGTGGTTTTGCCCTAAATGTAAACAGAAACAGCGTACTATAAAAACGTTAAGTATCTCAATTCTACCTTCCAATTTGATCATACACTTAAAAAGATTCAAGATCGGGTATTCAACAATAACAAAATTAGAGAAGAGGGTGGTATATCCTGAACAGATGTCATTATCCGATTATTGGCCCAAACCATCTAAAGATGATCTTCAGAAACTTGCTCAATTACCTGACAGATTACAAAAAACTCCCTTCAATTATAAATTGTATGGAGTAGTCAATCATTTTGGAACTTTAAGAACTGGCCATTATACCTCATTTGTCAACAAAAGCTTTCTGGAAGCTAACAGAAATGCTAATGGCACTGTTGGCACTAAAAAAGATTTGGGTTGGTGTTATTTTGATGATGCTTCAGTCTCCACCAACTGCAGTTTGGATAAGGTAATAAATAAGAACGCTTATGTTTTATTTTATTCAAGAGTTTATTAAGAGCACTTTTCATTTTTATAGGGGGTAGATTAACTCCGTTATAACTTTTCCCAAAGAGATGAAAACAAGTAGATTATTTTTGTTTCTTGATTTCTTTTATACTTCTTGCATTAGTGGGTTGCAAGTGAATAGATACAAATGATAGATTGTACTGGGTTATATCATATCTAGGAATAAGTCATCACCTGAGAAACTGAACCCCCAGAAAATTGAAATAGAATTGTATTAAAAGCTGAAGTAATCGTAGCCCCATTCCCTATTCCCAATCATCTTCATCATCGTCTTTAGGTGATTCAGATTGCTTGGATTCCTTTTTGGTAGCAACAACATTCAAAGTGGAACTATTAGCGGATTCCAAAGCATACGTTACCTCACTTGATGTTCTTGATTGTGATGTTTCTCCAGTTTTGGCGTCCATAGGTGTGGTATCCTCTTCTTCCTCATCATCCCAGTCAAAATTCTCCTCCGCTGTATTATTACTTGCCGCCAACAACTTCTTTCTGGTTTTTTCTTCGTTTTCGATCAAATATTTGTTGAACGAATGCTTCAACCAAAATTCTTCGGAAGTTACCAAAGATGGAACGATAGCGCTATATAAGTTGGATAAATGGGGGTTAGAATCCAAGATTTTTTTAGCTTCCTCTTCACTCAAGGGTTTGTATGAGGAGCTGAACTCATTATAATCTTTATGAGTGGTCCAATCTTTGGAATACAAATCCTTGTTGTTGTTCAATTCAAACAATTGCTGCTCCGTTCTTGATCCATATATATTTTTCGTTGGAACATTAGATAACACGCTTGCTTCATTGATGTTTATGTCCTCATCTGCATGTTCATTTGTAGGCGGATCAACTGATATAACATCTTTTAGAAATGAACCAAATCTTGATGCAAATCCAGTGACAGCCTTTTCGACCTGAATCAAGTCTTCATCAAGCTCGTCTAAATAGTTATTTGTAGCTGATGAGATGGCACCAAGTACTTTTTTGGCATCTTCCTTCTTTGCCTCGAGTTGCTTCTTGAGCAATTCCTTCTTATCGCTTTCTGTTTGTTTTGCCTCTGCCTCTGCCTCTGCCTCGTTCTTGACTGTCAAACTTTCGAGTTTTTCCCTAGTTTGATTGACATAATCTGGAATGTTTTTTTGGAAGTTTGTCAAGAAGCCGTTAAGTGAAGTCCAGCCTTGCTGTGTTTTTGTTTCGATGTTTTGATAAAGCTCCTCAACTTTCTGTTCTATCTCTGCAACGTACTCCTCAGTTTTAGGGTTGAGAGTGTTTTCAGTCAAAGTTTCAACAGAATCATTGCTAGGGACTGGTTTCTCAGTAGGATCCATTTTATCTAGCCAAGAAATATGATGTCTTGGATACGGCTTTGGATAACATTCGTGCTTCAACAACCTACTATGTTTCTCCTCCTGAAATATGCCATCCATGAAGTCGTGCTTCAAATCTCCGCACACGACCAAAATTTTCAGCTTTGTGTAACAGCAAATGTTGTGATGGCATATTATAGGTGATGGGACACATATATATCAGAAAGATCGTGGTTTCAAGATTGGGATATTCAACTTTATAGGTATTGCCAGAAAAGGGAGGCATATATAGCACTCATGTATCACGAAAGACTCCACGGTCTTCAAAAGAAAAACCTGCGAAGCACGCCTGCCTACCCATTGCTTCCCAAGAAATAGACACCTAACAGAAACATGAGTGGTACATTCCAAATGTCGGGGACAAATAGCCTTTGTAGGAGCTTTGCATCTCCGCTGAAAGCTTTTCACAATTGGTATCAAAATGATCTCACTCAACTCTTATTATGGAGTTGCCTAATTGGGATAAATTGATTGATGACTTTTAAGGCGCGAGGAAAAAAACTGTTAAAACCCCAGCAACTGATGGTCAAGAGATCAGAGAGGTTGTGGTTTTGACTCATTATTTAAAGGTAATTTACTTTCAGAGTCTGTGCAAACGTCCAAGAGAGTAATCAGTAATACGAAAGAAAAGAAAAAACAATTAGCTATGTATAAAAGAACAAATACAGTCGGTGTCGAACCATCGCATGACGCCAATAGAGAGCTGCTTGCAAAATTGGGCATGAGAATCAGAAAAGCCGTCTCGGATGGCTACTCAGTTCCCATCAGTGATCATTATCAGCAGCAACAGCAACAGCAGCAGCATCAGTCGTCTTCTGTACAGAGGATCTCTCTTCCATCTCACTTACTTGCGCCTCCGACATTATCATACTCTGGATCCTCAACTCTCGAAGGTGAGGACTTCGAACAAAGATTCCAGATGAGACCACAAACAATCAGCAACAAAAGAGGCAGAGATGAGTTGGATGAGGGATGCTACGCCCATTCTCTGCAAACGCACAAGTCTTTTGGAGGACAGGAACCGCTTTTCCAAAGTGGGTTCACAGTGCAAAACAAAAATGCTCCAATGGAATACTTTGAAGGCAAGTATGGTGCATTGAAGTTCAACGAGGAGTTCTAGCTGGCCAGCTAGTCCGCTTCCCTTGTGTATTTATTTTTGTCTTTTCGGTTTTCTTCATTTTTTTGTTTCAAATTTTGCACCTTTTACTGTGTTGGCGTTTCCATGCTTGTTTTTGTTTTTGTTCTTGCAGTTTTTGTTCTTGCTACATGTCTCATAAATCCTCTTTTCTATTCTTAATGATCAATATCATTGTCAGAAACATCAGAATCCATAATGGCGTTAAATGATAGTCGTGTTCTCGATAAAGACCTCTCCAGAAGTTTTTTTTTCTACCTGTTTCTTTCATCAGCGCTAAGTACCCTAAGGCAGTGAAGAGAAGACAACAAAAACACAATACAACATTTCCAGCGGTTAGTCTATAAATCTACCAAATCACCATTTCACGCTCTTTCGCTCTTATAGTCAAGATAGATTGCCTCTGTTGATATCACTTTTGTCATTTTCTTGCATTAGGATCAATTGCCGGATATCTTTTTTGTTCTACATATTCAGATAGTTTCAAGAATGAATACACCTGATGGGAAAGCTCAGTTCAAACACCACTTTCTTAGATTGGGGGATAAGAGAGATATAAATGCAGGCGATAGATATTGGGAGAAGTTTTGGAAAGCACCGACTTCAGTAGCCGACTACTTTGAGTTGATTACCGTTGCAGATATCAAATCAGTCTCCACATCCAAGAATTTTATCAAATTACTACGAATCATCTCATTGAGGTTCTTGAGTTTTTCAAAAGAAAAGTTACAGCTTGAGGAGGTGGAATTGTTGAACTGTATCCGCCTATTGACAAGGCTATTGCCATTTCTATACGAAAACTCAGATTTGGAAAAAATCGAACGTCAGATTTTTTGGACTCTAAATACATCATCCGATGATCTGATAGTCAGGTTCACTTCCATATCAAGCGGAGCAGCCACAGTAGGATCAACATCAACCCCTAGCACCCTATCAAACGAAGTTTATGATAATGTAAGCATAGATGCAAATGCAGATTTTGATGTCAAGAGCCAAACTGATTCGGATAAGCTGTATGTTTCAATAGCGACTGGAAACGCTCCGCTAGGTGCGAAGCTAATTTTGGCTTGTACCAACTTGTTATTCACCAATAATTTCACCGTTCCTAATGCTTCCGGAAAGCCAACAGGTTTCGCTGAATTTTCAATCTGGGAACCGGGAATTGGCTCACACTTCAAATTGACTGATCCCAATATTCAGATTGATTGCAACAGGCTTGAGGTGCTTAAACTTATGCTTGTTTTCTGCTCGCAATGCATGTATCATAAACCGACAGATCTTTTCACCAAAGGATCTAGATATTTAACGGTTTTGGTAGCGGCCATTCCAAAACTTCATACTTTAGCACTTTTATCATCATTGACAAATTTGACTGCTCGCTCTAGTCTTCCAGGTCCAGAAAGTGGCTTAGAATCATCTAACAGTACTTTCAATCAACTCAGGACTTCATTGGTGACGGTGGGAACTCAATTACTAACTTTGATGATTGTATACCCTTTACCCAAAGACGATCTCGAATTTTTGTACAAGACTAATATCATGAATACGCATCCTTGTAATATGGTCAGATTGTATTTTGGGAAACTACATAAGGAACCTGAATTGGACTTTATCATGAATAGTTTTATAAACATATTAAAAAAACCATTGTTAGAAATATCCGAAAACGAAAATTCTGCTTCGATAAGTTCAATAATCAAGGCAAAGACAAGTACAGTTGAGCCTTCTATATGGTGTATAGAAGTGGTGATGTTAATATGGGAGTTGTTTCAATGTAATAAAAGGTTTAGATTGAATTTGATCAGCAAAGCTGGCCCTGAACTAATGGTCATTCTTCAGTATTACGTATCAACGTACAGAGCAATTGATATTCATAGAAATATGGTAAGAATATGTTTGTATTTCTTCTTGTTTTTAACAGGAGATCTCATGATGTTGAGAAAGATATTGGCTCCATTCTCTCCACAATTGTATAACCAACTACCTCAACTGTTTAGAATAGCCCCAAATCCTGTTACGTATAGGGATTTTATGGTTGTTAAGAATGCTCAAATGTTGATTGCTGATGATGTGAATATATTCACACCAACTCTCACCGAATCATTATACAATTTGGTTCCCTTGGTTATGACAGACAGTTTCGTTAATCCTTTGCAAAACAGAAGGAGCTCTAAAGTTGACCTTGCACTTGATGTTAACAAAGGATATAAGACTCCTGGAGGCGGATTATCCTACTCAGCTTGTAATATGTTGGTTCAGCTTGTAATCAAATTCAGTACCCATGGGTTTTTATCAGAGAACGAACAGAATCCAGATCATTTGGCATTGATTTTGAGAGCTATCTGCCATTCAATATGCTGTCATCCAAAACAATCAAGAACACTTATTTACATCATAACCAAAGCTTCCAGACATTTTGACTATATTCGTTCATCTATAGATCACATAGATTCATTGGCCCAAAGCATACACAAGCCTGAATCACCTTTGACTGAAGATGGGAGTCAATCTGATGTTGAATCGATAAGCTCGGAGAGTGCAGATAAGTTTGATACAGACAGAAATGGAGAGAAAATGAATAAGGTAAATGAAAGTGATGAAGATGAAGAAGTAGATGAAGAGATTGATGATTCTATGATGAGACCAAAACCACCCCCTGGAATGTCTGATATAGCGAAGGGTAAATTTCCTGTTCATGCATCATTAAAGAGGTCATGGACTGGCTCAAACTCCTTGAAAACCATCTTACGATTCATCGGTGAGATGAAAGTTTTATTTCCTGATATTGGAAGTTTAACGCAGAATGATGCTGTTCAAATATTAGCCGATATCGAAAAACTAGATTTGACAGAGACTATCGCCCTTATTTCCAAAAATGAGTATTTGATTCAATTTGAACCTTTGAAATTTATTTGGTCCCATGTGTCCTTAGGCTGGTATGAAAGTGTGTTACTTGGATCGATCTTCAATGCAAATGATACAATCCAGTTGAAATTCAAAAAGTTGATTAATTTGAACTCCCCATTATCGTCTTTCAATTTCTCCAGATGGACGTCAAGCTCTGAAACTGATTTGGTACTTCTAGCTTCAAAATCTTTGACTAATGTGAATATCTGGTCAGGTACAAACGTCAGGCTGTTTAAAATTTACACAAGCAATAATAACAGTAGATTTTCAATTCAATCCGATAATTTAATAAGACGATTGAGTGATTTCAGATTAGCCAGTCCGGATAAGCAACAATCACCTCAGTTACCAAAAATATCGAGGCAGAATAGTGCAATTAGCATATCGTCGACAACTGCCCCCACCCCAACAATGAAGCAAGATGGATTTAGTGATCAGATGCCGTTGAAAATTACCAGAAGAAATTCAACGCAGAGGCTTTCTAATTCAAGCCAAAGCTCACCTAGGTTATGCAAAGAGAATAGCATAGTATCAAATGTCTCTACTCCAAGAAACTCAATATCTTTAGACTGTTGATTTTTTATAAAATATGAATATTTAAATTATAAATGTATAAACGTATAAACCATCCCTTCTAATATTTATCGTAGTTCAATACAAAGTTTATTATCAAACTTCAGTTCTTTCTACCCTTTCTACCCTTTTGAACCAACTGAAAACCATCCTCGTCAACAATAGGACCATTATTCTCAGCAATGTTATCCACATCCATCATTTCATGGTCGTTGTGCTCGTTTTCATCGTGGTAATGGCCCTGTTCCTCTCCATCCTCGTCATCACCTTCGCTACTTGGATTTTCTGGATCGTCGTTAATCACAATATTCTTGAAGTTTTCATGTTCTCTTTTTTCTTGCTTCAACTTCCAATTGTCATACAACTCAGTAACACGGCCAAAGTCATTCTGTTGACATTTTTTATATATTTGGAGAATCTCATTCAGCAACGGCAATGACGAGTCGTCCTCTACATTGCAGTCGAACTCGTCCTGCATCGCATACAACATGGTTTCTTCTATTAGCTCAATATCTACAACTTTATTTTCAGTGAAAAGCTCAACAATAATACCAGTGATCCAATCTCTCTTTTCGCTAGAATTGGACCCACCCCAGTTGTTCTGTACGGCTATTTCCAACGCTTCCCATTTGTAAACTATCATTGAACAACCCAACTCGAAATTTGCTTGTTGCTTCTCTGTTGGAAGCGTCAAATTTGGGGAAGTTGTGGTTTCCACAAAATCAGTGACATCTATCGATTGTGACATGCTCGAATAGACTCTTTTTACTGGCGATATCTGGTTGACTACAATCAAAAGGTTAGAGATATATCCTAAAAGTATAAACCTCTTCACACCATTAGTGAAATTTTTCATTATTTTGTTTTTTTTCGCTCATTGGTAGTGTGCGAAGAAGAGATATATACAATAGCACAAGCTAATAGCAAAGACTTATGAAGAAAGAATTACTTGGCTCAGCCAGGAGTATGAGTTTCGCCATTGAGTTCGAAATCCAAAATGTTGAAATAATGTGAATGTGTACCGTAATCTGTTATTTTTCTCAAATGTCCTTGTAAACCTCAAGGAAACCTAAGCTTTATGAAGGCACAGACACTCAATAGGATAAAAAAAATCCAAAAAAAAAAAATTAATTTTTCAAAAAATTTCTAATCAGTTCTCATTATTACAAGTGTTTGGTCATAACAGTACTCCTTTCGCCTTCCAGTCTATATATAACCATATATTTATAATGAGCAAATTGCAGAGCTCAACATTTGTCAAGAGACTTGCAGCAAATGGTACGTTTTTCTCATTCCAACGGATAGTAGAGGAGAAATCGTCATACTAACGCAATTATTTTATTTTAGACCGTCAAACAAGAGAAAATGCTATAGAGTCATTGAAGAGCTTTCTTTCCAGATCAAAACCTTTGCCTTCGTTGGAATATCAGAAGTTGTGGAAAGGTTTGTTTTACGCTATGTGGTTCAGTGATCGTCCTAGACCACAACAGAGATTATCTAGAAATTTGGGCTCATTATTCTTAGACACGATCCCAACCGACTCATTTTTGTTATTTGTCGAATCATTCTGGGTTATAATGGGAAAGGAATGGGGTGGTATTGACCAGTGGAGAGTGGATAAGTTTTACTCGTTGATGAGACAAGTAGTTTCAAACTGTTTCAGGAGATTGGCCAAGGAAAACTTCAGCGCTGAGTTGATGAGTGGGTATTTAGATGTATTATCTAGAACTTGCTTGAGTGGAGATAAGAAAATTCCAATGGCCATTCCTTATCATATCATTGATATCTACATTGAAGAGTTGGAAAAAATCATGTTTGAAGATTTGCAAGAAGATTTAGACGATGATGACACATCTGACGAGAAAAAGTTACTGTTGGAAGAGAAGAAGGATGATATAATCGATAATACGCCTATTGATGAATTGTTGGAACCGTTTAAGGTTTTGCTGAAAGATGCCTTACTAAAAACGTTAAGAGTTAAGTGTAAGGAGGAAGTCTTGAATGACTCCAGGTTGGTCGAATGGGGTGTTGTTGAGGTCCAGACGAAAAAGAATGACCAAGTTGATAGTGATGAGTCTGATTTTAAAGAAGAGTTGGAAGATGATGCTGAAGAATGGACGGGATTTTGAACAACTGATGAATCCCCAAAAAAAAAAGCTGCTGTTTTCCCCTCGAATAAAATCTTCTCTCTTATGACTATTGTTTACAGTTTGTTTTGTATATTACAAATAGAGAAAATTAATCCATTACTTATACATTCATTCTACTGTCTCCCAGACAATACCTGATGCTAGACTCCAATCAAAATTCAATGATTGAGTTCTCTGGCCTGAAAGTGAATCTGTAGTTGAAAGAGTTGATGCACTCAAAATCTGCATTTTGATTGAAAACGTTGTCCGCAACCAAGTTTATGTTGACACCATACCAGCTGCTCCATATGTTTCTGTTCAAGTTCGCATTAAAATCCATCCTATTTGGGTTGCTAATCATCTCCGAATTCTCACCCAACCTTGTTTTCCCACTCTCGTCAAACCTCAACTTGCAGCTGATATTTATCACAAAAGTCTCGGTACCAGGAATCAAGTGGGCGTCAAACGAAGACAATTGGTGCTGTGATATCGGAAGCTGGTACCATATTTCCTGAAGCTGTTGCTTCGACGAAAACGGATTACCGTTTATAATTATTGAAGACTGCTGTTTCAACTGTTGCAGTATCGAGTTCTTGAAAAAGTCCACATTGTTCTGGTACTGCTGCTGCGAGTTGAAGTACGAGATGTCTAACGACTGTAGCAATTTCTTGACGAATGGTTCAATTTTGATTGCTGTTTCCAGTTTTCATGTGTTAGTGTTTGTTTTGATCTGATTCCGAGATATTCCAGAAACAAGGCCTCGCTTCACTTACTTGGATCTGACATCGTCTAATATGTGCGGCTAGCTCTTGTGAATTAGGCTCCTTTCCACCCCTTTTGACAAGATCAATGTGTCAAGACCTGCTCATCAACTTGAAAAACCCAGCCATTTTTCCTGTTTTTTTTTCACTTTTTTTGGTTTGGGGTTGATTTGTTCCCAATTGGGAAAAGGTTATGATCACCGCCCTCAACCGCAGAGGTTGTCAGTACCGCCGTTGGAGGAATACAGACTGAAGGCATATGGACAGAGTAGAGGTGTAATATATATATATATATATGTGTGTGTGTGTGTGTATGTGTGTGTTGATAAGGAGATGGGAGGCTGATATACTCGTGCTTGCACAATTCGCTCGTTGGATCTCACAAAGCTTGCCCAAGCGTGCTATCAAAAGATGAAAAATTGTGCGTAAAAACCAGCCTTCCGCAAGCACACTAGTGATCCATAAAGATCATCACGGGCATTAGATGGTGATAGCACCCAAGTATATATATGATTGGCAACCCTGGGATTTTGGCAAGTTGGCTTTTCTCACCTTTCCTTCTTTTTCAGCCAAATCGCATCTTTCCACTCGTTTATTCTCTCTATACCGTTTCCATTAAAACTCGTCCACTCGTTCTTATCACAATCTTTTGCAAGAGGAAAAACTACGGAAAAAAGAAAAAAACAGAAATATACAGACCAACCCACTAGTGTTCCAGCTCGTCACCAAACATTCGCTACTTGATTTTTAAAGAGGTCAAAACAGAGCCAAAGAAATCACCGTCTCCACTTCACTTCACAGCCGACCCACGCCAACCGAATCATCTCAGTCCCGTTCAGTTCAGTTCAGTTCAGGCGCAAGTTGAAGCTGTCACCATAGGAATTCCAGTTACTACGCACCCACGAGAGTAACCATAGATATATCAAAGTTTATCCAGCAACATCAACCCCCATCGCCCCCTCCGAAACTCACTCCAGAATGAATATCTTTGCTCAGCATCCAATTAGCAACAACCATTTGAGGTCACACAGCGATCCCGCAGATCATTCGCTACCAAGAACGCAGTCAACATCGTTGAAAACACCAGACTCGGACTTTGCATCACTCTCATCTTTGACTCCTCCAGTGTCGGTGCAATCCAAAAAAAGAACGTTTGAGTTCGACCAGCACGAGTATGACTCAAAGAGGTCCAAGACAGCACCACCATCTCCTCCTTACGAGCTACCATCCATTGGAGAGTTGAAGTCGCAGCTCGCAACACCGATTCGTAATCTGGTCAGGTATCAGAGTGTCAGATCCAGATCATTATCACCAAGAAGAGCCGAACAGGCTTTGCCAACAGCTCCTCCAACTTTCAATGACGCCAAATTTGAGCAAGCATTGAACTCATCTCCAATCTCTTCATCTTCATCGTTTATCTCGTATAAGAATTCTTACCAAGAGTTTCCTGATACTTCTTACTCTTATATGAAACATCACCCACAACAACCCCAAGAGCAAGTATCAAATGGATCTTATAACGATGAGTGGAAACAAAGAATCGAAATCTTGATCCGAGCAGAGGACCCAAACTGTTACACCAAATTCAAAGACTATTGCAAAACATTGGGTAAACCATTTCATCAACACCAACAGTTACTACCGCCAATTTTCAACAGTAAGATTTCCAAGAAACTACAAAAATCATCGAAGATAACAAAGTTTGTTGAATCGTCAAAATTGATAAATGACTTGAACAACCAGAGATCTCACAAGATGAAATTAACAACAATAGTGAATTTCCCATTCGAAAATAATTACACCTACCAATCATCTGGATATTTGGACGATGTTGAAATTTTGAACAACAACTCACATTTGTACAAGAAAGAAATCAGTTTGAAAAAATATGATCATGTTTTCAATCAATCATCATCGTTACCAAAAATCAATGCAAAAGCTTATCAACATAACAACCATCAGAACAATGACGATTCAGATGATGAGATAATAACTGAGACCATCAAGGTAACTTCGATCTCTCGTTCATCAATTCCAGACTCATCATTATCGTCATTACCATCGTCATCATTTCATAAATTCAACATCTCCAATAATTCAACAACTACTGATTTGCCATTTAGTATGAGTGTTAGTCCAATATCAAAACAACCTCAATTACATACTTTTGTGCATACAACAACAAATCACACAACCTCTATAAAATCACCAACAGCATCAAAAATCACAACATCCCCAAAAACACCAAAATCCACCTTTTCAAAGGTTGTCACCTCTCCAAAAAAATCGCCAAAATCGCCCAAAGCAGATACACACCATCATAATCATCATATCAGAACATGTATATCATGCAAGTCCATTCATTCACCATGTTGGAGGCCATCATGGTCGATAACAGCTGGCCAATTGTGTAATTCGTGCGGTTTGCGGTTCAAAAAGACAGGTGCTCATTGTCTCAACGAAAACTGTTTGAGAATCCCTGCAAAAGGTGAGTGGACATTGATGAAAAACAGAGGATTGGTTAGAGTTGATCATCATGTTGATGATGAAACTGATGACAAGTTGGCTTATAGGTGTTTGCATTGTGGGTGGGAGGTTCAAGTCAGTGATGACTTGAAATAGCTTTTTCCTTTTTATATTTCTCTCTTCTTTTTTCTTCTAAGATTGTTTTATTAATTATTTTTTTTGTCTAAACTGGTTTACATTCTTTGACTTTTTGATTTTGTTTTGATTGTTGGGTAGATTGGTAGAAAGGGAGATTATCTACCATGTTTTTTTTTCGACTTTAATCTCTATGATTTTGTATAATTCTCAATTGTGTTACATATATATAATGATAATTCTACGGACTATTTTGACATTTTGTCGATTCTCATTGGGTGCAAGTAAATTTCTTATCGAAATACCTTCGCAAGCCTATATGAAGATGGCTTCAATCATTTAGCTGTATTGCCAAATAAAAGACCTTGATAGCAAGAGCCGGGTAACTTTTGTATTTTTCATTTTTCTATTCAGTTTTTTTTTTAGGAAAAAGTTTTTTTCATTTAAATGAACCCATGATTCTTCTTGAGTTACAACTTGTTTTCTTTACGTGTAGATTTGAAAAGTAACACAAGTATAGTGTATTGTATCTTCTCCATCCACATACGTGAATGTCCCCCTTTGCCGTTCGGCAATTTGAAACTGTTCTGATAAAGGTTTATTAGAACTTTTTGATCTAATGTCGTCGATCTCAAAAGGCTTCAAGCCAACAATTGTATTTTCAAATCATCGAATCCTATTTTGTTTAATTTTTGAAATGATGAATATCACCTAAATTTTAATTTATTAATATAGGAAGTGCCGTGTGAACGTCTTTTTTAGGACTTGAGCAGAAACAGGGAATTTCTGAAGATAAAAATTAAACAAAATTGATGGGTTTCTTTTACGTTCTTTTCTTTTATCTTATTTGCCTTGGCTATTTTTTGTTCATGGTGGTTCACATTTGAGGGATTTCATATCTAAAAAATGCTCATGCTCATTTGTAATAACGTCCTTGATCGCAAGACTTCAATGCCCAAATCCCAAACTCAGATGAACTATTGACTCGCCTTCCTTCGCGAAGACTGAATCAAAAGGGAATACGCCCTCAAGGTTCCCTTTCGGATTGTGGATTATGAAGGCTGTTGCTTTCTTCTCAAATTTACTGTAATTATGCCTATGAGATGTATCATCTATCATACGTGCAGTTCTGACATTCCTGCTTGAACAGTTCGATGGCGAGCAATTGTCTAGAAAGAAATTGTGGAAACAAAAAAAGTAGGAGTTCTTTCAACAAATTAAAACAATATAAACTAAACAAAGAATCAGCTAAAACTACACTAAAATTTACAAAACTACCGAAGCGGAATCTATTATAACTGCAATTCTCTCTGTCTCAACTTGAAAGCAATGAATTCAGTACTGTGACCAAATGAGTTCAATCCAAATAGACCTTCAGCAGGAATTCCAATGATTTCATCACCACTATTCTCCTTATGCTCCACCTCTTCCTCTATCTCCTTACCCTTCTCCCTCTCATTCTCCTTCTCTTCAACATCCTCTTCCTTTTCAATCGTCGTTCTTTTCTTTCTCCTTCTAACAGCTGGTAATCCATCTGCAAAGTCAATGTTTGCTTTGACATTAGCCAGCTTATCTATGATCTTTTGTTTCTT
Source organism: Peterozyma xylosa (assembly GCA_003706035.2). Lineage (NCBI taxonomy): Eukaryota > Fungi > Ascomycota > Pichiomycetes > Alaninales > Pachysolenaceae > Peterozyma > Peterozyma xylosa. The sequence continues at coordinate 103,982 of PPKF02000013.1, forward strand.
TGAAGGTGGTAATAAGCCACTGCCTAATCTGATGATAAGATCATTGCGCTGGTTGGATAGCTCCTGTTGACTGATTCTATTTGGAATGTATAACGGTGGGCCACGGAAAAACAATGTTGGGTTAGCTGGTTTGGGTTTTGGTAGATTTTCAGCATCGTCATCATCGTCATCATCGTCGTCGTCATCATCATCATCATCTGAAGCCTCAACTTTCTGCACCTCATATTTTTGCATTTCGTTGACCATATATAACGGCAGTTTTTGCAATAATCTCTCCTTACTCTTGGCATCCATGGAATTGGAAAAGGCACCATTTATCTCCTCGTTTTCGCTGATAAGCTTTTGTACGCGAAATGGTACAATGTAGCAAGTAGCAGTTGTTGTTGGTTGATAATTAGAAACATTATGATGAACCAGATTGTATGGTGATGAAATAACTTTACTCCCTGGCCCTATATTTGCAAATCCTTGATTATATTGATGTTGGTGGTATAAATGAGGCGAGTCATTTCTCTGTTGTGGCTGTTGCACATGTTGAATATGGTGTTGTACTGCTTCAGAGACAGGGGTGTTCAAGTTGGTATTGAAACTTGAATTTGGTGGTGGTGTACCATGGTGAGAGATTGAGCCATTTATAAATCCGGCAGTTGAGGCTGTGGACCTTTTGATCACCATATTCTTGGCAGGACTTGACAAATATTGCCCCAAGTCATCATCCAAGGCTGGCGGTCTTTTATAAACACCACCAATCAATGGAGGTGCATTCAAAGATGCGATGATTGGTTCTGGAATAGGATCTGTCTCTGTAGCGTTTGGAGGCAACATATGCATCAATGGTGAGGTATATTTTTGAAATGCTCTCAAGCCACCGTTGGGTAAAGCTACAAGGGGCATTTCACTTTCTCTGACTTCGTCAGGAATACAAGCTTTCCAAGTTCTGATCTTGTTGAAATTTTTATCATGATCCGAATATCTGAACTCACAGATGAAAAATGGACCATCGACTTCAAATGCCGGTTCAGCCCTCTGATATCTTGTGAAATACATAACATAACAAGGGCCAACTATATCCTCAGCTAAATGGTCTCTATATTGACCAGTCTTGAAAACTTCGTTTCCATAGAATAATCTATCGATTCTGTGAACGGTTTGCTCAGGTCTATAGTACCAACAAACATTGATATATCTTTTGTTACCATCATCGGGAGTAGTCCATAATCTGAAAATTTGAGCAGGCATTGGCTTAGTTTCGTCGTTTGGATTTTTCAATAAGACCCAGTCACCAATCTTATAATGGTAGCCATTTAAGTCTAAATAATCAAGGGGTACTCTATAGCCGTGGGCATCGCTTGTCAAATAAGAAGTATCCGACTTGGCTAATTCTTCGGATATGATGGATTTGATAGCATTCTCAAAAGCGTAAAGCTTGTTTGTCATATCTAAGTTTTGAACCATATCATAGTATGTTTTGTTATTTTCAACAACCAAAAACAAATCATTTAAAAAGACTTCAACGTTCGGGTACTTTCTCTGCTTAATTTTGATTCTAATATTGTCGATACATATTGGATGTTCAACTATGTTATAATAGTCTGGTAAAATTTGAGGGCTGGGTAACCTATCAAATGCAATATACATGAGCTCATTGTTATCATATTTCAACTTCCTAATCAGTCTCATGATATTCTTTAATCTTTGTTCGTGAGGCTTATCAATAACAGGAGGTTTACCTCTTTTGTTCCAGCTCTCCAATATCTCTGTCTGATTTGGATGTGGCGGTAAGGAGGTAGTGGTGTTCAAAATAATTTCCGATGGTTTTGGAGGAATTATTGGCAGTTGATCAAGCAATAATATATGCGAGACTGAAGGAGGTGGATTGATCATTCTGCTATGAGGAGATACGACTGGACCGGAATGCATCTGTTCGGTGAATGAAGTGCTATCGATAGTGAGTTGATCAGATGAAGTCAAGTGTGATGCAAACGTTCTCAAATCTTCATTGCTCGGAATATTAACGACTCTTACAGGTTTTGTTCTTGGTACAATCTCTGGTTCGGCAACACCTTCTTCCTCTTCCTCTTCCTCTTCCTCCTCTTCTTCCTCTTCTTCGTAATATTCATCACCTTCACCTGGGAGTGGGCCCAAATTAGGATATAAAACTTCCGCATGGCCGAAAACCTTCTCATCAGCCTTCAACAGTGGGATCGCAATCTCCTTGATATAATCATCCAATACAACAGCATCGTTATAGATAGGACTTCCCTTCTCGTTATAAAACCTTGCGTTCCACGTTATTTGCGCTAGATCGTAGATGAACTCCTGTGCTCTTTGATAACGTTTGTTTTTAATCGCAACTTTGATCAAATGTAGTGATTGTGGTTTCTTGATCACCTTGTAGTAGTCCACGTTACTTCTTAGTGGTAATCTGTGGAAAATCTCATTGATAGGATGCCCATCTGCGGCGTCTTTCAAATCATAAATCTTATCAAATACGGGTTGCAAAGCCAAAGCTAAATAAACTCTATCCTCTTCAGTTGGCTTCGCCTTCTTTGTCTTTGGTCTGTCGCTACTCATGTTTGAGGTTGATTGATTGTCTTTCGAGCACTTGGTTCCTCTGCTCTACTGATCTTTGATTTAACTACTTTTTGTTTATTTCGTGTTTTTCCCTCTCTTTCTCAACAACAACTTTTTTTGCTCCTGTGTCAAAGGTCAGAAATTGACCTTCTATACACTACCAAAATATGAGTATATTATGTAGAAGATGGAATTAGCATTAGCAACCAGTTAAAGAAGTCTTCAGTTTACGTTTATTGGTCCTAAATGTCATCATCGATGGATCATGAGTCAGATATTAATGATGATGATCGGGTAGTGAAACGCCGAAGGATGGTAGAAACTGTACTGGCTAAAGATGAGGCACCACCGAAAATGTACAGATCATTTCATGGCTACTTAAAATCATGCAAATCAATCATGTCACTATGTGGAGCAGGTCTATCTGTGTCATCTGGGTTGCCAACTTTTAAAGGATCAGGTGGACTATGGAAGAACTTTTCATCCATTGACTTGGCCACGCCAGACGCATTTCATGTTGATCCAGGCCTAGTATGGCAATTTTACTCGTTTAGACGACATAGCTCGTTGATGGCCAAGCCAAACAATGGCCACGTAGCGTTGACCAAGTTGGCAAAAGTTGGCTCCATCAACTACATCACCTTGACTCAAAATGTGGATGATTTGTCACAAAGAGCTGGCCATCCCTTAGATAAGCTTTTGGAGTTGCATGGCAATTTATTTGAGTTGAGATGTACAAATTTTTTGTGCTCGTTCAAAGGTGTGAAAGACTATAAGGATCCACTCACTCCAGCATTGTCTAATTGTGAGGATGAGTTTGCCGAGCTGCAGGATCCTGGTGAATCGCCACAATTTTCACCGGTATCGTCAATCGATGAATCAGAATTACCACACTGTCCATCATGTAAAACCGGTTTACTCAGGCCTGGAATAGTGTGGTTTGGAGAACAGTTGCCCTTGAGAATCATTGACAAAGCCGATGAGTTTATCATACGGAATGATCCTGTTGATTTGATTTTAGTTGTTGGCACAAGTGCTTCGATGTGGCCTGCCGCAGGTTATATAGATAGAGTACGACAACAAGGAGGAAAGGTAGCCATATTCAACACAGAAATTGATGCCCCTGGTTTTGATGAAGAGACGAGCGAGTACAATGATGGATGGGCGTTTTACGGAGATGCAGCTGCGGTTTTACCAGAAGCTCTAAGTCCTTTGATAGGAAAAGATTGATGTAATCATAATGACCAATATAGCTTGAAAACTTATCATGTAAATAAATAATCTCTTTACTGAATTGCTTCGTGGTAAAAAAAAAAGAGTAAGAAAAGAAAAAGTGAATAAATATGTATGGTTTTTGTTTCTTCTAACTTCGTGTCAACGTCAGCTTTCCTCGCCCCTTTCTTAGAAACAAATAGCAAAAACGATCTCTATAAAAGTAGTAATTCAAAACAGTGGACGTGAAAAAGAGAAGCATTTTGGCATTGAAATTGTATACATGAAGGGTTGGGAAATGAAAAATGGATGTAAAAAAAATCATACACTAATCTTAAAAGTTGATTGGTTTATCAAAAGTAGCCAAAGCAGCTTCTTTGAAAGCCTCAGATAATGTTGGATGAGCGTGACAAACTCTAGAAATGTCTTCAGTTGAAGCACCATATTCTAATGCCAAACCAGCTTCAGCGATCATCTCACCGGCATTTGCACCAATGATGTGAACACCCAAGACTCTTTGTGTTTCAGCATCAGCGATAAATTTGACAAAACCATCAGTATCCAAGTTGGTCTTTGCTCTTGAGTTAGCAATGAATGGGAATTTACCAACCTTGTACTTGATACCAGCTTCCTTCAACTGTTCTTCTGTTTGTCCAACCCAAGCGACTTCTGGGTGTGAGTACATGACAGATGGGATGTTACCGTAGTTAACATGACCGTGGCCGTGCTTAATATATTCTGCGGCAGCAATACCTTCTTCTTCAGCTTTGTGTGCTAACATAGGTCCAAATGTGACATCACCGATAACTCTGATGTGTGGCAACTTTGACTTGAACTCAGAATCAATGACTAATCTACCTTTCTTGTCCATGTCCAAACCAAGCTTTTCAAAGCCCAAACCTTCGGTGTATGGTCTACGACCAACTGCAACTAACAAGACATCAGCTTCAATTTGACTGACTTTACCGTCTTTCTTTGATTCAAATTCAACCTTGACAACGTCACCCTCTCTGACACCTGATGTAACTTTACTGCCCAACTTGAATTTGAAACCTTGCTTTTGCAAGAACTTTTGTGTGGCTTTGGCAACCTCGCCATCCATTGAAGCACCAATGGCATCCTGGTATTCGATAACAGTAACTTCAGAGCCTAATCTTGACCAAACAGAACCCATCTCTAAACCAATGATACCACCACCAATGATAGCTAATCTCTTTGGGACTTCCTTCAAAGCCAAGGCACCAGTAGATGAAACAATTCTTTCTTCATCAATTGTGATACCTGGGAATGGTGTGACCTCTGAACCAGTAGCAATGATGATATTGTCAGCAGTAAGCAAAGCTTCTTCGCCACCTTCAATTGGATCAACTTTGATAGAGTGCTCATCGACAAATGAAGCAGAACCCTTGTAGTACTTGACTCCGTTTTTCTTGAAAAGCATCTCAATACCTCCTGTCAACTGATTGACAGCTGTTTCCTTGGCCTTCTGGAAGTTCTCCATGTTGATCTTGACATCACCAACATCAATACCTCTCTTTTGAGTGTCAGTCTTGATAGTATGGTATAAGTGTGAATTGTTCAACAAGGCCTTTGATGGAATACAACCAACGTTCAAACATGTACCACCCAACTTGCCTCTTTTCTCGACACAAGCAGTGTCATATCCCAATTGTGCAGCTTTGATAGCAGCAACGTAACCACCTGGACCGCCACCGATGACAACAATATCGTGCTTCTTTGTGGCAACATCTGCCAAAGTTCTATATTGTAAAGCAATTTTTTTGCTAATTGGACGTATTGATGAGACCCTTAACATTGTTTCTGTGTATTTTTTATATCGTTCTGATGATAAACCTGGCGAATATCAAGCATCTCTCTGTTGAAGTTGAATTAAACTTGTATTTTGCTAGGAAAAATTGTTAGACCACAAGAGATCTAGGATCACTTCAAGCCGGAGCCTAGCTTCACACAGGGGCTTCCCTTCAAAAGGGGCGGTTCGGGCCCGTTTGACTCCGATTTACCAATTGGGATATTGGTGTTTATTTGCACGACATATTGGTGTGTGGAGTTAAGATTTTCATTTATTTGAAGGCATTATTTATTAGTTGATTGATCTTGAAGACTGGTGAAGCGTAGATCTATAGTTGAATAATCGAAATGGCCAGTGCAAACTACATCAAGAAGGCTCAGGCTCTCATTGACTCTCATGACTATTTGATGATTTCCAAATCGTGGTGCCCTGATTGTCATTACGCCTATAGAATTTGGAAGAAGTACGGTGTTACGGACAAAGTATTTGTGATCGAGTTTGATAAGTTTGAAGACCAAAAAGAAGCATATGAACTTGAAAAGGCTTTCACTCAAATCGCAGGTAGAAAATGGGTTCCAACCATCTTCTTCAACCAAAAGAGGTTCGGTACTGAGCAAGATTTGAAGGCTTTGGAAAGCCAAGACAAGACGGAGGAAGCTTTCAAGAAAGCTGGGTTATTGTGATGAAGCAGTCCGTGGTTTTTTTTTCGTATTCATTTTTGTTGCTCCGCCCGATTTGGATTGGGTGACTTGTATAGAAATAATCGAAAATGACTTTAGGTATGTTGAGTCCATTGGTAGTCGTTGCATGGTCGACAAGATCAACAAGACTTCTTGTAAATTTCAATTCCAAGTGAACGTAGCGGACGATTTTACTGGACAAAGCATCATCCAGCACATCGAACCCTCATCAAGTTCACTGATCTCCCATTGGGACTAACCACTGCCTGGGCATCATAGAAACGAATACGCGAAAACTTACCAGCACTCTGGAATAATATGCATTCCGTACTATAATATGTAAAATCTCAAGTGTTTGCTTCATATACCAAGTGAACTCAGTTTCAACGCCTTCTTCGCGATGCATGTGGGTGTAGTAGTATGATGATGTAGTGTAGTTTTGACTTATAGTGAAGAATAGAGGCGCTAAGTACCGACTACCAAGCCCTAATACTGAGAATTCATACTCGTTGTTGGCTTGTTAGATCCTTTGAAATAATGATTACATACTCATGATGTGGCCCAGCTTACTTTATCGTACACAATTGTGTCAACCCCTGGTTTCTTGTTCTCACCTTCAAATAATTATTATCTTGAGTTTGAAAGAGATCTGCGTTAATTTGCTCACATTACATCTGTTCAAATATAGGGTTCTACTTTTAAGCGGTAGTACCTATTATGTAGTTAGAGTAAGGTCGAAGGCCATCATCCAATTTCACCCAGTGTGTCGGATTTCAACTTGGAGTGCTGTTTTCACTGGGGGAGAAGTGCAAACAACAGAGTTGAAGTATTTGAGAAATAATCCGAGAAGTCTGCTCGTAGTGGCTAAGATTTTGAGATTGACTGCTATAGTGTTCTTTTATTTGTTTGTTTATTTTAGACAGCTACATGAAGTTGGTGAGGTCACTGTTTGTCAAGACGCATAGTTGCAAATAGTTGGTGGGAGGCCGATTTGAATAATATTTGTCCCCAAATGGTCCGCTAAACCTTCCAGTCGTCAAACCCTAGCATTCCACAGTCAATCCGAAATATCAAAGCTCCACGGTCTCTGTCAAAACGGCGGAGCTTTTTTGCTTCCAGCTCATAACCCACCTGCTCCAAGTTAAAACCCACTTTCTACTAGATTATGCATATGCTTTACAACTGGTGATTTAACTGTAGAGTTGGAGTTCACATCCTCCTGCAACATGTGGCTTGAAGTTTCTCGTTTGATATGGTTAATTCCAAGGTCAGAGAAGCTGGAGTTTATATTAAGTTTCTACTTAGTGAGCTGTAGAATATACTATTTCCTTGTTAAGTTGGTAGCAAGGTGGAAGCGAATACATGTAGAAAATCAAACTAGTTCAACTCAACCCGAGTTTTCAATCGCAATTCAAGCAATATCAACCAGTACGGTTGATCGTTTTAAGCAATTGTTATTTGAAGACTTTGTTTCTGTTAAATTTTTTCGTGTTTTTGTAGCCAGATTCTTGGACTTGGGTCCACGATCGTGGACCATACAATCATTCAGAGACTTGAAATTTCAAGAACTTTTCTACAAATCAAATTTTTCTGTTGAAAAGCACATAATTTATGAGTATGATCTGGAAACTGAGAGTCCTTACGAACAATGTAATATGTGATTCTCCTAAACTAAGCCATCCTTTACTAGATCATCCTTTGTGTGTTTCAATTTTCCAGCGGCAAGTATACACTCAAGCACAATACAATTGAGGACTAGCATGGCCCTTTCTTATTTCCCCCCCCCCCTTTTCATCCCCCCACTAACATTTCAACCACAACATATGTTTTCATTACCATATCGACCAGTGAACCTTTTGAGAAAAAAGTGTATGTAATCCTTGTAGATGTGCCTTTTCTATCTTTTAAATTCAAACTGGCAATTATGCAATTGCTTGCGAACTTTACAGAAAATTCAGTTTGTGGAGGTGACAGAAGAAAAAAAAATAGCCTGGCCACCGTTGAACGTAATAAAGTCATTTAGTTTGTTTGCTTAGCAGTTGATTATCCGCTAAAAAGTACATAGAGTCCCAACCCAATGATCATCCTAGTTCTCATAAGGGTATCGAATAGATTGTATCTTGAAAATGTAGTAGTAATGAGTTAGTACCGTGAGATGTGTATATCAACATGTCCAGCTTCCCGGCATGATAAACGTAAAATGCACATACAATAGGCTTGCAAGAGAAAAGTGAACGCGTGAAAGAGGGAGACAGATAACGAATGTACTTTTTTCATCATCTACGGCATCAGTCCTCATGATAAGAAAATGTTTCTTCCTGTATCAACATTTCGCAGACTCAAGTTTTCGAACGTTATTTTTCACGAGCAAAGAATCGAGGGCGCAACCTTGTGCTTAACGAGCTTCACCTCCACAAGATGGCTGTGAATCTTAGGTTTCAGTGTGCGCTAGAGATCTCAAGACACTTGGAGGACTGGAAGGTTGTCAAAGAAGCCCTCGCAAGACCAATCGAGCAAGCAGGTAGTATCTCTTTCCAGTTTGATCGGGGTTGCTCGCTTTTAGCGGCCACATTTCGTGGGTCTCAGTTATTCATGGTTGGGGAACTATGGCCCAAGGACTCGAAATGATGTGAGGCTACTCCAAATGAAATTGAAAAAACAAAGATGACACATCAGCTGAGGCGGCATTCTGCCATCAACGGCAAGCGGGACTGAATTTTTTTCCCAAAGTATTCAACCGTTTTTGGAGCGTTGTAAATGGTAGAGATAAAAGCAAAAAAGTGAGTATATTCAAAATCATGGGGAAAAGCGTCCCTAATCAAAATACCTGGTGTGATAACCACTTAGATATGCTCGTTGCTCAATTATTACCCAAATCGTCATATATTGAGATCGTCCAACGGCTAGATAAAGTAGGAGACAAAAATGTTGTTTTATAACTCCTTAGCGCTTAAGTACAATAAGGACGGTACAAAAACATTTAGACTAAAATCACTATTGTGACATGAACATTAGTACCGTGCCCCGACTGAAGAGGGTGTGAACGGTAATCATATTTTTCATGAATGTTGGAATAAATAAATGAATAATGATGGCTTTCAATATTGACAAGAAGCCAGACGCAAACCTTAGTTTCTGGTCGTTAGTTGAAAGCCCACATAGTATTCAATTCTTGTGTGAAGAGGTAGGGATTTTTGGTTTTGAAGGAATTGGCTGGGGGCATCAAAAAAAACCTAAAAAAAAGTTTAGACACCTGTCACTTGGACATGTCACGTCAACTCTGGTAAGGACATTTCAACTCTTGAATTTTTCAACGGTGTTGGGGAGCAGATCCGAAAAGTTGCACCTATGTACAACAGAAAAACGGTTTTTATGCTTGTTTAAGGATCACAGTGATGTCTCGAGAATTCCAGACACGACTAGACCTTCTGTGTGCACTTCGCAACACAGTCTCGAGTTTGTGAATATCAGTTTGGACGGCCCTGCAAAATAATTGCAAGTCATAACTTCTGCAGAAGGTGGGCATTTCAAGTTTCTGGTTTCGACGAATGAGATGAAAAATCCGTCTACATCTAGAATTGCGAACAGATCTGGCTGTTTGGTCAGAGAGGACGGAAACCCAGTTGGTTCTCTACAACTTACAAAAAGAGTGGTGCATATGAACCAATTTGTTTTTTTTTTTTTCATTTCTAAGCAAGCTGCCTCACGAATCCCAGGTTCTCCTCCTGGCGGGTCTGGTCTTGTTCCACTCGAGAATTAACCCTCAAACCCATTCCCCATAAACTCGGCTTCGGGTCTGGATTCTTAGCTCTACTCGGGAGCTGCTTCTCTTTGATTATTTTTTAAGGACTAAAAAAAAAACAGCAATTACCGCCATAAATCCACGAACCGTTTGTCAATCATGACGTTTTCCCTTATCTTCTGGAAGATGCTATGGCCCAAATCTAGCTGTTATCTCTAGATTTTTTCTCTCAACCTTTTTTTGCTGCTTCTCGTGCTTAAGCAGACAGACTTATCCCTGTTGTTGTCCAGTGGAAAACCTGGTGAAATACAAAAGATCTCGTAAGTGCAGACTTGTGTTTTTGTCCCATTCGAGTAACGCAACCATTGGCGGCTGGGATGGACTCCCACAATTGCTCTCCACTCCTCGAGTAACGCTGGGCTTGGGGGCTTCACTGATCTTTGGTCGACCAAAACTGCAAATTGCCAAAAGAAGAAGAAAGAAAAAAAAATTCACAAAACAACCACCCCTACTGATTTTCGGTGCTACCTACTCAATATGTCAGCCAGCAGTCTCTGGCTCTCACAACCAACAGCTGACTGAGATAATGGACTTTGACGTTTTATCTCTTGTTGACAATTTTCTCGGTTTTTCCTTTTGTATGCTAATTACATGAAAAATCAAGACTGGAGACTTTCAACATTGTACATTATGTATGCAATGCATCCTGCACAAGGGCCAATACCTTTACATTGTACAAGAGCTGTACCAACAAATTGAAAATAACAATGCTGCCCGTACCTTAAGGTATTTTGGATATTCTAACTAGGCTTAAATTTTTATTATGTGCTGCCTGCACCTTTTGGTTAAATTCATTTCCAAGTGAAAAATTCTTTGTAGCAGAAAAGTCTCGTTGGAAGCCAAAAGTGATGATATATATAGTAGGCTCGTTTCCCCTCGTTATTGTGAGTGAGTTGGAGTTCTGTGTATGTGCCATTTCCCGCTGAAGAAAAACACAACCCAGACCCAGACCTAGAACAATGGCCTACTACCAAGACACACAACCGCAATTCCAATTCAATACCAACGGAGGTGTGTTCATTCCGTACTCAGAAGATTGCATTTCGCCAGTGACATCGTCGGATAGCTATGACATCAACTCTATGATCTCGGCTTACTTGCAGTTGCAATCCCAAATCTTTGCCTCGCACCAGATGCCGGTGGAGACGTTGGAGTTGGACTTGAGCCAGCAGTTCACAATGCTGCCAGCCAACAGGGCCGAGGATTACCAGTATTGGAACCACCCATATCTCTTGCAGGAGTCCAGCAGCTGCGAGCAGATCAATCTTTACAACTACAACAACAGCTTCGACAACGACTCAGATTCCTCCTCCATAATCTACCACAACATTGACTCGGACTCTTCACTCTCCTTCACCCAGCCAAGAAAACAAGAGCAATCATTCAAGTCATCATCATATAAACTTTCAACATTGAATCAAAAGATTCCAGCATTAGTCGAGAAGTTGAGCGAGCCTCGTTTGTCCTTGGTAACAACTCCACCAACCAAGAAGTTGACGAGGAAGACCAGGCTGAGGTCAACGTTGACACCAACCACAGACAAGAAGTTGGTAGACATCGCAAAGGGAAGATCCAATTCTACACCACTCCCAGCTAATCCGTTCTACAACAACGATTTGAAAAGAAACAACAAAAGAAAGAGATGCCTCTCTGATGAAGAAGAAGAGATCGCTACAGCCACTCCTTTGAAAAGATCTTCCTTATCATCTTTACCTCTGAAAAGCTTCAGATCATCACCAATTGTTGTTTCCGGATTCAGATCATTTTCACAAGACAACTTCGTTAGTAAGGACGATGGCAAGTTCAAGAATGTCATCAGCCCAAACACAACCAAGAAAACCAACAAAGGTTTCAAAAATTTCATTAACTATGATTTCAACAATCTTCCAGGTTTAGAAGATTACGAATAATCATATATACAATTCATACAGTACACCAACTACTTTCACTCGTTAAAACACACAAAAACATTTATTTACACTTCGTTCTCAATGACACCTAATTCTTCTTCTTCCTCTTCTTCTTCTTCACATTGCATTATTTCATGAATCATTACTTATACACATTTATCCAAAGATTTTTGAGGTAAAAAGTTAATATGGTTTTTTTTTTTTAGTTTTAATTCGTCTACATCACTTCAGCTTTTCTTTTATGTTTACAGCTCACAACTGATTTTGTCATCATCTTTTTTTGTTTCTCATACATATCCCTTCGATTGATCGATCAATACCATCAAATTAATGCCCACTGCTGCATTTTCAAAATCACAAGAACTAGCCCAACTGACCGTAAACAAACTGTTGGGTTGCTTTTCATACTTCTAGGCTCATACCATTCACCCAGCTGCTGGATCGCGTTAATAATATTCTTCTCAAATTCATCAAACGACTTTTGGCTTGTAATTTTCACATATATATGTTCCGGATAATTAGTCCGTCTTTCTAGTCAGCTGATAAATTGTGCCTCAGTTTTGTGGGGTGAAAGTGCGTGAGAGTCTGTTCATCAATTTCTCAGTCCGATGAAAAACACAATCTAAGTCTCGGGCTCTGGCTAGCTACAAAGTTTAGCTGTTATTGAACAGTACAATATATAATAAAAACTGCAGTGATTCAGCTCTCACGTTTGCCATCCTTGCTTTTGGGTACTTGATGGTTTCTATAAAAAAAAATTATCACCCCTTTTTTTGCTGTATTGAGTGCTTCCTATTCTTTTCACTAGCAGTCACTAGCAGCCAGAGCTGGAAAAATCATGCTTTGAACTATTCAAACCAGAAAGTTTCAGATCAGATCAGCTAAAGATTCAACAAGACCCAAATGGGCAATGTGACCAAGTTTATGCTGATCATTTGGAATCGATGAAGATGCTCTCGAAAAAAAAATGTTAAGATCATCACCTAACTGCAAGTAAATTTATGACAAGCAACTTACGCAGTCTAATTTCCATTGAGCTGCCAGTTACATATACATCATCTGCTGGGTATCACTTGAAAGGGTGAGAAGTCTCCATAAAGGTATGAAGGTAAGAATAATCGCAATTTCTCAATAGGTGCAAGGCTCTAATTTAGACTCGAAACGAGGTTGACAAAATGAAGCCCGAGTTACAACAAACAGAGAGACTCAAACAAACATCCATAGAGCTGGAGGCTCTGGATCCAGCTCGAACATATTTCATCTAGATTATACAATGCAACCTAAGCCGACTACTTAGCTGCTTTGTAAATTAGCCTATGGATTTTTTTTTTTTTGAGTAAAGACATTTAATGTGGGCCCACATGTGTCATCAGTAATAATTCTGAGCACTAGAACGTTATTATTAGGTTGTCTTGGGTCAGCTATGCTGAATGAGAAAAGTGGAATACAATGGTTCTTCAGATTAGATGTTTTTGGAATGTTAGTGAACACTTTTCATCCATCGGATATCTGGTAAAAACACGCTTCAGTCGGTGCTACTCTTTATTCTTCTCAATTGAATTGAAGTTTAATTCAGTGAATTCTTCTTTTGTAAATTGGACCGGCCTGCCTGAATGTAGAGTTCCTTGAAAAGAATACTGGAATACAATAATTCATATGATTCTGCTGCCTATTATTAAGTTTGCTCTAATCATTTGTCTCAAAAGTGAAACATTCAAACGTTTGGCGAAAACAACTCAATGCGGAGGCTCAAACATTCCACCTTGCTACTGGGATATACAAAAAAACCGAGACTCAGGCACAGGCAGGTACTCATTTTCAGGATTTTCTCTCAGTTGGGTTACTGAAAATGTCATTTGCATTGAATTCAAGCACCAGGTCAACCTGCAAAAACTCTGATCAAAAACTCTGGAGCTGAATTTTTCTTTGCCTCCTGTTATACTACAGTACTTTTATATTGACAACTTGCTAATCAGACCACCGTACAATAAGGAAGTGTCCCACCATTAATGAGCGGGAAAAAATGATTAATACAGGTACCAAACTTTTCATTTTCTGATCTGTGTTGGCTGTGCTCAACCCATTGAGACCAGCGGGCTCATCACGCCAGCTTGCTGGATGACCTTTTGGTCGATTGTAATCTGCATGTTAATAAGGCTCCAAAAAAACCAGAAGTCGTTTGCCTACTTTAGGTGTATTGAACTTGATTAGGAAAGTCCGCGAAATATAAATCCCAAATACTGTTTTTTTCAACGGTTTTTTTTGTGCATATACAGGGGAGCGCTATAGCCCGCGGCGAGACAATAATACAGACTTATGCATAATAAGAAAAATGGAAAATTACAACGTGTTACTCCTTGATGACTCCTTAATGATCTTGTAGGCAGTAAGGAGAACATATTCATGTGAAAAGCTGAAAACAGGTACTTCAGCTGAAGTCAAGGTACCTTGCTCAAAATCTTCACCTAAACGCTGTTCTCTTTTATGGATTTGTTTGGTGTTGTAACTAGCATGCTAGTTACTTGCTAGTCAGCACTTTTCTCAAACGTCCAGTAGAACGGCCGCTTCAGGTCAAACGGTTTTTTAAGCTCGAGCTTGGGCTTATCACCTCTAGTCTGGGCCATTCTGTGTGATACAATGTCGCTGTTGATTTATTAAAAGCTACCAAATTCCGCTGATATCAGATCTTTCAAACAAACCGAATGACTAATGGAATCGTTACGAAGTAGGGTACAATAAGTGAATAGCAAGTAAATAGAGAAAACAAAAAAAAAACTTCGCCTAGTCTCTCCTTCCCACTGGAGTGCGGTGAGGCTACCATAGACAATCCTTGAAGAGATTCGTAGATAAAGCTGGTAGGTCGTAACGTTAAATTCTTCAGTGATACTTCTTCATCTCAGTGCTCGCCATAAATAATATCGATAATGGTATCCGTCAGTTGGGAAGGAATGCAGGCTGAAATGAAAATGGCGTGATATTTTTGATTTCTTCATCAGGTAGAACGCAATGTCGTTATTACATTCATGTATCAATGCATTCAAGTGTTGTTGCAGACATGTAAGTAGGCAACTTGCTGGATGCAAGAGAGAAGTAATATGATCTATATCCTTCCGGGCCAATTTCTGACCGGTTAAAATAGCAGAAAGCTTGATGTGTAAGGTACTAACTATTGAAGTGAACTTGTGATATGGTTTGACTCTGTGGTTTTCATAATTGATTTCTAGTGTTCAAAAATAATGTTGTTTGTTTCAACGGAAATCAATGTCTGGAAATTCTCAGGTCTAGCTGGCAATACATCTGCCGTTTCATACAGACTGCGGTAGGAGAGCAAAAAAATCTAGCCTAACAGCTTCCTGAAAGGGGCGATGCCAGCTTATCAATCAGCATATGAGCATTGGATAGTTACAATAAGAGTTAAGGTATCATGATACAATTATCAAGATTTCAATTATGGGAAGCTGGAGATTTCATACCCAGGGTCCATAGTATTCTCCTTTATCGATTTAACAAACACTTTTTGTTTCTGACTGTAGCTTTGCCTGGTTTAATGCTCAGCTTTCTTTTTTATTGTCCAGATGGCACACTGGTAATCGATTATGAACTAAAACAGACTAATTATTCAAAACCAAAAACTTTCATAATATAAGTTTATAGAGAAGGTTCCACTTCATGATTCTTCTATCGATCGTTTATTGACTCTAGCGAATGAAAAAATAAACTCAATATTTTGGTATTCATAATATGTGAAACCATGAATCGATTGAACAACCAAACAACGAACTGAGCGTCGAAGAAAATAAACGCGAAGAAGAAACCAGTCTATAGACTGTTTTTGAGGATCTGACACTTGGTGAATAATTCGTTCCTTTCATCATTTGATTCTATCAATTTTTTGCTTAATACTCTTTCTAGACTTATCAATTGGTCATTATAAAGGGACAAATGCGTCTCTAACCTCACAAGTTCACTCCCTTTGAGCTTCTCCAACTCTTCATCAGTAGGTAATCTATCAGTAACATCTGGTTTATCAACTTTAACCGTGTCAATTATTTTTCTCTTCAATCTCTCATTTGCGTGATTTTTTTCCAACTGAAATAGCCTTACTATTGCTTCTTCGTCCTTCAAGTCTCCCTTGAACATCGAACTTTTCAAAAATGATTCATACTCCACCTTGACTTTTTTCAATTCCTTGATCCCAAGACTTTTATCGAGATCTGAAAATGACAACTTTCTCTTCCCACTTCTTTCGCTATCTGTATACCAGTATGGAAATAAATCCTCATCGATGAAAACGTCGTTATTATGAACTTCGTGAACTGTTTTGATATGTTTCAATAAGGCGTCCGATCTCGTGAAATGCTTCGAACATTCAGGTATCAAGCAATAGAATGGCTTCTCTCCAGTATGTGTTCTCAAGTGAGATATCAATGCAAACCTGCTTGGCTGGTTCATCCCAAATCTCGAGCAATCCGCCCATCGGCATGCAATTTCGGTCGATTTTAACAAGTTCAAGTGGCTGGTGGTCAAATGGTTCGATAGTTTGCTCAACTGATTAAACTGCTCAGAGCAGTCGTCCCAATGGCATGTATGTAGCGATTCTTCCTTCGACTCCTCAAGTTTGACAATATCATCTGTCCCTAGAAGCAACTCATCATATTCCTCAAACTCTATGTCCGATTCGGTAGCCATTTTGATATCCAATCGTATTCCTTTTTCAAATTGTTAATTCCCAAACACTGGTATCGTTGGTTGAATCAGCTTCTCTTTTTTTCTAGCTGGACACGCACTGTTTCGAAATTGAGATGATTAACACTTGATAGCCAATCTATGAGGATAAAAAGACAAATTGAAGCTCTTCAAGACTGCCTAAATTGGAAATGAGCTACTGGCTCCGTTGCTGCTCCTAATCACGAAACTTCTGATCAATGCAAGGAAGCGAGGACCTTTTGAACATAATTTCTCTTCGTGTGCACACAAAACCCAACTCGCTGCATCATCTTCGGTAAGACGGATTCCAAAAGCTCAATGAGACTAATGCCGCCTCTCATATACGAGACGCCAATATAATGGTTAGGCTGCTCGATATATATAGGTTTATATATATATATATATATATATATATATATAATTGTACATATATATATTATGGTAGTGTATGTAATATCAAGAGGCCGGGTAACTTTTTTTGATTTTTCTTCTGAGTTTTGTTGGATGAATCATTTTGGAAAAAAAAAGCACATAGTAAAAGAGCTTAAGAAGTCACAAAGAGTCAGGCTCCATATAAGCACAAGAGAAATCAGTCATGTCTGAACTACAATTGAATATATTGAAGGCTGTTGATGATAGCAATGGTGTCATAGAAAGCACGACAGTTGCCTTTCCAGATATCGATTCAAACACAATCAAGGGTGCTTTGGATTCTTTATTAGCAAGATCATTGATCACATATTCGACCATCGAAAGAGAAGAGTGGTCCTTGGCCGAAGAGGCGCAAGACATAGCATCGAATGGCTCGTACGAACATAGATTGTTGGAGATCATCACAGATAAGCTTGAAGGTTTGAAGATTGCAGACGTCTCCAAAGTCATGGGTAAAAATGGTAACATTGGCCAAGCTAGAGCTTTCAAAAACAAATGGTTGAGGAAAGATGGCGACACGTTATATTCAAACTACGAGTCTAAAGATTCACTTCCAAAAGATGAAACAGTCGAACAGTTGAACGAGATTTTGAAGACAGGTACATTGTCAGATAAGAAACTGTTGACCGATTTGAAAAAGAGAAAATTGATAACAATGGTGAAGATTTTATCATACAAGATTTTGAAGGGCTCAGAATTTTCCTTAGAGATCAAACAACTCGAAACAGATATCACAAGTGATATGATTGTTAACGGGTCATGGAAATCATCACAATTCAAACCATACAACTTCGATTCAGAAGGTGTTTCACCACAGAGTGGAGCATTACATCCATTAAATAAAGTCAGAGAGGAATTTAGACAAATTTTCTTCTCGATGGGATTCACAGAAATGCCTTCAAATCAATATGTTGAAACAGGTTTCTGGAATTTTGATACTTTGTTCGTTCCACAACAGCATCCTGCTAGAGATTTACAAGATACCTTCTATTTGAGTGATCCTTTGACTGCTAAAAAACCAGAAGACTTGAAGTATTGGGATAACGTTAGAAAGGTTCATCAAGAGGGTGCATTTGGTTCGATCGGTTACAGATATCCATGGAAAGAAGATGAATCATTAAGAATGGTTTTGAGAACACATACAACTGCAATCTCATCTAGAATGTTGCACGATTTAGCCAAAGACCCGCAACCAACAAGATTATTCTCAATCGATAGAGTTTTCAGAAACGAAGCAGTCGATGCCACACATTTAGCCGAGTTCCACCAAGTTGAAGGTGTCATTGCTGATTATAACTTGACTTTGGGTGATTTGATCAACTTCATGGAATCTTTCTTCAGTAAGATGGGTGTCTCTGGTTTGAGATTCAAACCAACCTATAACCCATATACCGAACCATCGTTAGAAATCTATGCATGGCACAACGGTTTAGGTAAATGGGTTGAAATTGGTAACTCTGGTATGTTTAGACCAGAGATGTTGGAACCAATGGGATTACCAAAGGATTTGAGAGTTTTAGGTTTCGGTTTGTCGTTAGAAAGACCAACTATGATCAAATATGCAGTTAGTAACATTAGAGAATTATTGGGTCATAAAGTGTCATTGGATTTCATTGAAACTAACCCAGCCGCTCGTCTTGATGAAGACTTGGTTTAAATTTTCAAAAGGTCCTGGTTCCTTTGTTTTTTGCTTTTCTTCATCTTCGCCTTTTATCTATAGAAAGATATAGAAAGTAATTACTATTTGAATATGAGAATGAAAAACATTAAAAGAACACAAAACTCATGTTACTTAATAGATATGGTGACCAATAAACAACAGCAAACTCTTCAGTTGTGTATGCGTGAGTTGCTCTGATGTTGAAGCAATCACTGGAGCTAATCTTATTTTTTTATTTTATTTTTAGTGCGATGAAACAACATCTAAGCCGTATTTAGAGGGAACATAAGCAGAGTATCAGAACTAAAATTTACTTCGTGAAGGCTTTGCTCAATGATTTCTGGTGTGGGATGCCGTCAGTATTTGAACCATTTTCTATCAAGGTTGTTGGCGGTCATCTTTTGCGCATCATCGCCTCGAAATTTTTTTTCCAGTATAGTTGCTAATAGCAATTATTGTTTTAAAGTTGCTGTATAAATACCAGGCGTATCCTTTCTAACTTTTCTCATGGGATAACTTGATTATTTTTTCATTACTTACTGATAGTACAAAACTTAAAACAAAAACTAGCATTCTCAAATTCAACAATGGCATTAACGTGTGGTGATATATTCAAAATCATTTTAGGTAAGTAGCGGTTCCTCTCAAATGCTGTATGTGATGTATACTAACTGGCCCTCACTCTCTTACTTTGTTCTCAGCAATTTTCCTTCCTCCTCTTGGTGTTTTCTTGGAAAGAGGTTGTGGTGCAGATTTACTTATCAACATCTTATTGACATGTTTGGGTTACATCCCAGGTATCCTTCATGCTTTATATATTATTTTGAAGTACTAGGTGGTATGTTTGATAGTTTGAGATTTATGAAGGCTACACTTCTCATAGAACATTTGCTTTTGGTTTCGTTTTATGAAACTTCTAATTTGCTCCAGCTGGTATTTGCTAATATTTTCAACGAAATCTAAAATATAATTCGCAGTTTTATCTACAATCGTAACATGAAATCTTAAAAATCTTTTTACCATTGTAAGCAAATAATTTATTGTGCTTGATGTTGCTCAGGTTTATTCCATCTGGTGTAAATGTTATTTATCAATCATGGTTGATCAAACCCCTTTGATCATTATGAGAAGGGAGAAGTCATACAGAGAGAAGAGTCTTTGAGGTTTTTTCCGAGATACAACTGGATCAACAAGGAGTGGTGTGGTGTTGTGAACCTCTATAATCGACTTACTCCTTATTCGTCAAATCAATTTGAGCTCATAGACCTGTGCTCCAACTGCTTATTTGACATAAACAGACTGTTGATGAATCTGTCATTTTCGAAACATTACGTGTCAATAAGACCCAAGAATCCATAAAGAAAAATCTTTCAACGATTATTAAAGAGCAAACCTGTGTCACTCAGGATAAGATAATTGTACATCATAAAGCACCCAGATATACGTAGAAAAAAATGGTTAAATTAACTCAAATTGATGACGAAATTGTTGTTCCAGTAACAAATCAAAGTGAAGAAACCCCAGTCCAAGAAAAGGATGAAGATTATAGCGATGTTTCAGATGATGAATCCGATTCAGACGATGAATTCGATGAGGATGAGACATTATACCAAAGAATAGTTGCATTGAAGGACATCATTCCACCACAACAAAGACAAACATTCACATCATTAAAATCAACCATTCAAACAACAACAACATCACTTTTCTCCAAAACCGGTTCTCTCTTATGGGTTCTCTCATCATCGGTTTTATTATTAGGTGTTCCATTGGCTATGTCAATTTTAAGTGAGCAACAGTTGATGGAAATGGAAAGAGAAATGAACTTACAACAATCTTCACAAGACTTATTGGCTCCTGGCTCAGCTGATGCTTTTCAACAAGAACAACAACCAAGCGGTGTTGTTGCTTAGATAATGGATCGGACATGAATAAACGTTATGGAGAACTTCAACGAAGATCAGAAGGATATAAAGTGGCTGTTGGGTTTTCCTTTTCTTGGTACTTGTGGTGCAATGATTGTGTATCATGAAAGGTAGAATCACGTTAATGAATTTTGCTGGGATTTGTTCCTTTCTTTTTTTTTGTTTTGGTCAATATGGAGATTTATGAATAATTTGGTCTTATTCTATACCGTATATAGCTTGTAAATAAAAAATGAAAAAAGAAAAAGAGATAAAATAAATGGTTTGATGAATTGTGAACATGATCATATGTATTATTCTATAGACGAAGTAAAACAGATGCAAGATCAAAAGAAGAAAAGAAAATGGCCCGGTTAGTTCAATTTCGAAAACGACTAGAACTGCCAATAAACGGTTGGTTCACCATGACCTGCAGATCAAGCATCTATGAATCTAGTCATTCTTCTTTGGATGCTTGATGGTTAATGCCCAAATATCCAAATACTGAGTGATTTCAGAGACAATTTCCCAAACAAAGATTCCATAAAATCCCAATGTTAATCCAAATCCCAAGTACTCAATCTTCACCAAGACATCTTCAAGTTCTAAGCCGTACAATAAAGTTGTGATTTTAATGAGTAAAAATTGCGATGCTGGAACGAACATTGGAAACTGGATCATTGGGAATTCCTGAATTGTCAAGTGTGCAATGATTATTCTGCCGACTGTAAATGCAGCTGTCAATCCTATCGATAAAACCATAGGAAGACTGATCAACTGAGGATATTGAACCAACACTACTAAGATTGATGAAAAGTATACAAAAAAAGGTATTAAACCCCTTGATGCATTCTTGGACTTCTCTGGTGAGTCTGTATATAGTTTCAAGACATTTGATCTAGCTGAAATGATGTTAAACAATAATCCTAATCCATCGAAAAAGAAAATAACTTCAAGAATAGTGAGTTTTATGATTTGCTGTGAAAATTTCAACTGGAATAACTCGACATGCCAAATTTGAGGACCGTAAACACCAGTTAATATGTACGAGAAAATGATGGACAATATACCTTCAACAGGACCGCTGAATTCTGACAAGAATAAAACATGAGTGTGATACTCTTCCCAAGTGGAGAGGTAGAAATTGGTCAATGTCAGAAACTGGGCCAAGATCAAATACCAGCTCCAGCCCAATTGGAAAACCGATGCAAAGATCAAAACTGATAATGTGGTATTGATGGCATCGACACAGTGATCGAATAATTCACCCAAGGGACCACTCTGGCCAGTTCTTCTTGCTTGAAGACCATCACATGCATCAAATGTCTGATACAAGAATAATCCTAAAGCGTACGAGAAATAGCACCAGCTCGGTTGAACTGCATTCAAGTATGGATCATAGATCGAAACCAAAATCAAATTCAAAATGATAAAGCCAAATCCAGACAATGTGATGACATTGGGAGCCATCCAAGCCGGGTAAATGTTGACAAATTTCAACCAAAATGGCTTCAAGATGTATTTGGTTGTTATAGATCTATCATCACTCTGATATTTATACTTTTTCAAGTTAGCTAATGCTGAGTTTGGTATAAATACACCCATTGTTCTGTCAACTATTGGATAACTCAAATCCTGGTGTTTCAACCTAAGACCTACCTGGTGATATGTTGGTATTTTCTGCCTTCTTCTACGGATGGGCCTCACTTTTTTTTCTTGCTTTTTTACATGTGATTGATTTGTTCACACGAAGCTCAAAAGATACAAAAGGGGAATACTTCATATTTTAAAAGGTTAGTATCAATGGACATTGTAAAGAGAGGGATATTAGAAAATATTGGGTCAATAGCGTGCTAGCTTATCTTCAAACCCTCCTTAAACCCTCCTGAGTTCGTTTATCTGGTTTGCAGTCCAGATTCTGCTAAAAAAACACATACCATTGGTCAAAACTATGAAGAGTAAAACACATTTTGTCTATATTTTGTACAAATTCCCTCTCTCTCCCCCCCTCCAAAGAAAAGATGGCCAGTAGATTCAATCGTTATGTAAATAGCATCACAAATACCTGTTTATAGTTGACAGCAGTGATCTTCAAGCATTAATTCCCCTTTTCGATTTTGAATATCGGTGCAACTATGTTTCAATCTTTTTTCTTTTGTGCTTCGACATATCACCAGCTACTTCTTGCACTGATTCCTCTAGTATTCCATTCAAAGGTTATCCTTTCACAACTCACCACTTCATGATTTTAAGTAGCCAAATATACAAACCCTTCTTCATTTCAAAGGTAGGGTAACCCATACATAATTGTCTTTTTTGTTGCAAAAAAGTTTTTTTTTGGTTTTGGAAAACCTCAGACATTTACTCACTACACAAGAAACAAAGAGAGTTACAGAAGTATCCAATCCAGACTATATCAACCATAAGATTGACTGAGCATATGGTCACATTCAATGTGCGAGTACAGCATTTTTGAATTGAAGTGGATAGAAGTAGCACCATAGTATAGGTATACTATGTTCATACTTCTTATTTCACACTTTTTGTGTTTGCTTTGCTTTTTATGTAATTTGTCTTTATCTTTCTGTTTTCATCAGTAAGCTTTCTATGAGTATTGCGAATACCATCAGTTTGTCAAATGGCCTCTTCGAAGATTGTTATACCTTTATTTGGTGGTCTAACGATTCAAAGCGAGGCCAAGAATAACGAATATCTTTTTCCAAAAAAAGATTTCAAATACTTTTCTGCTTGTTTTCATCTTAGAAATTACTAATATGGGATGTTTGCAATAAAAACTCTTTCTGTGAGTTTTCATTCAAAGATAAAGTTGTTTGATACATTTTTTTTTTCACCACCTTGGGTCTGAGTGAGTAGTTAGGTGTCTTGTGGCTTTTTGTAGTGGTGTTTGGGCCGTAGACTGTGAATGGTCTTCTGATGGTCGCTAAACTGGAGCACACACGGCAGCCATACGCCTGTGCCTGTGAGCCAAGTATTTTTATTATAAATCGTATTATGCGCTTAGTAGAAATTTTACAAGCACTTTTAATAAGGATTCTTTAGCGACTGTAATATCACCTAGCCCAACTAGTGCCGAATATCTCTTCAACGAAGAAAGTATGCGAAGACTGTGAAGGCAAATCAATGTAAAATGCTAACCATCAAACAGGATAGGAAACGGTTTCGGTTGCTCTGCCCAGTGAACGCGAGAAGACCTAGTTCTTATTATTTTTTAGTACATTACATTTTTCACTATTGTTATTGTTGATGTATTACCTTCGCCTAATAATTTTGAGAAATTCTTGTCCGGCATCTAGAACATTGAATAAAAAGGCTTTACTTTTCCAAAATGCTTGGTGGTTTGTAGATGCTGCCATGCAACTTTCGATAATTATCTGAGATGAGAAGCTTAATAACGCTAAAAAAAATCTTCAAGCGCCAAATGTTGAACACAGGTGTCTAAAAACAAAGAACGATTTTGTAATGAAGATGTTGCATATTTGATACTTGAGGGAGCAATTGCAGAGGGCTCCCTGCTATATTCTTTTCGGCAATGCTCAGAAATCATGTTCAAACACATGCGGCTGCATGTGTTAGTTACCACTCAATTATGCGCGAATAGGTGGCCCTCAACTTTTGGGTCTGTCGGAAACTTTACAAATCCCATTCTGTTTGCAACCGTATGGAATCCTATCGCCATATTCAAGAAACAGATGCTTGTTTTTCAATATGGTGAATAATGCTGAGCCCTTGAACAAAAAGCGGAAAAAAACATTTTGGCCAAGTTTTGAAAAGGGGTAAGAAAGAATGTCATGCCCAGAGAAGAATACTAGAGGTTTGCTTTACCTTATTGTTCCTCACAATTCTTTAAAAAATACGGGGACGAAAAAGTCTCACTTGGTACAGACTCTTATTGTTGGTTTTGTCAATAAGAAAATACGCCAATTATTTAGCAACTTGTTACACACACACACACACTCAATGTATACCAACCGAAGAGCGGGTTGACTGTTATAATCCAAGAAGACCGAAATAGACACAGAGCTCCATAGGATTACAGTTATAGAGGCATTTAGCGCTTCACTCACTTATTTATACGGCTGCATTCTTTTAAGCGGATCGTACATTACGTTTTATCACAGATTCAAGTTTGAACGCAGTCTTGTTGGCTTGAAGAGATAAAAGCAAAACCTTCTTTTTTTGGATAAAGAGAAGGTCGAGTGAACATAAAAAAAAGAGGTAAATAAGAAAATGGGATAAAACTGAGTAATAAATAAGCTGTAGAAAATGAAGTTGCACTATTTTCTTAAGCCGGCAAAAAAAATCCCCAATCGAGAATCAATGTCACTTGTGATTGGACTCGCAATGCACACAACATAAGGTTGTTCTTTTTACTATCGCTTTATTTGCGTTTGACTCGCATACATATAAATATGTATAAAAATATCTCACCCTCGGGTTTTGGTCGTTCCAAATACCTAAAACACCATCAACAGCAAAAATGGAGAATGAAGGACTCATAAATTCAAGCAGTTCCAAAAAAGTTAAACTACCTTCGATTGTAGAGTTAACAACAAGATTCAACAAACATGAATGTAAAGTTCCAGTAGAAAATGCTTTGTTTTCAAGCCAAGGGGTAATTTTCGACAATCATATTCGACCTCCACCAGACTTTCACTGCAACCAACATCTGAAACAACTACAACAACTGAAACAACAACGAGAATGGCAGCCACAGAGAAATTCCATACCACAAAACTTCTTGTACGCTATTCATCATCCAGAACTCTTAGAATCGGAAAGTTCAACACTACTTATCATGCCACACCAATCAACTATGAAGTTCAGCAAAACCACCGAGGAGCAATATGAAAATAAACAATTGATCGAGGATCCAAGAGTTTCCTTATTCAATCAAGTTGAAGAACTTGTGCGATTATCCGACTTGTTCAAAATTATAACCGCCAGCATAGAAGGAGCCCTAGCTCAGTATCGGACAACCAACAGTGGCAATATCCAAACTTCTATTGAGTCAATAGACATGATTTTATCCGGTTTAACTGTAGAGGGATCCACGGAGTTAATTTCAGACTCAAAAAAAATTACCAAAATTCTTACTAATTGGAAAGCGTATTTGGTGGAAACAGCCTTAAATCTTGAAAGGAGAAGAAAAGAACAATCAATGCTTTCATCAACATTAAAATACGAAGACTTGTCACCTGCGTATAGAAGACAAACCCATGCCTTTTATTCCCCTAAAAGAGGGAAAAAAAAGTTGTTTTGCTTACAATGCGGTGAAACTAAAACACCAGAGTGGAGACGGGGGCCATATGGTTCAAGAACATTATGTAATGCTTGCGGTTTATTCCATTCCAAGTTGGTTAAGAGAAATGGAGAGAACCTGGCAATTGAGATCATGGAAAATAGACGAATGAACGGATTTCCGTTTGATAGAAGAGTACCTGGATGAGAGTTTTATAAGTCAGTAAGGAAGGTACTGTTTTTTATTTTCTCTCATTCTTCATTTCTTATTCATGTCACGTTGAACTGACCAAACCAAATGATGAAGAATCGATTGCAAATGACAACCAATAGATAGATATGGAAGCTTCGAGTCTCGATGGAAAACATTGCCACACTTCAATACCACGTTGTAGAGGAAACTCGCCCTTTGGCCCAAGCTATGTTATCCCTTTTTTTCTCCGCTCAACAAATATTCTCACATCAGATATCAGATTGGGGGAAGGTTCCCCCTCGAAGAGCCCAAACGGGTTGTTAATTTTAAACCACTAGACCCATTCCTGTATTCGTACTCTTTTTCTTGATTTAGACCATCTGTATCTCTCCAGTGAGCTTGTCCCTGGACCTGACATGCGCCTCCCGAAGTATTCAGAGCCCATCTTAATATGTAAACTACTTGCAATCAGATGGAGCTTCTGGAATATATAAAAAATGGATGCAACTCAAGACTTTCACACCTCTTGAATCCAGCTAAGGCATTTGCATCTGTCATACTGATAGCGAGCTCCTTGCCTCGAGACCTCACTTCTAACCATTGATCCTTTGAAAAATGGTCAAAGCTGTGTGTGCGTGTGCTAGCGCTTGCGCGCGTGCGCGCGTGCATCCCTTACTTCACCCAAAGATAACCCGAAATTGCAGTTCTTCCGAAATACCTATCCACCAAGCCAGTACAATAACTGAAACGCAATCCATCCGGACAAAAACAGACAAAACAAAAAAAAATAAAACTTTTGTTGAATATGTGAACAATACACTTTAAACCCTTTAGAGGTCTGTTCTTAGGTTGGCCATGTGACACTCCAAATCCCGCTGCCTTCTTACACAAATGCATTTCAGGGCGCAAGAAAATTTCCTTGAGCTCTCCGATTTTCTTCGGAAAAATCAAGATCTGGAGAGACCTTGGTCATTTCAAACTAAGGAGCCCGGCGGTTCTGAAGTTCCGAACCAAAGGGCACAACAAGTATGAAATTTTCGTTTGAATTGGGTGTAGAATATACAAAGTTGGGTTCAACAAAGAGATCAAATAGAAAGACTCTTCGAGGCTGATTATTGCACTGGTTGTGATTCTGTTGTGCGATGAATTGCTGTCTCGTGCCAGCAATTCTAATGGAAGGCTAGCCGACCCCACACTTTTGGCTGTATGCATATAATTGTTCCATCCAATTAAAGCCTCAGAATTGCAGGTTTCGACCGGAAAATTTTTTTCTCTCGGTTTGCAGCCCACCCAATAAATAACAAAAAAAGATCACAGCATGTCAATCCAAATCCCCATAAAAGTATATATTCACTTTGTAGAGTCATTATCTACTGGTAGTTATCGCTCTACCACTCTCATTCAAACACACTAGTCGGGACATTGCTTCGCTATATAAATAACTAACTACAAGCTGATATGTATGTGCCATCATCCACAAATAATCTAAAGGTCAAGCTACCTACAGAGTTTGCCGAGAAGGCAAGAAAAGAGGTTTTCAGCAACCTCTGCAAGAAAGACAGCCTTGATCCATCGCTGCAATCCCAGAGCGAAGCGACGGTCCCCAAGGCAAAATCGAGACCGAGCATAATATCATCTTTCAAAATAAGCAAGAACTCATCCAGGAGGCACAGCAGCAGTAGCGGTACTGAGGAAGAGTCGATATTGCTACCGCCAATAGAAGGATCTCAAGCCAACAAACAGAGGACGTCCCCAACGTTGAACGTGCAATCGTCCTCATCCGCTTCCTTGAGAACGAGTGTCTACTCCACAAAACTTCCATCGTATCACCAGTTGATGTCGCCTATCCAGAAAACGCAAACAAACTTCTCACTCGATACCACCATCTCAAACGACAGAAACTCAATTTTCTCGAACATTTCCACCACTACAAACGATACAAACCTTAGTCATGATGGCAACCAAAGTAAGTTCTCCTTGCCTTCCCTCAGTAGCATCTTGAAAAGTTCCAATGACAATGATTATACAGGAGATCAGCAGCTGAAAACAATGATACCAAGATTGAACTTGGGTTCATCGTTGTCATCAATTGCTATCTCAAAGGAAAATCCAAACGATGGTTCAATGACCCTTTCAATGAGTTTGGAAAAAGTCATCAGCGATATAAAGGATGTCAACGTATTTATTGAAGAAAATCCATCCAATTCAATGTTCAAATCCAAAAATGTTGGGTATGAGGTTTTCACCCAATTGAACGAGGCTATTGCTACAATTTTACAGTACGAAAATTTACAATTGATTGATTGGAACTTGAATTTGATCAGGTGTCTATTGATAGTCAATGAAGTTCCACCTGTTTGGAAACAGAATGACGCTGCAACTTTACCA
Source organism: Peterozyma xylosa (assembly GCA_003706035.2). Classification (NCBI taxonomy): domain Eukaryota; kingdom Fungi; phylum Ascomycota; class Pichiomycetes; order Alaninales; family Pachysolenaceae; genus Peterozyma; species Peterozyma xylosa. The sequence continues at coordinate 132,513 of PPKF02000013.1, forward strand.
GAGATCACTGTAAATGGTAGTAAACGTTATAGAATTCAAGATGGGTTTCAGTCAGAATTGATCAAGTTGATCAGCTCGTACAAGAGGCATCAAAAGAATTATGTTCCAAAAACTGATGCCAATTTTAAAAGGTTTATAAAAAATGTAATGTGCACCAGATTCTTAATTGTTGAGAAGAAAAATGATTCCGTCAAATTCAACAAAAATGTGAAAGAGGATTTACTAAGGATTCAAAAAACAAAAATGAAGTTGTCAGATGAAGAAATTGTTAATTCGTTGATCAAGTCCGATCTTTTCAAAGAATTCCTGTTGGACAATGGTTTCAAAAGACAAGTTGCCACAGTTTCAGTCCAAAGATCAAGATTCTTACAAGATGTACAAGACGGTGATAAGCAGCAGCAACAACAAAAGTATCTAGGTTTCAAATTCAGAGTATTAACATTGCGAAACTATTTCTTGAATTTACTTGTCGCGTCGCAGACATTATTTGAATTCCATTATACTATAAATGAGTTGTTGAATAAAAAAGACGAGGAACTGGAGGGTGTTGAAAATGATGACTTTGAGGTGGAAGACTCAAAGTGGCTATGGGATAGCATCAGAGAGAGAAATTTCAAAAAAATTGAAGATTTCGAGAAGATCTTACCCTTTTCTTGAGTATCATCGATTGGTATTTCGAGACTTTTTTTTATGGTTTTTGCTTTGTTGGGTATGGTTAAATGTTTAATATTTATTGGGATTTTTGTTCAATGTTTTTTTATTATGGGCTTTTCTTTTTTTTTGTTTGTTCTTGATTTCAAACCGAGCATGGTTCTTTCGAAATCTCTTTAAGAGACCTCATGTATGTCTTTTATTCTCTGATGATAGTAAGTCAGTTTAGGTCTTATGATTTTATATCAGTGTTATTTGACTGGATACCAAAAAAAAAAGCAAAAAGGGCAAAAAAATGCTATGCAAAACTGATTGATGTAAAGGGTACTAATTACATAGACTAAAACTTCTTTCTCATAGCCTTCACTTTCTTGAAATGAGCTTTCTTACCACTCATTTTCAGTTCTTGAATCTCGGAATACTTCCTCTTGAAGTACTTATTCGAATCGTTATCATGAATGATCTCATCGACCAATGAAATACCTCTTTGTTTTTTGTTCAACCGCGATGAATAGTATTCGGTCTTATCTTCTATTATTGTACCCATTTGAAAATACTCTGGAATCGACCACTTATCTTTCTTATAATGTCTTTTTGGATCCAAGGCTGCCCTTTGCTGGATTACCGTCAAGTCTCTCTTCATCAGTGTAGTTATCTCCTGTTTCGGCATGTTGAACCAGTCAGAACCGGATGTTTTACTCTGTTCTTTCATCTGCTCTTTTTTGGACAACTTGACTATTATCGGATCGTTGACCTTAATTATTTTGTTGCTACTTTCTGATAAAGATTGTTTTCTGATTTCTGCACTGTTAATCAAGCTGCTCTTCAAGTTTTTCTCAAAATCAAGAGATGTGGTCAATTTAGGTAATTTCGAGATTCTCTTCTGAATTGCTTTGAAATCATCAGCTACTGCATCATCCTCTTCAAAAATTGAACCTTTCTGACTTTTGCTGGAGCATATGAGCTCATTTTTCAAATCTTTGAATAGATCATTCAACGATAATGAGTTATCATTGTCTTCCGAGCAACTATTTGTGAGTGATGTCGAGATTGAACTATCTGTTTCCGAAGAAACTTCCACTACTGGTGAAACTTGTCTAGAAACCATACTGAATATGCAAAAGTTATGATGATCACTTCAGGAACTCAACTAATGGTCTATAACCGCAAAGGATTCTACTGTGATTATATCTGAAAAGTTTTTTTTGATATTTTTTTAATATTTTTTTTATCATCATCTGCATACATTACCCAATTTGTGCATTTGGCTTTAGAGATACTACCATTTAACACCGTTAATTAAGTATTAATTAAGAATTGATTGGCAACAATCACCATTCAAGAGAATCATATATAGGTATGACAGAGAAAATTCAAATCTCTTTTTGATTTTGTCAGCCTCTGTGAATTAATTTGGGATCTATGAAACGGCAAGAAAAGGCAAGAAATTTTAGGTTCACTCTCTCTACGCACATTTCTAGCTAAGGCACCACTTATAAGTCAAGATTGGGAATAGACCAATTGTGGTCAGCCGATTGAGACTTTGTCAGTAATGGTGATTCCAGATATTATTTTGAGAACCTAAGCTTGCGGCTGAATCGTTAAAAGCATCATCCCTCATAGCAATTTGAACCATTGCAGGCTCCTGTATCCAAAAGGGGCCTGGAGCCACGCTGACTTTCGCTTGAACACTGATGCTCACAACTTTGTTGTTGGTTACTGGAAAAGAGCTTCCAAGTTTGCCAGAATTAAGCTGTAAGTCAGCCCTGTTTAGTTTGATGTGTTTTTTGAGAAATTAGAACTACGGATGTCTCAAACACCATTGGGGAGGCCATAACCATCTGATCTGCTGTCGGGAATCTAGAGCTCCAAGTACGACAGAAATCAAGCACAAGCAAGTTTAAACCAGGGGTCCCCATAATGGCTCGAGTCTTACCAATCATAACAATCTCAACAACATCTGAAGCTAATAGGTTGCATGAGTTTTCGAGTTTATGAGACTTTACAATTTTCTAAAATCACTTAGATTGCTACTGGTGGGTGAGTTCGCTAGCAAATAGATCATGAAGTCATAACTCTGAGTGATTAACATAAGGAGGATCTTACGGTCTCCATATAATCTTCACTCCCATAAAATCTTCTGTGCCATCATCAGTACGACTCTCTATAGGTTTGAATTACACTCTTGTATTTCCTCACTCACTTCTTTCCCAAAACAAAAAAATCGTAAAAAAAAGCAAAATTTAACAGCAATATATCAAGAGTTTATAAATATAACATTGGGATAACGGACCTTCGAAGCTGTCATACAACCAAGAGCAAGTAACATGTCTCGTGTGAAGTTAGATACAAAGCTATTGATAGACATTGCATGCCTCGTGGGCGCGACTGTTTCATCGTATTTCTTATTCGATGCATTATTGAACTCTGATTTACTAGGAGGAGATCAAATGTCATCTAAGTCAAGAAAACAAATGAAGGATTCGATAAATAAGTTCAAGCTCAAAAATCCAGACTTTGATATTTCTAGTTTGTCAAGCCATGAAAAATCATTATTGGCATCGGTAATAACACCACAGGAGATCAACATCTCATTCGAAGACATCGGTGGATTGGATCCAATTATTGACGATTTGAGAGAAAGTGTACTTATTCCGCTAACGCATCCTGAAATATACCAACAATATGCATCACTATTGCAAGCTCCAAAAGGTGTCCTTTTGTATGGGCCCCCAGGATGTGGTAAGACGATGTTGGCAAAGGCTTTGGCAACTGAAAGTGGAGCAAATTTCTTATCCATCCGAATGTCAGCAATTTACGACAAGTGGGTTGGTGAGTCGAATAAATTAGTCGATGGTATATTTTCGTTGGCAAACAAGTTACAACCGTGCATCATATTTATTGATGAAATCGATTCATTTTTTAGGGAAAGATCCTCAAGAGATCATGAAGTAAACGCAATGGTTAAGGCTGAGTTCCTACAGCTCTGGGATGGATTAACATCAAATGGCAGAGTATTGGTGTTGGGGGCCACCAATAGACCAGATGATATAGACTCCGCATTTATGAGGAGGATGCCAAAACGGTTTGCAGTCAATTTACCGGACTTGCAACAGCGTTTGAAAATTTTGAATGTATTGTTGAACGATGTAAGGCTAGATGAAGATTTGAGTTTGGACTCATTATCATATATGACTGAAAGCTACAGCGGGAGTGATTTGAAGGAGTTATGTAGAAATGCAGCTGTTAACGCAACAAGGGAATATTTGAAAAGTTTCAAGCCAAACAATGAAAAGGGCGAAAAGATGGAGAATAAAGAATTATCATTGAGGCCGTTGTGCTTCGAAGACTTTTTCCCAAGTGATGGGGTTCTCAAGGTCACCGATGATATTGTTTTTAAGAAAAAATGATACTTGTGATTTTTAATTTGACAACGATTTATTGCTATTAGCCCAGTGCTCTTTTTTTCTATAAAGATTTTTCATCGTGACATGTATATAACACAAACATAACTATTGAAAAAAAGAGAAAAAGAATGACTTATAATGACCAGCATCCAAAGCGAGATGAACGGATGACTAATATCAATAGCAACCAGACTTACTTACTGACAGGTACTTAACATTTGACTTATAACACCCAATAACTGTTCATTTTCGCAAGCTGCAGCAACTCTTTCTTTATCGTTCAACTGCTTGTTAACTTGGTTCTCAGACTGGTGGGTCTTTTCCTTGACCAAAATAGTTATTCTGAACCTCGAAGGTAGACATCTCTCCAATCTTACCCTGATACCCAATCCAATCAAAGTTGCCAACGAACAATGCGTTATCGTCGGTGTGATCTTTATTATAACTTCTGAAATTTGGTCATGTGGTTTATTGATGACTTTTATATCTTGGAGATTGATTACTGCCAATTGGCCCAATGTTAAAGGGTGTTCTGGGTCTGATATGGTCGCTGTCAAATCGTAAATTTCCTGAGAATCGATAATCTCTTCATCATCACTACAAGCAACTGTTTCTGAATCGGTTAGTTCCGGAATGTCCAACAAAGATTCAATCGAATCATCCAAGTCAAGCTCGGTTTGGGGTAATAAGGACAATGATAGTAAGTTCTTTCGATTATTGCTTAAAGATATGTAGTCACTGTCCTTGAATAGCGATGATAAGTTGCTCAAGCCGTTGTGAGAGTTCTCTCTTCTTGATGGAAGCTGGGAAAGTTCCAATACGACTGGATTTGCATTAATAGGGTCCTGATCCATTATTAGAAGCTGTTTTTTCAAATATATATAATGATATCGTTTGAGCTTGGGTTTTGTGATTTTGTAAAGTTGGTATTTTTGAAATTTGAATTTTTTGATGCCACTTTTTGCCCTTTTGTCGATCAGAAATCTATAGAAGTTGTATTGGCCTAAATAGGCAATATACATTCAGATAGTGAATATATATAAATATATATCAGTACACTAGGTATGACGGAGAGAGATCCAACGGTCTTATCCATTGGATTTAGCGGTGCTTCATCATCAGGAAAGACGACTGTTTGCAAGATATTGAAAAGACTATTGATAGATCTTCGCTGCAAGACAACGATTGTTCACCAGGATGACTTTTACTTCCCTATTGATAAGATTCCATGGAACTTAAAATTGAACGAACAAGATTGGGACTCAATAGAGTCGATTGACTTTGATTCGTTTACCAAAAAATTGGAGAAAATTCACGGTGATCATACGTTTGAGTATGACATTAGAACAACCGAGCATGAAGATGATCCTAACCCACTTTCAAGGTTCAGGTTATCCGAAGAGAACTACCTGATGCTATTAGCAAAATTACAGGAGAACGGCACAGGGGAGAAACTATCAAAATTTAACAAGATTTACTTGATTGATGGGTTTATGATATACCAGTTTCCGAAAATAGTCAACATGTTGAATATTAAGCTTTTCTATAGGTCGCCGTATAAATCATTAAAGCTGAGAAGAGAATCAAGACAAGGTTACAATATAGTTGGTGGATTTTATGAAGATCCTCCCAATTACTTTGATAACTTTGTATGGCCTAGTTTCTACAGTAATAATAAACAATTTTTTGTCAATGGGGACGACGAAGATGATGTCAAGCTTACTGGCGGTTTCTTGAATGACTATGCAAGAAACGAATTGGGAATATCTGACTTTGAGAACTTGGATGGAGGCAACTTGTTCAACTTGTTAGATCTCACTATTGAACTTCTCTTGAAACATGTTTGATTATGGTTGGGGACGGTTTAAGATAGATTTTTTAGAGCTCAACTTATCGTTTTAATTCCATTGAACAGTTCTTCATTAAAACCAAATCTAAGATACAACAACACAAAAATAAATTACACTGATTCACTCCAAACTCACTTTCTGGACTTCTTATTTTTAGTAGCCTTGGCAGCTTTTTTCTCCTTTGTGAGCAGTTTTATCTCTTCCTCATAGATATCAGTAGAACTTTCTTGTTTTCTCTTCTTTGATTGGTTCTTCAAACTAACAACACCAGCCCCTTTGATGGCCTTTTTCAATGTTTTGTCATTTTCAACGAATTCAGAGTCATCATCAATGGCATACTTGTTCATATCGATAGAATTGATCAACTCTCTTTGTTTCTCTCTCATTTGTCTGATATGTTCATTACCACTCTTTTCTAAATCATCTTCCATCTCCCTAGCAACCTCTTCCAGATTGTCAACTTCGTCAATAGCCTCACCATCCATTTCCTTCAAGGCATCATCCTTAACTGGTGCAGGCATTGAATTGGAAATCTCCTCTGTCAAAAGATCTCTGAAATGATGCGATATCTTTCTAATGATCTTAGCAAACATTGCCATTGATTGGTTTGAAGGCAAATTCAATTCCTTTGAAATATCATCCATATCCTTGTGTTGCAAACCAATAGCAAGTAAGATGGCACTTTGAACAGATGATAACTTAACTGATAAGTTGATACTACCTGAAAAGTATATTTTTGCAATATATGGTAACATATCAACGATAACGTGGTAATCCAATAAGTTATTAGCATAAGAGTCTAAACGTTTCAAATCAAATGGTGATAAACTTTCGTCCAAATGTCCTTTATCTAGTTGAGGGACGTTTCCAAAATCAATCTTAGTGCTTTCAATTACATTAAGTGCTTGGACAGAGGTGAATTTCTTAAAGTTGTATGATAACAAAGCAGTGAATCTCTTGTGGAAGTCAGTTGCAAATTCGCCCAACCATTTGTCGTCCCTGCCATCCAATACACTCAACATAACGCATGTATTTTCACCTGTTAAATCGTTTGCAGTTTGCCTGAGATACACCGGAACAAACTTATTGTTCTTCCAGAATTTATGCAATGAATTGGTTAAGCCATACGAAACACCTAAGTAGTGTAAGTAGTATGGTGATTTCTCGGATAATTTCAACAATAATGGAGGTAAAGTTTTGGACTCCCTCAACTTGATTTCTTCCTTCAACAAACTGCCATTTTCCAATTGATTATCGGATACTCTGTTCATGCCAAACTTACGCTCATCAGCTTCTGCTCCACTTTCACTGATATCAGTGAACTTACCTTCAAAATAGTCACGTAATAATTCAATAGCTCTTGAGCCATAACCCATACTGACATATTCAGGATTTGTAGCAATTCTAACAACCCTTGCACCTGATAAAGAAGCAAATTCTTCATCTTGAAATTGCTGTGATACTAACCATGGAATCAAATCACCGCCTGCTCTAGTACCTCTGCTCAAAGAATTTCTTACACTTTCTTTAGAAATTTCACCTTCCAATGCAACTTGTAATACACATAATGGATCTGGAATTCTGTTATCATTTTCATCAATAGGTGGTAATAACACATACAATTGATGAGCTGGAGCATCTGACATCAATTGTAGATCGTTAGGAGAGTTCTTATAATGCGATGCAACGTATAATGCCATCATTTTTTGCAAGAAGGTTTCAGAAACTGGGTGATAAGAAAACAAAGTATCTCTGTTAACAATGAACAAGTTACATTGTGAAGGATGAGGACAACCCTTTGTGGCGAATTTAGCATTTTTGGTCAATGTAACATCTAGACATAATAACTTGTTGAGCCACTTCTCCACAGGATCACCTGGAGCATATCTGATAGGTTCATCCAATACAACTTCTCTTAATGTACGACCTTGAAATTCAGTATCAGCCTTCTTGTTATCTCTTGAAATCACTTCTGTTTGGTTCACGTTTTCATTAGCATTAGATTGATCCCTCAACTGCTGAATCAATTTGAGTGACAATGATCTACCAGTTCCTTCGTAACCATTAATGGTCGAAGCCATGAAAACCAAGTATGGACCTAGTAATTTTTTCACAATCGGCAACGGAATGGCAGCAGCTTCATCGATGATGACCAATTCGGCTTGACCCAAGACATGCGAGTCAGTTGGAGCAATATATTGAATGGTTTGTCTATGATCTCTCTTGATATCAACTCTGACAATGGCCTTGTTGAAAGAAGGATTCGTTGATTGAATGATATCGTAATCGATGTGTTCGGTATAACCTAAAGCGTCAAACCCTTTGAATATAAATTCGAACAAAGTCTTCAAATTCTCAGGTGAAGGTGACGTTACAAAAATATTAGAATAACCTTGAGAGATGGCGGCTGATATGGAAATACCTAATGCGGCAGACTTACCTCTACCTCTACCTGCAGTCAATGTAACAGTACTCTTCAAAGTTTTTTCAGTGATAGCATCGATAAAAGTTAAGATGGCTTGGGCTTGATTGACTGTCTTGGATAAAGCAACTAACGCTCCAGCAGGTTGTACATCAGCCAAGCTTTCCTTCAAATTTATCAATTCTTGTTGTTTTGGTGTAATATCTTCTTCGTCCCTAGGTGGTAACGGCTTCACATGTTTACCCCCTGAAATTGGTAAAACATTCAACTCATCATCAACAACAAGACAATTTTCATTTGAGCCCAAAGATAACAAGAATCTTTCGTTAAATCTTGCAACTACATCATTATGAGCTTCTGTTCTATAACGAGAGTGGATGTCCATCGACATGGTATATAATTGTTTCAATGATGACATCGACTTCAACAATATGACCACAATTCCACCACCTTCAACAGTCTCAATTGTTCTTGCTAAGAGATTTGGTGTTAAAGCTTCAAAATCCTGTAAGATACACATACCGTAAGTGTTACCCAAAATATTTTCGGTTTCCTTATAATAAACATATCTGATATGTTGATTTGAAATGAATGCCTCAAAAGGGTCCTGATCGTTGACATCCCTAGTACCTCTCTTGATTTCTTTCTTTATCTTCGTCTCTCTTTTCTTTCTGTGAGATGTGAAGCCCAAAAGCTTCTTCTTATATGCCCACAAAACTGATTTGTTCATCTTCAAATTGGCTGACATCATCAAATAGTGCAAATTTGGCAACTGATTACGAGCCTTATCACCAACGATGAAGAAGAAACTTCTTTCCTTCTCCTGGACACCATTTCTGATAAGAGCAGGAATACGTGAGTCAATAGCTTTTTTACCCATTACAGTTCAAATGATTCTCAACTATCAATTCACTTTCTGTTCTTAACTTAACAAATCTGATATTTTTCAGTATTATAAAATTTTTTTTGCAAAAAAAAAGATTTTTTTCTAATTCTATGGTTGTGGCAAGTATACAAGATGAGGCGTGTAAAAAGTAACAGTTTATTCACTGTTGCCAACTGAAATGTTCAAAAACCTTAGAACATCATCAGCATAGAGGTTTTTCTCTGAAATATCTACTAGACTATCCTGCTCTTCGAGTTTCTCTCCATCGCCACTGAGTTTGCAGACGATGTCGAACCAATTCTCACCAATCTGAGTAGTGTCTTCAACCACCAAAGAGCAGTTTTCCAATCTTACACTAATTTCTAGTGACGCTAATGAATTGTGAACCTCTGCTTCATCTGACGACAACTTACTGAGTAATCTGTAATCATTGATGTCATCCACTTCGTAAAAGACACTTTTGGCCAAAGTGACAGTGTCCAACTCTCGCACGTTTTTACGTGAGAGCTTGGATATTGAGTAGCTGGAATCACTCATCGATCCGCTTGTGTCATGCTCATCGCAATACACGTCCATCGACATCACACTTAGCATTGATTTGAAGTGTTGATCTATGACCAAGTCAGAATCTTTGATAAGACTCATCTCATCATCCTCTTGTTTGGCTTGATCTACATCTTTTGAACTTAAAAATGCCATACAAGCAGCATCCAACTTTATGTCAAAATCTGAAAAAGGGGTTTTAGTATTCTCCCCAAAATTGTCTTTCTGACTATCGCTTCGATTCTTCCGTGTCTTATTTTTCTCTCTGTCAGACTCTTGTAATACCGAGAACCCATTTTTTTTGAGTTTTGACTTGCTTGCAACCTTACGAGATCGCTTGCTTGAAGAGGGGCCAAACAGGTCTTTTCCCAGTTCCATCATTTTCTTTGTTGTATACTTTTTCTTTCTCTCTTTTTTCTGTTTATTCAATTGATAATTTGATGGAGATCTACCCCTGATAATCAATGGAGGAGTTTCTATAAAAGCCAACTTTACAAACCTGTCGTTATCCAAGCATGCGAGTAGTTCAATGTTTAACAGGTAACGCCTCATAGAAGATATTGAAGGCGGTTTGTTGTTTGCAAAAGAAGCAAATTGAATTCGTTCATACCTTGCCACTCTTGTGATAACGCTGTTCAATGGATAATTCTCAATTGCAGTCCTTCTGATATTTGTGAATTCTGACTCAGTTTCATCAAAAAAAAATATTTTATTTAATCTTTCGATTTTGGAGTTGTTCCTTATATTTGCCGCTTCTTTGATCAAACTATGCCCTGGAAGTTCACCAGGAATCAGAGGTAATATTGGGGGTGTTACCTGGGGTCCTCTATCACGTTTTGCAGTATGCTGAAGAAGCCCAATTGGCATATGATCATCAGTGCATCTGGAACTGAGATTAATAGCAAAATACTTGATTAATCTATTTGTTCCCTTTTCATCAATAGTCTGATAACTTTGGTTCAAAAAATCATCCAAGGAAAGTTCTTTGAATTTGAATGATGCAACCAGAGTGAAGTAATTTCTCTTATATCCAATCCAGTCTCCATTTTCTAGATCAAATCCTCGATCGATTCTGGCGGTTATTTCTGGTGTCAAAAACATTCCATCTGAGGTAACTACTGGGCTGACGTTGATAGTATCTGCAAATTGAGGTCCTACTTTGAACTGAAATCCTGACCTGGGAGCAACTTTCTTTTTCTCGCATATGGGAAACAGCGCTGGACAAGGTGTTTCTTCAGCATTATCAACATTGAGAATGTAATTCGAGATTGAAAGAGATGGTGACGTACTCATTCTTCAATGGATCAATTTCTTCATAAATAAATTGAAGACTTATCTTGTAACTATCAGGTATCACTTAAAGACTGTTGAACAAGTGATAATTATTTATAAGTTCTATTTGCTTTTATTTCTTCACCAAGTGTTAAACGCCAATGGATTATCTTTCACTTTCAAATTTTGATAAATATATCGATCAATCGATAGGAATGTCTAGGTTGTATGCCCATTTGACTACACCAAAACTCAACTACTCTTTTCAAAAGGTGATAACCGCATATTTTGTACAAGAACTTTTCTGTAAAGTTCCAGACCATTGGAGATGGGTATGAAAGGTTGTTAGAAGGAGGATGACTTTAAGTTGATGTTTGATTTCCTGATTTCCCTCTTCGAATCAGATCTCAGCCGCAATTAATGAGTTCTTTGCTATCCGGACAAGACCTGTTCAATATGAATACTCTCCCATATAGTCAGCTCAATCTGCATTGTTAAGTATGAGCTTCATTCCTCGTGGCCCAATGGTCAAGGCGTCTGGCTACGATTACGTAAGTCACTTCTAGGGAACCAGAAGATTCCAGGTTCGACTCCTGGCGGGGAAGTTCATATTTTTTTTTTTACTTGCGAAGATTAAATAAAATTTACCAGATATATTAGGAGTAAGTATTACACTGGTTCGAGCATAAAATTAAAAATTCAAGTCCTCTGCAATCTTGTATATTAATTAAAAGAATATGAGGTAATAATACATCAACAAATAAACCTTACCTTACCTAATTCAAGTATCCCTTACAACCAGGCGCACCACATAAACATCTAATACGTTCATCATTGTTGGTTTCTCTTTCAAACTTATAATCATACGTCAACTCCTCATTAGTCCCAATATCTCTCAAAGCATAAATGACAATCCTTTTTCGACCTTCGACTTTGATGATCTTTGCTGTACAACTTGGAACACAACAATGATTGATGAACCTGGCAATACCACCCTTTTTGGTGGCATCAATGACAGTGTTTTCATCAATCCTGAAAAGATATGATGATCCAATCCCTGATTTCAAATACCTCTTTTCTCTCACCTCTGCAACCTGTTGTCTGAGACATTCTCCGACGTATTCAATGATCATTTCCTTTGCAGCGATCGGCTCCAACGCATACAAACCCCAATTATGAATAGCACTTCTGGCAAATGATACAGGTTTTTTACGTTTTGTTAATTGATTTAAATCAAGAACATCTGTCTCTGTACTGAGCGATTTGACATCCGCCGCAAATCTTCTATTATTAGCCCTATTAACACGAGAGCTCTGGATGTTGCTGTTGTTGTTGCTGCTATTATTATTTGTGCTAGTGTTGATATTTTTTTCATCTTCTGCATGTTCAATAGTGTTGAGCGGTTGATGAATTTGCCTTTTATGAGGGAGATAAGCAGCCTTGAGAATATCAGGAGTTTTCTTATACCCTTCACTTCTCCAGGAGCCTGTCAGATTTTCAAAGGAAGTATCCAATGCTTCCACCTCTCCGTTGTCATTCAACTTGTTTATTTCATCAAATTGATTCTTCTTGAGCTTCTCATCCTTTTGCTTCCAGGTCCAATACTTCAAATTATTAATGGAATTTGATGGACTGAGTGCCTTGAATATATTTTGTGCAATTTGAAAGTCCTCTTCATCATGAATAAATGACTGTAATCCCCCAAAATCAAGTTCTGGTAGGCAGTTGGCGTAGACACTACATGGTGTCCCAGAACATGGGCGATATTGTTGGGGAACCATGGAAAAGTCAGTTCTAGTATCAACTTCCTGATCTACTTTTTCTTCATCTTCCATAAGAAGCTCAACACCCCCCACAAGATTGGGGTCACCTTTATCGTCTACTTCATCATTTAGTTCATTATTGATAAGTCTTTTTGCTCCATTATCACGTTTATCAATCTTGATCTGTTTTAACATCTTCTCTTCAATCCCGACTTCACGTGTGCCCTTTTCTGGCTTGCTCTCTTCCATTGCAATATCTTCGTTATCTTCATCTTCCAAATCGGAATCGGATCCTGATTCTGAATCACCGGCAACTGTATCAACAGGAGACACCGTCTTACTCTCATCATCAGAATTGTAATTTAATGCATGACCCATAGGCAACATCTCAAACTTTTTCTTTCTAGATAACTTGATTCCCCTTCTGTCTTCTGATGACCTTTTCGAAAGATTCAAGTGTTTATTGACTTTTGGCAATCTGATACCTTCTTTGATGTTCTGGATTGAATAAACATCAGTGTTGACTCCGGAGTATAGTAAACTACTATCATCTTTCTCCTTTGCACTCTGAATTGATCTCGCCTTCTTCCTCTCCCTAGCCAGAAGTTCCTCCTCTTCCTTCTTTTTCATTTGTTCAGCCAATTGAGGAAAATTTTCTGGCTTCAAGAGGTCCAATATTGCTTGTCCAATAATTTTGTCCCTAATATCTTTAGTCAACACCAGTTTCAAGTCTTTAAGGGCCAATGATTTTGCACCGACCAATAACTCCTCTTTAGTGAAAGTATCTTCCCATTTGGCGTCAACAATCAATTTCATGTGAAGCCTGTAGCTTTTCTGATACTTTCCTTCAAGTTTCAGTCCATATTCATTTTCGAAGCATCTATGGGCTTCTCTCAAAGCGTGGAAAACAATATAGAATCCAGAAGATTCTGACAAAACCCTACTATAACTGTAGCTCGCAATTTTCAGTTTGAGTTCAGACGACGAAACGTCTTTTGATGGTAAATATTTCAGATCGATAAAAATGAATGGCCTACCTTTGATGAATTGTTGAATATCCCTCGGAATTTCAAAAGAGTTCGCCAATGCTATATAATGCAGCTTTTTAGAATTTGCAATGATCTTATGGACTGATTCGGAAAGTTCCAGCTTTGATTGAGAAAATGACGGTGATGGATGTGATTGATCTACTAGATCTTTTGGGTGAAGTGTTGTTTGGTTTTGAATTTTGGTGCCTTTTTGAAACAGAGCATTTTTCATTTCGACTTTTCTACGGATAGCCAATGGCAGCGACGGTATGACAGGAGCAGAATTGGAAGAAACATCCTTTCTCAATCCTGCTACCTTAGCCTCTGTTAATCTCAGTTCTTCTTTTTTCTTTAGCACATATGAAATTCTTTGATTCAATAAATTGTTATCAGACTTATTTACCCCTGTCCTGATCAACACACCATTGATTTTCATAAGCTTATCAGTTTCACTAACGACCTTGAAAGCAGTTTTAGAAGCCTTCTCAGCGCTACCTTCAAATATCAACTTCATTATACCCAAAGGAGCTGCTGTATCTGGATCCAAAATCATTTCAACGCTAGAAATCTTTCCAAATGAGGAAAAATAATTTTTGAGAACAATTTCTTGAGTAGTGATTGGAAAACCCCAGACGATTACTTCAGTTGGTGGAGGTGGGCCCAACGAATTTGAGTCGAACACAAATCTAGTTGGTATAAGAGATCTGAACAAAGTCTTATTTGACCTTTTTTGATTTTTATCAAAAGATGGATACTTTTTTAGCTGTTTTCTTGGATCCACAAGTTTATTAGTTATGTCATCGCCTGATTTGATCTTGAGTGAAGCTCCTTTCAGTTTGTCCTTGGAAAGCTCAGGATCATACGTTACCCTAAAGCTCTTTTTCAATGGGAAGTTCGCAGATTCAATTTTTCCCAATTCGTTCACATGGTGTTTTTGCAAAGCAAACAGAGAATCATTGTACACAAACGCTTTTGGGTTTTTCGATAAACCTTTGTCATTCATGTAGTTCGGTGTGATGGAAGATCGAAAATCGACAGGTGCTTCAGTTGTTGGTGGCTCCTCTTCAAAGGCAGGGGCTGATACACTACTGGGATTTTTGACTGTTGTTGTACTGTGATTAGGAACCCCATAGCGGCTATTTTCCATTTTATCTCTTGAAGGGGGTCCATTGCTATCATATGGTCTTGAATCATATCTCTTGAGACCTGAATAAGGTCTGCTATACTTATCGTGCTCCGCATGATACCCATCGCCTCGAAGATCCAGATGGTACGAAGATGGCCCATTCAAAACCTGCGTATTTGTTGACCTCAGCACAAATCCTGCAGCCAAAGAGTCAGCCTCATAATGGTCACCACCCTGTCTTGGGTGTCTGGCATATCCTCTTCTATCATACGAACCGTTCCTTCTTGAAGAGTCATGTCGTTGATAGTAAGACATCACGTATGATACTTAGCTCAAAAAGTTTTGAATTTGCAAATACCTACTCTTTGAATGAGAAGAATCTCTCTCAGCTAGAAAAGGAAGATGGGATATGGTACACGGACTCCTAAACGGTTTTTTATCTTGATGCTTTTATGTTTACTTTCATTTCTAGATTTTTTATGGAAATTTTCGCGCCTCTCAAGTTTCAACAATCAAAAGCTCATACACCCATAACCCATACACAATACACCCATACATCCGCTAGCTCACTCTTTACTCAATCAACTCAATCTAATAATCATCAAATCGAGCAGGCTATATTGTTGATAAGCCTTTTCTGAAGCAAAGTGGGTCAGTGTAGTGATATCAAACTCTGAGAATTGTTTTGTTGAAAAAGCAAGCTTGCTGAAGCGGTATCGAGCAATTTTCGTTCATCTATTTTGCTAGTAAGTACTTAAGTACCTCTGGGTCAGATAGCTATTTTAATGGTGAACTTATCTTGAAAAAGAGCTATGGAACCCCAGAATATTGTTCCCTTATTCTGATGATGTTTTCAAAGGAAAATCGACAAACCACTTCACAAGTGAACAGCTGTATTTGGTGAGTGAGTAATAAACAAGAGGATAAACATATAAATAAGTAAAGAAATTTGTGGTTGAATCAACCAATAAATATAATAAATATATACCTCATAAATAATTCAACGAATGAATAGATAAATAATCAGTAAGAAAAATAATAAATAGATGAATAAATAAATGAATAAATAAGAGAACGAATTGCGAGCCAAACGTTAAATAAGTGCAAGTTTTAGGCTTGGAATAGGTGAGCTTAAAAAAACGGCCCAAAACCCAAAACATAATACGCCTCGTCTCTAAAAAAAAAACCATTGGAAACCAAGCTAGGCAACATGCTTGTTTATTTGGTTCTTATGTGCTTCAATTTGGTAGGCGAGTGAAGGAAATTTACCGAATAATCCTTCTTCCTGAAATGCCTCTCCTTTGGCTCTTGAACATAGAAGTCCCAACCTTGGCCCTTGGAAAACCTGATTGCCGACTCCTTTGTATCAAAGTTCATGATGGTTCCTTGCATATAGTCAGCGGTGCCTTGGTAGCCAATCAAATCATTCTCCCACCTGTTGCCTTTACCCAAAACATCCCAGTCGAGTTTCCAACCTCTACGATTGTTGGTTCCACTTTGAGTTGCTGCTTTCGATTCCTTGTAGATTCTAACCACTCTCTTCTCTGTCAAATCGGATGGGGCACCACTGACTAGCTCTTTTGGCAAATTAGATGTATCTTCAGTGGTCAAGATATCAGGTAGCTTTTCCTCAAGTGCTGCCCTTGATGTCGAAAACAACATACGCGATGACTGTTTCGAAATGATCGCCCGATTAAATACCTTCATTGATAGCATTGGGTTTCCTTTCTTTGATATATTAGATTGAATCTAAGCTCAAACCGTTCTTATCTCAACAACTTGCAAATATCCTAGTAACAGCTCGAAAGAACACAATTTCGCTGAGTGCGTTATGGGTTTTCTCACTCGCTCTTTTCAGCCCCTGCTCGAAAAGACATAAAGTTGATCATTTTATGGCCTTTTGGAACACTTCTGAAGTGCCAGTTGATCTGAGGAGTTAGTGATGAGTATAAATCCGTTTAGAAATGCTTTGGATGATGTGCTACCATTTTATGAGTTACCGGAATATCCTAAAGGGCTTGAAACTCACATAAAAGAATTGTTTCGTCTCACATCAAACATACCCATGAAACCCACTGAGGAGCCGGCCAAATACCACATATGTGCCTATTTGGCATGTGAGCTGTTTTCGAAAGAGCTCAATTTACAGAGTCCGACTGTGGACAAGATTCCCTTGCCGCTGAAGGCGTCGAACGTTTTAATCAACATCTTCAGAACTAAAATATCCAGTGTGACGGCCGCTAGGACACCTTCAAAGGACTCACCGTTCAACCCATCACCGTTCAGGAGTTCTTCAAAGTCTTCTGTGACTCCTTTGAACTCCAGGTTAAACGAGGAATCGAAGGCCTCAAAAGACGGCGATGATGAAGCGGCAAAGGTTGTTTCTCCATCAAAGAAGAGCACTAATACCGACAAAGACGATGCCAGCTGTACTGGGTCTACTCTTTCGAAAAGAGCACTTTCCCAACAGGCTGATAACTCTACAAGCCCGACGGCGAAAAGGGCGAAAACAACACCAGTCACAACGCCTCGCAAAAAGACATCAAATCTTTCATCTGCTCTATCCAACTCTAGTCCTTCGAAAAGGCTATTTATCAGTGCTGCACAGGTTGTTATGTTCTGCAACAAGTTTCATTTTCCGGAAGAGATTACCAACAATATTGTTATGGCCTTCGACAAATTCCATAACAGTATAAGCAGTGAATGGGCTCTTTTATGTGGGTTAGTCGCAATCGTCTACCTTAGAATTAACAAGAAGGAGTTAGACGAGAATATAGGAATGAGACAAAGGTTTATGGATAAGCTACACTCTCTACAACATGGAGGATTAATAAAGAAGGATTTGCCTCAGTGGATCTCAATTGTTAGTGAGTTGTTTGCAGATGAAAAGTGGATAGTTCAGATAGAGCTAGATTATGGCTACTCTCATCAGATACAAACATTATGCTCAATTGGAAATATGATGAGCATTAACAATATCCAATCCGATGAAGGATACAACGAGTGGAAGAAGAGAATGTTGAAGCATCAGATGTAGCCAGATAACGGTTCAAATTGGTAGTGTGCTGTGTATCATATTACGTAATGTTTTTTTTTTGCAATTTTCAAATTTTCACAAACTTTTTCTAGTTAAGATCAGAAGAGTAGCTTTTTATTCACTTGTTTGATTGAACAGAATAAAAAAAGTTGCAGTAGAGCTGATTTCCTATTTTTGTGATAGAGAATCTGGCTAGAATATAGAGAGACTGCACAGATATTTAGGTCACCATCTCTCAACTAGAGCTCAAGACAGCACATACAAAATCAGGCATAAACTAATATATACATCATGACTACATTGAAGAGATCGATATCAGAAGATCAAGAACCAAGACTGTTGAAAAATGCCAAATTATCTGGTGTTGAAGCTTATAGTGTAGATAATGAAACTGATGATTCAGCTACTGATTTATCAGAAACCTCAGATATTGAGTTTATGGAACCTAGTACGTCGGATAACCAGGTTTGGCAGAAGACGATAGAGAAGGTTGTCAATTCTGTTGTTTCAATTCATTTTGCTCAAGCTCTGAATTTTGATTCAGATCCAGCTCTTGTTAGTGAAGCTACTGGCTTTGTAGTAGATACAGAAATTGGTATCATTATGACCAACAGACACGTTGTTGGTGTTGGCCCATTTTGTGGTTATGCCATTTTTGACAATCACGAGGAATGTGATGTTATACCAATCTATAGAGATCCGGTCCATGATTTTGGCTTTCTCAAATTTGATCCTAAAAGTATCAAATATATGGACATTCATCCTTTACAACTCAGACCTGACTTGGCAAAAGTAGGATGTGAAATAAGAGTAGTTGGTAATGATGCTGGTGAAAAGTTGTCCATTCTATCAGGATTTATCTCCAGATTGGACAGAAATGCTCCGGAATATGGTGGCTTGACATATAACGATTTTAATACTGAATATATTCAAGCTGCAGCAAGTGCATCAGGTGGTTCATCAGGTTCCCCTGTTGTTAATATTGATGGTTATGCAGTAGCATTACAAGCAGGTGGAAGCACAGAGTCTTCGACAGATTTCTTCTTACCTGTTTATAGAGGATTGAGAGCTTTAAACTGTGTTAGAAATAATGAGCCAATAACAAGGGGAACAATTCAAGTCCAGTGGATATTGAAACCTTTTGATGAATGTCGTAGATTAGGGTTGAGACCAGAGACAGAAGAAACAATGAGAAAGAACTTTCCGTCGAGCATTGGTATGTTAGTGGCAGAAGTCATATTACCTGAGGGGCCATCAGATGGTATGATAAAAGAAGGTGATACATTAATATCTATAAATGATATCGAGATTTCCACCTTCATCAAAGTTGATGATATTTTTGATTCATCAGTGGGACAAACAGTAACCATTAAAATTCAGAGAGGAGGGCAGGATATGACTTTCGAGATAGGTGTTACAGATTTGCATGCTATAACTCCAAACCGTTATTTAGAGGTTGGAGGAGCCTCATTCAATGATATGAGTTATCAAATGGCTAGAATTTACGCAATTCCTGTCAAGGGTGTTTTCACAAATAATGCTAATGGATCTTTTTTCTTCAGCGAAAGTGAAAAGTTCGGTTGGATAATTGATTCTGTTGATGATCAAGACACACCAGACTTGGACACATTCATTGAAGTTATGAAGAAAATACCGGATTGTAGTAGAATTACTGCCTCTTTCAGGCATTTGACCGATCTTCACTCTGTCAATGTTTCGACAATTACAATAGATCGTCATTGGGCATCAACTTTCAGAACCGCAACAAGAAATGATAAGACTGGTTTGTGGGATTTCAAAGACATTCAAGATAAACCTTTACCACCTATTGAGTTGAAACCTCAAACAGCAAAATTTGTTGATAATCCATCTGATATAGTCGGTTCCAACTTGATGAGATCATTTGTCTTGGTGCAAACTGTTTTTCCCGTCCCATTAGATGCATTTCCGTTTGCTAAAAGGAGATCATACGGCCTTGTTGTTGATGCTGAAAAGGGTTTTGTATTGGTTTCCAGAGTTACCGTCCCTCACGATTTATTGGATATTTTGATAACAGTTGCTGAATCTGTCACAATACCTGCTAAAGTTCTCTTTCTCCACCCAACGTTGAACTATGCCATCATAAAGTACGATCCATCTTTGGTTTTAGCTCCTGTCGAATCGGCCAAATTTGGTTTTGAACGTTTGTCAATTGGTGATAAATGTGTATTTGCCGGTTATAATTACAACTTTCGGTATGTCACTGCTGAGACGAAAGTTACTGATATCCTTGCTCTCACCGTTCCTGTCAGTCCAATGGAACCACGTTATAGAGGAACAAACTTGGAAAGTGTCCAAATTGATTCCAATTTGGCCCCTTCATGCTACTCGGGTGTCTTGGCAGATGCTGACGGCACTATCAGAGGTATCTGGTTATCCTTCCTAGGGGACAAGCCTGGGGAGACTGACAAGATATACAAAATGGGAATTGATGCTTGTGAGATTCGTTCTGTAATCGAAAGCTTCAAACTCAATGGTTGTGCTCCAGATTTGAACATTGTCGAAGCTGAATTTTATAATTTGCCTATTTCACAAGCCAGAGTAAAAAAGGTCCCAGATGAGTGGATTAAGAAACTAGAAGCAAAGGATGAAGAAAGAATGCAATTCCTTGGTGTTTCCAGAATTAGTGCCCCTCTGCAGCCAGAATCGATACCTGTTACACTTACACAAGGGGATGTTATCTTGGCAGTTGATGGAAACCCTGTTAGTCGCATAAGAGATTTGAGCGTGATGTTTGACAAAAAAGATTTGTCTTTCACAATTGTGAGAAAGAAACAAGTCATGGAAATATCAGTAAGGACAGTTCCATCTTCATCATTGATAACATCTCAGTTATTCATCTTCGGAGGCGCTGTATTGCAAGCTCCACATCACAGTGTAAGACAAGTTATGAAAAACCTTCCATCCAATATATATTGTACATGCAGAGCTCAGGGTTCTCCTGCAAGACATTATGGTATTGGATCAACAAACTTTATCACTCACGTCAATGAAATCGCTACTCCTGACATAGACTCGTTTGCTGAAGCTGTCAAGCATATTCCAGATAACACCTATGTCAAATTACGTTTAGTCACTGCTGATAATATTCCATTTGCGTTGAGTATGAAAACAAACTATCACTATTTCCCATCCACCTCATTGAAGAAAAATCCAGAATCTGGTGAGTGGGTTGAACACGAATACAAAGACGAAACCAAAATGATTTCCGCTTGATTTTATAGATAATGTTGATGGAACTTTCGAACTGCGGTATGTGTATTTTTGTTTTGATTTTAGTTGTATCTTATATTTACATTTCCAAGCGTTGACATTCAAAATATAATAATAATTTAGATGCATTAAATTTTTTGTCTATTTCTGTACTATTTACAAGTGTCCTTCTAACAATATATCATCTATAAGAAAGGCATCAATTTTTTCAATCGAGCATTATGATTTCCATGTCCTGGCCCGAGTGTTGGTTTAGGTCCAGTCAAATCGCCAAGAACTCTGCTTGACCATCCAGCATTTCCGTGCTTTCTACCGGTTGAACCCTATATCAAAAGTTAAATGGGTTAGTAAAATTGTTGACAAACTTTGACCTGAGATTCAAACTTGACAGTTTAATCTACTTACTCTCTTGTATCCTGTTGATGTCTTTCTGAATCTTTTATAAGTTGCTCTGTGAGTCTTGACATTTCTTGTGACCAATAAAGATGGGTGTTTCAAAGTTGATGTTGACTCAGATAAAAAACTAACCATAAGCCTGGTTGGGCGCAAGAAAGACAGGAACATTATCAATATCAATAGTGATCTGTGATGAGTGGATAGATGTACCTTCAAGGAAGTAGAATTAAATATTTGTACTCTTTGATTTTCTTTCTAGTTGTTGAAAAATTTAGAAAGGTCGTGTCTAGAATTTAGACAGCCATGAAGCTAGATAGATAGATGACTTTAACTCTTCGTTCATTAGCTCATTGATGGAGGTTACAGTATGAATATAACCATAATAGTTGAGATAGGTTTCTTTAGAGCATTTAATTTTCACCAGATAGCATCATCGTACTTCTGCAAAGTAGGATCGAGTCAAAAAAAAAAAACAATTAGTGCAGTGTATGTAACATCAAAAATTCATTAAATCATAATCCTTTCATTCAATTAGTTCTCGGGATAAACAGTTCCAAAGCTATACTATTGTTCGTCCTCGCTCGAAGAGGAGTACCCGTGAACAATTCCATCCAGGCCTGGGCTCGGTGTAACTGCTGAGGGTATCATCCCACAGTCTACTTCCTCTTTTCCCTCAGGTTTAGTGGCCTTTTCTAAATTATTATCCAACAATGATGCAGTTTTTGCAGCCGATTTTTTCTTAATCACCACTTTTCTGGGCATCCGATCTGACGCTACGTCAGTGCTTGCTGTTGAAGGATTATCAGTGGGTTTTGTTTTTTGAGCCTTGAGTCTATACAGTGGGAGTGTGAACCATTTGTTAGTATTCGTTAAAGTTTAACATCTTGAACTAGTTTCTCATACCTTCTAAACTCTTCCAAGCTTTCTTGCTCTTGCATCTTGATTTTCAATTCTTTGAGCTCTTTCTGGGTCTGCACCGCTTCATAGTATTTGAGATCTTTTTCCCCGATTTTAAAAGCTGAATTTTGCTGCTCTGTGGCTTTCTGATATTCAATAGCCCTCTTCACTCTGTTTTCATAGAGTTGTTGCTGAAGAGACTTCCTCTTCTTCAGCTCCTGCTCAAGAACATACTTTTCTTCATCCTCCTTTGCTCTATTTTCTTGAATCAAGAGATCCTCCGTAGCAATTGTGCCCTCTTTCGAAAACTTGGACATAAGGGAATGAGATATTTAACAAGAGTCTCACCGTCTTGAAGCATTGTATGTACACATCATTTGGTTGGCTTTTCTGGCACATCGAATTTTTTTTTTGATTTTCTTTTGCCTATAGGAGATAAAATGCGGCGGCTAAATGTCTGATCAACTACCGGTTTTGGCAGGAAGTTCAAATCAAAGGAAGTCCATTTCCTCGAGATGAGCGGCCAGCGTCTTCTATAAAAGGCTGGAAAATTGCCAGTGAAGAAAGGGTGATTCATGTCTAAGTGATATCCAAAAACTTGAAGCCTGGGAATGTCAGAGATCAACACCATCACTCCGAAGACGAGAGAAATCGTCGATAGCTATCAAGCTCATATAAGCTCTGGGTTTTCCCCACTACCAATCGCCATAGTGAAGGCGAAAGGTTCCAAGTTATGGGATGTCGATGGTAAGGAGTACATTGATTTCTTGTCGATGTTTGCAGTTGCCAATATGGGTCATAGTCATCCAAAGATTGTGAAAGCTGCTCAAGCCGCATTGGAAGATTGTGCAATTGTCAATACTGCGATCATGAGCGTTTCGATGGCCAAGTTGGGCGAGAAGTTACATGAAGTGTTTGGCTATGACAAGTTTGTTGCCATGACAAGTGGTTCCGAAGCCACTGATGCAGCAGTCAAGATTGCAAGAAAATGGGGTTATACAGTCAAAGGAATTCCTACGGGCGAGGCTGTTGTTTTGACGACAGGAGAATGTTATCATGGGTTAACGATCTCTACGCATGCTATGGATACAGCTCCGGATCCAAGATTCGGGCCTTACGTTGGGCATGTTGGTCCAAACACCCCGGATGGTGTGTTGATTAGATTTGGTGTTGCTGAAGACTTGGAAGAGGCCTTGAAAAAATACTCCTCCAAAGTTGCTGCATTCATGGTGGAACCAATACAAGGCTCTGCTGGGGTGATTACACCGCCTGAAGGATATTTGACAAAAGTTGCCGAATTATGTAAGAAATACAATGTTCTTTTCATTGCGGATGAAGTTCAAACAGGATTTGGAAGAACCGGTTACAACTTAGCCTCCTTCAAAGAAGGCCTTAAACCGGATTTGGTTTGTTTGGGTAAAGCTTTGAGTGGTGGGTTAGCTCCACTATCTGGTGTTATTGGGGATAACAAAATCATGAATACCATTTCTCCAGGTGATGTCGGTTCCACTATGGCTGCAACTCCACCAGCAACAGAGGCTGCAATTGCAGCTTTGGAAGTGTTAGTTGAAGAGAAATTGTCGGAAAGGTCTTTGGAATTAGGGGAATTGCTTATCAATACTATCAAAGCAGAAAATCCACCTCATGTTGTTGGATATGATGGCCAAGGTTTGTTTAGGTCCATTATATTAGATGATAAAACAAAGGGGAAGAGGTTAGCTGCTTTATTGTCCAAGCGTGGTTTGATATGTAAGGCAACAGGTTCTGGTAGAATGAGAGTCTGCCCTCCATTAACTATCTCCAAAGAAGAGTTATTAAAGGGTGCCAAAATCTTCATAAATGCTTTGAGGGAGCTTGATTCAATTGAAGGCAACATTCCAGGAGAAGATGGCCAGTACTTCAAGTGATTCTTGTATACTTCATAAATAGAAAGTTTCTTAGACTACACACAATTTGCAAACCTGTAAAAACTGCAAAAATTATACTAATCACATACATCACGTTCGATGCCTCTTAAAAGAAACAATAATCGATCAGTTTTGGATTGTAGTTTTACCAGCAATCTATCATATTTTCCGTTGCACTGTCTGATTACTGTTTTTTCCACCGTTTGCGTTGCTGAGAAATCAGACCGTCTCCCATGTAATCCATAATAGTGATACAATCTACCATAAGTTGTTTTAGGCGATGTCAAAGATTTTGTGCGATCGCTTTTGTGATGTTGAGATATACCACTCTTGTTAACAAATGTCCTTGGTTTGTGTGATCTGAGTTTTGAACTCTTTCTTTTCATTCTTGGCCGCATTTTCAGCCTGGATTTGGTCCGTCTTCTACCTTCTACTCCAACTCTATATGGTTTATGAATCTTAATTCTTGGTTGTGTTATCCTTTTCACATCTGAGGAATTAACGCTATTGCTTTTTTGAGTCCTCGCATATCTTGTGTGAATCTTTTCCCTCTCATTTGCAGTTGACACAGTTTTGTTCGTAGGAGGTAGATCTTCCCAATGATCTTGGTGTGAATGAAGAATTCTATTTTTCAATAGAACTAGACCTCCTCTTATTTTTTCTCTGAAGTGGTGGTGAGAGTGGTGTTTAAACATCAATGTGAACAAAGTTGTTTTTTCAATCTTATCAAAAGATTCCTCTAGTAGATTGTTGATCTGGACCGTTGATCTTAAACTTGAAGGGCATGGTTCACTTCTCAGTCTCACGGAGAGCTTCTGGCTCTCGTCTACTTTGTAATCACCTTCAACACCACCTTTTGGTAGCAGGCTAGAAGTAGTCAAAGTCAACGTCTCAGCAAGAACTGATGGCCTCAAAGAAGATTTACAACTTTCAAAAATGTTGATCCAAGGTGGAGGTGGCGTCTTCATTTTGGTATGTGGGCTTGACATTCCATAAGAAGAAACTAATTCTTGAGCGCTAAGTTGTATCATATGAGGTGGATTATCTTCCTTAAGATGGGGAAATAAAGGAGTAATAACCACAGTATTATCATTGCTGCTTTTGGTGGAGGATGGAACAATGTTTTCTGACGAAAATTGAGCTTTCTCTAACAATTTTTTGAGTTTTTGTTTGAGTTCCGTCTGATAAATAGTTGCAACCCCAGATAGCGTATAAACACTATTATGAATTCTTTCTAGGATTTCATTGTAACCTTCTTGATGGTCAAAGTCAAAGTCCACTATTGTATCCAAAAACAGCAAAAAAATCGAGGCTAAAATTGGATTTTGAGAAATCATGCTATTTGAGCATATTCCATCAATGAACCAAAAGAACGTATTGATGTTTCTTCTTCCTAAAGAAAATAATAACCCCAAGAATGTGTTGGCCATTGCACCTTGATAGTACTCAATCTCAAACTCCTTCGTCTGCTTGAAAAACTCCAACTCGGCGGGTTCGGGAAATATGAGCAATGAGGAGAGCATCTGATCCATTATTGTTTCTAAGGAACGATCAACTAACTTTGCCGGTGATGTCGCCAACATTTCACTTAGGTATGTTATTATTTGGCATGAATTTTCTAGTATTTGCTTCATTTCCAAGTCATCATATCGATCACTTTTTGAACATGTTGAATGGCCAAAAATAAAATCTAGATACTTGTCCACCATCTTCAAGCATGGTGCAATCAATTTTTCGATGACTCTTGAACCTCTGGGACTCAAAACATCAGCAAATTCCTGATCCTCATAATTCAGGGCCATTATCGAGGAGAAATCTTTCAAGACATCTAATGGCGATTCAAATGGAGCATCTGCCAACAAAAAAATCAAATACGTAGCAGACTTGATTGCCGACATGGCAATGTTTGTATTTTCAGGTGAGCTTCCTCCAGCGTTGATTATAAAAAACTAAAGTTTTATCATTGATTCTAAAGTATTTGATTTCAAGGGGTCTTAAATGTTTGTTTAAACATGCCGCTATCTATTTTGATTACATGTAAAGTGGCTAACCAAATGTACTTGATGTATTTGTGGTTAACACAAACAAGAGCCCGAGTAATTTTAGTTGGTGTATTGATGTTTGTTTTTGCCTCAGGGCTTTTAGCCCTAGATGCTAAGAACGCTAATATTGGAAAATTTTCAAAGCTCTCACAGAGATTTCCTTTCTTGCGTTTCTCATACCAGTTTCAACAAATACTTATCAATAAGTGAAAGCAGGCAGTATAAGCATTTCATTTGTTTAGAAAGACTAACTCAAGAGTTTTAAACAACCTAACTACAAATATAAGTCGAAATGGGAGCTCGTGAAAACAAAGTTGAATACTTCAACAAATTAAGATCATTATTAGATGAATTCAAATCCATCTTCGTTGTTGGTATTGAGAATGTCTCATCTCAACAAATGCACGAAGTCAGAAAGTCATTGAGAGGTGAAGCTGTTGTTTTGATGGGTAAGAACACCATGGTCAGAAGAGCTGTCAGAGGTTTCTTAGCTGATTTCCCAGAACACGAAAAGTTATTGCCTTTCATCAAGGGTAACGTTGGTTTCATCTTCACCAACGCTGACTTGAAGTCCATCAGAGACCAAATTATTTCAAACAGAGTTGCTGCTCCAGCCAGAGCCGGTGCCGTTGCTCCAGCTGATGTCTGGGTCCCAGCCGGTAACACTGGTATGGAACCAGGTAAGACTTCTTTCTTCCAAGCTTTGGGTGTCCCAACCAAGATTGCCAGAGGTACCATTGAAATTACCGCTGATGTTAAGGTTGTTACTGCTGGTTCAAAGGTCGGTCCATCAGAAGCCTCTTTGTTGAATATGTTGAACATTTCTCCATTCACTTACGGTTTAACTGTTGTCCAAGTTTACGATGCAGGTCAAGTCTTCCCATCTTCAATCTTGGATATCACTGATGATGAATTGATCTCACACTTTGTCTCAGCTGTCTCAACTATTGCTTCAATCTCATTGGCTATTGGTTACCCAACCTTACCATCAGTTGGTCACTCAGTTATCAACCACTACAAGAATGTCTTGGCCATCTCAATTGCCACTGACTACACTTTCGAAGGTTCAGAAGCTATCAAGGACAGAATTGCCAACCCAGAAGCTTATGCTTCAGCTGCTCCAGTTGCTGCTGCTGCTTCTTCTTCTTCAGCTGCTGCTGCCGAAGAAGAAGCTGCTGCTGAAGATGAAGAATCTGAAGATGATGATATGGGATTCGGATTATTCGATTAAGTTAATTAATTGTTTTTCTTCGCTCTTATATGTAAAAATCTTTTGATAGTATATAGTTATTAATTTAATTATTGGTTTATCTGGCCGGCATAATGTATTGTAAATATGCAGAGGGTCACTGTTTTACAGTAACTGGTCGAAATTTATTACTGCTCCGAGTGCAAAGTCTTATGTCTGTGTAGTTCGGCTAGTTTAAGACTTGCAATCTAGTTAAAACCTGCTAATAGGGGTGGGTCGCCGTCAAATTTCGAAGAATTACTTGTTAACTAATAAATAGAAATTATTATCCATTTGCTAATATACACAACCCTATTTGAAAAATACCGTTAACTAAATAAATCAAACTTGTCTTTTGAGTAGTAATAACTACTCCATTTGCAGCAGCAAAAAAAAACAAGGACTTTGAAGATAACCCAGAACTTGAGTTATTCCTCTACAACACACTTAAAATGGCAGTTATTCCCAAAAGACCACTGACTAACGTGCTCTTCTTCCAATTCATATTTTTATCATTACTTATACCTAATCTGTTTGAACTTGAGTTATAGATAGTAGCAACAGAGGATGAGCCTGAAGAAGATGAGTCACTCAGACTCTTTGAAGTTGATGATGTTTTCAATGTAGTTACTGCTGCAGTGGTGATGACTAATGTTGTACTTCCAAGTGTTACTGTATATTCTTGTTCAGTGGTCTCGACGACTTCTGATTCAGTGCCGGTTGCAGTTGTTGATGGAGTCCACCAAACACTTTGTGTAGGAGTCCACCAAACTGTTGTTGATGTTGTGCCGGTACTTGTCAGCAAAGTATCAGTAGTTTGTGTATTTGAAAAAGCATTTTGAGTAGTGGTTTGAGTGTCTGTCAAAAACGTATTGGCGGAAATGGCTTTTGTTGTTGTTCCTACAAGCAGTGCCTGAGAGACAACAGTGTCTGAAGCATCTTTGCTTGTCTGTGTGTCAACAACTGCTGTAGTAGTAGCAATAGTTGTTTGTGCTGTAGTAGTAGCAGTAGCAACAGTTGTATCCTGATCATCTAAACCACCCAAAGCTGGAGCGCCATAAGCTTGTTGTGCGAATGATAGAGCAGCAATGGCAACCATTGGAGCCGATTGAAAGAATGAGATTGACATTTGAATTTAAGTGATATATATGTTAATGTATGTATATAGGCGAGCTGGTGACTGTGTCTATTTTGATTTTGATCTACTCATGGTATTTGATCCCAGAAGAAGAACTGACTTCATTTAAATACCGTTCCCTTTGATTTATATTTCATTCCCCATTTGGTATCTCTGGCATATGAAATCAATAAAACTAGCCATCTTTGACCTATTTTTGGCAATTGTTTTGAACATTGTGAAGAAAATCAAGTTTGATTACCGTTGAAATGAAATGGCTGGTTTTTGCAAACAAGGCTTATTTTGCGCAAGTAGTATCACCCCCTTTTCGAAAACACCTCCATCAAAAAAATAAAGTGAACCTATATATCAGACCTATAGCCACCTTTCAAACAATCTCATTTTTCCGACTTTATGCTGAGTTGTCAGTTGAGAATGAATTCGAAATTGATATATATGTATCTAATGTTGTTTTATACAAGTTGAGAATTAGCTTCTTACTATGAGCAAAAACACTTCAGATCATCGCAAGAGATCAAGCATCATTAAGCCTTGTTTGGTTGTTTTCGAATGGCCGCAGTTCTTTCTCATTAAAAAATAGAGGAAAGTAGGCGCAAGTACTTGAGAAGTTTGAGACAAAACTTTCTTTTCAATTGATGAACACTAATGATGAAGATGATAAAATCATCAGACCATTAAATGCAAGAGCACATATTCAAGTATTGAATATTAAGAAGCATTAAATTAAGAACAACGATATATACAAGAGTTGAAGAAGTGAAAGAGAAAGACACTTAAAAATAAAGACAAAAAACCCTACCCATCCCGTGGTCGCAACATCTTCTTGGCCAGAAGTAAATTAAAACCGTAAAAAATATATATAATATGTCATGAATTCATCAGTCACCAAGAGTAAAATCTAACGATATAAAACTGTTCTTGGTAAATTTAACCAATTTCTCCAGTATTCCGAACTAATGACGGCCTCTATACCATTGAACTCTTTCTGGCACGATCTCTTGTGTAGAAGACGCTCAAAACCTCCAGAATCCCTGCAACTCAAAACAATCAAGTAATGGGCCATGATGATCAATGCCCTAGGGTCTTGCATTTTGATCAAATGTACATACTCATCCGATATATATAATGGAAATCTGAAAATTTGTTTCAACTCTTCATTGGCCGATACAAGTTCAGGTGATGATGTGCTAGGGGATGCCAAGATATAGATTCTGAGAAACTCCTCTCTCAAAAGCTGAATTGCTTCGAACAAGGCATCCCTTGATCTATAATCTTCGATAAAGAGGTTACTGACGCCTTCAAAGCTGTCGTTATAATCCCTGGAATCCTCTCTCAAGTTAACCAAGCTATACAAATATGCAGGGAAAAACATCTCACAATTCTCGTTCAATTTTTCTTTTGCTGTTAATCTTGGAGTAGTGTAGAAGGATCCGCATCCGTCATTTTCAGCTAAACGGAGTCTTTCCGCGTGAGTGAACGGACAATCACGAATGTCTGGGTTAACTCTAACAAAGCGTTCCCTTCTCATGAAATGCTTGACAAACGAACAAATTTGATAAAATGTCGGATCACAGATTGTTAGTTTTGGCGATAAGAAAAAATAAAGTATGTGCAACAAAGATGTTGATAACATTGAGTAGTATTTGCAGGCATTACTTTCGTTTTCTGAAAACTCTTTCAACGTGGGTAAGCTTTTCATGTACTCATGGTAGTTTATCTGCGAGATTGAAAGATAGTCCTCGATGTTGGGGAATCCCAAATAGTTTGATGATACATCCTGAGGGTTTTGCGAAGCCTTATGATACAAATCTAGTGTAACGATTGCCAATAGCATATTGTTGACAAAACTGTAGTTGAATCCCAAAATGATCAATGAAGACCACTTCTCGGACATGTTTGGATTCGGGGATAGTCTTGTTGTGTAGAAGGTCTTGTAATAAGACAACAACTTGTTGTTGATTAGGGTGTGAGCGGTGTAAGATGGAAAGTTGAGAAACGGGTTGTTCGAGGACAACAACAAGTTGGAAGAGTCCATCTGCACCAACTGGTTGTTGAGCGTTGGGGTCATGTTCGTACCACAGCCATCCGCCAAGCTGGACATCTCGACCAATGCTTTCTTTTTTTTGAACACTACACCATTGTCCTGGTTGTTTATCTCAACGATAACGTCTGTGAAATCGTTCAAATCGTTGTACTCGTTGAACTCGTCGAAAAACTCTGGGCTCTGGAATAGCCCAGAAAGGCTTTCTGAGCCCCATGTGGTGGGAACCTCCACTGAACCGCCAAACTCCTCCGAAGACGACACGGATGACGAAGACGACGAGTTGAAGCCAGCGTTGCGATTGCCATTCGGGACCAAGCTCCCCAAGAAAATAGACGTCTCCGGCGAAACCTGCGACGAATCCGCAGAAAATGTTGGCGATGGATCGATGCAGAAATTCGCCAGCGCCTGTTGTTCGCTGGTGGCGCTCAACACCGCAATGCTGCTATCAACCGCATACGTGCACGAAGTCCCCCTTCGGGCACACGTCAAACACACTGGGTGGTTTTCATCGCACTATAAGATCAAGCAACACATTTTAGATTCGATGTTAGTAACGGTCCAACAACAAAACCAACAAGCCCAACATGGAGACGAAGGAACAAGAGGCAAAAAAAAAAAAAAATGTTACAAAAAAAACTTCACGTACTTTGACTCTTCTCTGCTTACAAGTTAAGCACCCATTCCTGGATTTCTTGTGAGCTCTTTTGGTATGAGACCGGACAATACTTGACTTGGGCATGACTCAGACTACCAGTGACTCTGTAAAACAACAATAGTAACGCCAAATCAATGAATCAGATTCCATACACTTTGCCTTGTGCTAAAAAAATAACTAAAATTACTTGTTGCTGCTGGGAATTGCCACCCATTATATCTTGAAATCCTAAATCCTTTAAAATCGACCATGTCGGATATAAGTGCACGTGACTCCGATCCGAAGCTTACTCGAGAGTATGAAGTCATAGGAAGAAGGTATGGAGCTGGTGATAGGGAGTAGGTCAGAAAGAGATGTTTACGAGGAGATAGCGGCTTGGGGTTGTTAGGAAGATGGAATCGATAAGAATGTATCAGGAAGGTGTAATGGATTATTGGGATGGCAAGGGGGGAAAGGTCGTGTGTGATTATATAAATAAATAACTAGCGGTAGCAAGAGTGTGGCTATGGTTTCTGAGAGATGTCGACCTTGTCGCCGTTGAACTCGTAGATGCCCCAGCCCAAACTCAAGTTGGCGTTGTTGTACAACTCGACGCCTGGTTCGTCCTGCGCCAACCCAGAGGCGACAATGATAGGCATAAAGTGCTCATCTGTGGGATGCGCACTCCAGAACAATTTGCTCAACTCCGGATTGGACTTCAACTCTTGGAACTTTGCTAGTCTCTCGTCGCGCTTGTAGTCGGCCAATATGATCTTTAAGACCTCATTGAACCTAGGCCCATACGGCATCACCTGGCCAGGGTACCTCATCGAGGCGCCCAAGTCCCTCAAGTTGTGGACACTCATACCGCTGCAGATGACCAACCCGTTCTTGTTCCTGTAACCTGAGAGGGCTTGACCCAATCTGTAGCCGATGTCGAACTGGGAGCTGGAGGTCATTGACACTTGCACAAGAGGACAGTTCAAGTCCCAGCCGTGGGAGTCTGTTTTTTTGGAATCTGTGAATGCAACCTTGAACGGGACCCATACACCATGGTCGATACCCCTTGAGGTCAATTTCGTCTCAAACCCAAACGAGGATAAGGTTGATGAGATGTCCAAGGCCAATTCCTTTGAGCCCCTCGAGTGGAATTTCTCCTCGTACATGTGCGAGGGGAATCCATAGAAATCGTACACCAATGGGTTTTCCTTATCAAACAACTTTTCGGTCGAGAGCTGCTCTGCTGGGTAGTCGATTTCCACCAAGTTGGGCTTGTTTGATTGCCAATGAGCGCTTATCACAATGATAAAGTCGGGGTTCACATTTTCTTTGATTTGAGTACCGATCGACTTGATCTTAGTGAAAGCACCCCTGTCACCGCCAAAGTCATCTGGGTACATGAAAGTTGGACCACCATGGCTGAAAAAATAAACTGGCGATTTCTTTGCAGTTTCTTTAAAATTCATCCCTATATTGCTGATTCCTGCAGTCGTCGACAATGATGAATCTGTTACAGTTGTGGATGGCGAAGAATTGTTAAAAAGCTTTGAAATATTGAATATACTGCTAAAAGAAGTCGATGTGGAAAATAATCTCGTTTGATGAAACAAATTTGCCATGAATATAACAACCGCTGTTAATATGATGGTGAAAATCCCAAAATGCATGTATAAGACTCAATTCCAAAGTGTCAGTAGTTCATTTCAAATTTGCAATCACATCCACTTTGAGCACCTGAGTTACCTTATATAATTGTGTGATCACTTAACCTCATTTAGCTTACAGGTAAAAATTAGTAATCTGAGTAATCAATTACTGCCAAAAAATCTGAAAAAAAAAATAATAATCGACAACACCTATACACCATCTTGACATTGTTGCCTGCTTACTTACTACCCCTAATCATTTTTGTACTGTTGACATTGATTGCGAATCTTAATGAGTTGATGGTCTCATTGAAGTGAGGAACCATTGGAGAAACATTCACGAACATCAAAGTCTTACTGTTCCCACTCAAAGAATACTGTAATAGATATGTCAACTTTGAATTCCTAAATGGCACATGACCATTGCTATTCTTCTGCGATAGCAGTGATATAACATCACCAAGGCAACTCAACGACTTATTTATAGCTTGAGTCTCTTTTAACCTATCGCCTTGAGCTTGTGAATGGGATAGCCTTTCAGAACCAGCCAAGTCGATTAAATTCAATTTGCCCTCCGTTGTCTCCCCAGTAATTTTGTTCAAGCCTCTTATCTTTATGATGAAGATCGAATGAGATCTTGATGACCTCTCATTTGCCTTTGTTGAGGCTGTTGATCTATTCTTCGCTGCTCTACAGAGTATTTCATCAACCATCTTTGGGCTGGTCAATTCCAATGAAGTCAAATCAGTTATTGAAGTCTTCTGAGTCGTCTGATCATGTCTTATATCATGCCTCCTGTTGGGATCATAATTTTCGTTTATTAGATCAATGAGATTTTCGTTATAAATTTCCAAGAACTCTCCAGAAACTTGATAAGTCCAAGGCGAGGTTGGTAATTTTGCCAATCTTGAAACAGAATCGAATATTAAGTCCACAGATCTGGGAATCATTCCAATTTTGGGCTCTGACATGGTGTACGTTTTACCACTTCCAGTTTGACCATATGCAAATATACAGACGTTAAAGCCGTTTATTGAAGATTCCACTAGCTGCGAGATTTCATCGAAAATATCCGAGTTTGTAGAAAAAGGGTTGAAGACTTTATCAAATTTGAAAGAATACTTTCGAAGATTTGGATTACCTCCACCACTTGCTTTCCCCATTGGTTTTGCATTTGTCAATATAATCTCCTCTTGGTTTTCGTCGCCCAAGTTTTCTGGAAACTCAATCGATGCCATCGCACAGTCGGATTCATATTGTAATGACGGCCTAACCCTACAAAAGACTCTGATGTTACCCTTTAGGTCTTGTAGCTTATTGTGCAAGCGACGCCTGATTTTTTCCTCTTGCTCTAAATCATGATCAATTTTAATCAAGTCTTGGCTTATAGTTATTATTTTTTCCTTCATTTCTCTTGTTTTTTTCTCAGATGATTTGGTAGCTTCAGCGATCTCATCTATCACAATGTTTGACTCTTCTAATTTATTCTCGTATTCGGTAGCCTCTTTTTCCTTGGAAAATATCATATGTTCTAATTGCGAGCTCTCTAGTTTCATATTCAGTAGTTCATCGTCACACTCACTCACTTGAACTTTCAATTCTTGAATCTTGATGTCCATCAACTTGATATCATCCTCCAATGATTTCCTGCTTGAGCTGATTATGTCCCAAATTTCCTCTAGTTTTTTAGAATAACTTTCCTCTATGCTGGCGAGCTCTTGCTCATAACTCAACTCAATTGTTGATATCATCTTTTCTGTTTTGCTGATGTCATTCTGTAGTTTAAATTTTTCATCCTGTATCTTGATAACTTTCTGCCTCATAGTTTCATCAATCTTTGAAGAATAACTCTGTGCTAGCTTGAACATTCTTGTGTTATGGTCAACTTCAATTTCCTTTTTGAAAAGTTCAAAGTCTCTTTCAAGTTTTGAGATTTTTTGTTCTAACCTTGACTCGAGAGCTTCTACCTCGTTTCCCTTTGACGATGCAATTTTCGTTAGTTCGTAAAACTTGTTCTGCTTTATCTCAGCATCAACTTCCAATCCTTCGTTTTTGGTTATCAACGAAATTATCATCGAGTTCAACCTTTCCTTCTCACTTCTTCTGACCTCCACTTGAATATGCAACTCGTTTAACCTCGATGCTTGGTCCATCTCCATTTTCTCAATCCTTTCCCGGGTATTTGGGGTTATTTTATTTCTCTTAATTGGCGATGGAATTTTTGTTG
Source organism: Peterozyma xylosa (assembly GCA_003706035.2). Taxonomy (NCBI): domain Eukaryota; kingdom Fungi; phylum Ascomycota; class Pichiomycetes; order Alaninales; family Pachysolenaceae; genus Peterozyma; species Peterozyma xylosa. The sequence continues at coordinate 167,909 of PPKF02000013.1, forward strand.
GCGTCGTATGAGCTGACAATGATGACGATGAAGATGAAGATGGAGATCCATTTGTGGGTATTGGCAATTGACATAGATCGGGTGTTTGCCTCTTTTTGACGTTGACGGTGCTTGAAGAAACAGGTATGAGAGATCTTCTTCTGTTGGAACTCATCATTACCACAATAAAGATTTGGAAGAAGGTTTCTCTAGGCAGGGTGTCTTAATTTCTTTTATACTTGATTCCTCATTCTATTCGTGTAATGCACTTCTGGCTTTTTTTTAGCAAAATGGTAAACACATAGATTATGTAATACGCGTGAGAATAGCAGCTTTAATAGGGGAAACAGATTAGTTGAATGCCCAAATAAATTAGAATTATCGTAAAAGTATATACAAGAAATAGTGATGGTGGTATCTCACAGTTTTATTCTGAGTTTACCTGCATATCTTGTGAGTTTCCTATTCATAGAACTTCGGTTGAAGTGAAACTCATCTCGCTCATCTTCATAAAATTGATGAAACCGTGATCAATAATCGCAATAATAACGTTTCTATAACCATTTTTCAAATCTTTGAATTTATTTCTATTGTTCCCCAGTGTACTCATTTTCTTTTTATTATTATCATCCACGTACACATTGTTTGAGTTATCCGTTTGATCAAATAATCTTTCCAATTCTTCAAATGTTGGAAATGAGGACTTGTTTATATTCACAACGACAATTTGAAAGTCCGATATTGGTGGCAGCTTTTTTGAGAAAGACGGAATTGGCTTCCAAACGTTATAAGTTATCAAATTCTCTTTCCTGGTATTATGGTTTTCAAGTATTAGCAGATCCTGTCTTTCCAACTGTTCTTCCCTCGATGATGGGATATTATTTCGACTCGGTATTATCCTCAAAAGCTTGAATATCGAAAGGTATGAAGGGTGAAAGGTATATCTGAAATGTAGTGGGTTGAAGATTGATGGTCTCAAAATTTGATATTTAAATAAAGCTCTTTTGATGTTCTGCCAAATAGGTATTAGAGGTTGGATGATCAAGTCCTTTAAGTTGTTTAGCAACATCATGGATAAATTCTGTGATATCACCAACTTCAAGTTCGAATAATCCAAATCTGCAGTAGTTGTTTTTGTCAACGGCGAAGTGATAAACGATCCTTCAAGATCGTCACTCGATTCGAATTCTTCCTCGTCCAACTCATTATTTTCTTTGTGCTTCATCACGATAAATCCCAACCTTTTCAAGTGGCTGTATACGCAATAGTTATCATAATCGGATTCATTTGTCAAAAGTGAGCTGTACAACTCTTCCAAGCTCAACTCAAGACCCTCGAATTCCTCGTTAGATTTGAAATCAGCATCATTCAAAATCCTGCCATTATCATGTTTCACAATACATGAGCCTCTCTCAACGAGGTATAAGGCCTCTTCGACGTTCAACCAGCATCTGTTGAACCTATCCGTTTTTCCCATAGATTTCAAAAAATTACCCTTAGGATTAAACATATAGCATTTTTTCAGAAATGAGTTGAAAAAAATGGTAGTCTGGTTTATGTGTGTTCGCTGGGATGTCAAACCCCTCTTGCTCGAAAGCGTTTCGAACATTATCGATCTATTATAGTGGAGACTAGATAGATCATACTTTGGATCGTTCAAAGGTTCAAACTCCTTTTCTCCAGTTTTAGGAGTTATTGTGTTGCCAGGGAGTGTCATTTCTTCTTGTTTGAACCCGCTTCTATTCAATTTTCTCTTAGTCTTCGTTCCACCTTTGTTCAAACATTTGACTTTGGACCAGTCTTGCAACTCTTCAGCTTCTTCTAAATCATCCTGAACCACTGTTGAACACCCATTACTTTTGACAGGCAAGGACAAGAGTTGAAACATACTATCTTCATCATCATCATAGCTCATGCTTGACAGGACCATATGAACTTGATATTGCCTGTTGCTTCTATGAATGTGCTGATGTGAAATGATACGATCCTAAAGCTATGAAAAAAAATAATTTTTGTAAACTTTTTTTCCTATCCATCTGACAGGAAGTTGATCTCGAAAAGTAAAGCTCACAAGATTGAAAAGTATATTAACAGCCAGCATTAACTGTTGGATTCAAAACACCCAAACGATCAAAGAACATTCACCAATTTCCATCGAAACATGGCATCTCAACAGCCAACAACATATAAATCAATGTGCTCGACAATATACCTAGATCTCTTGGAACCAATAATAAACGATATAATATTAGAATCATTACAAAAGGAGCAGATTTTAAGGTCAAATTATGGATCAATCACATCCCCAAAATTGATAAACAAAGAGTCAGATCCAAGCAATAGGTTGGATTTTAATGTGAATGGCAAATATCTATTTCAAAACGTCATAAATAACAATTCTGGGAGCGAAATTACCGGTAGCGAAAATGGTCTGAATAACGGTGTTCTGGCTGGTAACTCTACAAATGGGACACCGATTCCAACAAACGGTAGTAGCAACAGTGCTAATGCCAATATAGATTACTTCCAGTGTTTGAATTGTGATAGGAAAATCGCCGGTAGTAGGTTTGCCGCTCATATCGATAAGTGTTTAGGGGGAAGAACGAGGCATAAATAATAACTACATAGCATTTACTTGAGCATTAATCATCTATTTCCGTATGCAAGTGTATTTCTCAAGAAAGATAACTCGAGTTTAACCAATAGTTGAAATCTCCACCAACCAATCAAATAAGTGTATGATCTCATCATCGTTACAGCTATGCCCCAAATTTTCATATCTGTGAATAGTCAAATTCTCAAATTTAAACTCATCTCTCATAATATTAATGGTTCTTGCAAACAACTCAAATCCAATTATCTTATCCTTAAAACCATGCCCTAAAAAAATTGGTGTTTTCAAGTTTACTTCCCTTTGAACTTCAACCTTTGATAGAATTTCATACATCGATAAATAACCACTCAATCCAATTATTCCACCAATTTTCAATCCAATTAGATTCACTATCAAGATACTCAATGCACATCCTTGACTGAAGCCACCGACAATAATCTTATCATAATCCACTCCATGAGTGAAATGTTCATCATGAATCACCTGAACAATGTACTGATAACTTTTTAGAATATTCTCTTCGTCTTCATCTTTCAACACATTATTCAACGATTTGAAGTCATACCACAGCTTGACTTTTTGTTTTTGAAAAGATGATCTTATCGTTGGACTATCCACGAAGTTGAAGTTGAAGTTATTCAAGAGTCTAAACTCCCTTGCCCTCTCCGCTATGAAATTCCAGCCGTTTGCCGAATCTCCTAGTCCATGAATAAATATTAGTGAATACTGTGGAGATTCGAGATCTATAGATTTTACTCTCATCGTTTGAATATGTATAATATGGAAAGAGGTTTGAGAATTATCAGATATCTACTAAATTTACCGAACTATTAACCTTTATGTTATTGATCCTGTTCGCCCAGCACTGATCTTCAGTATACCTTTTCTACTTCAAAGGCAGTAGTAGGAAATGATGAAAATTGTTTTTCCATTTTTCAATCTTTACGCACTCGAAAATTTCAAACAAAACTTTACATTGATTATTTCTAAGTATACAAGACATTCACTTCTGTTCAGCAGATATAACACTCATACACTGAAATTCATTTGAGTATGTTGCCTTCCAAAGTCTTATCTTACCGTCATCACCAGAGCTACTCAATATACTTCCTGTTAGGTTCCATCTGACCTTCCAAACTTCACCTTTATGATCATCATGGTTTGATAACAACTCAACATCTATTTGATTTGATCCTTTGCTTGCTTTATCCAAGATATTGTTATTTTCCACATCCTCAAATTCCAGAGTCATCTGCTCATCATTTGGTACAACCTTATTATTTGCAGTTTCCACTAACTTGAAGATTCTCACCCTACCATCTTTGCATCCAGTTGCGATCAATTGATAATAACGGCCCATTGATGGGGCCCACGAGACAGATCTTATCAAACCATTGTGTTCAGGAAGCTGTGTGGCCAACACCAACTTATCATTATGATCCTTTTGGTATATAAAACCTTGGTCCAAAGCACAAACAACCATTTTCTCAGTGGAAAATCTAGAAGGACACCAACTTAGTGAAAAATCGGATTGTAAATGAGACGCTGGTGGTGATTCCAATACGTTGATTTCACTAGTCAAAGTCCAATGCCTCAAATCCGATGGCTCAATTGCATCGTATACTCTTAAGACTCCGTCGTTTCCAATAGTACCAATCCTCAAACCTAAGTGGCTTGGAGCAAACGCAACATCGTATATTGGAGCGTGGGAATCAGAAATAGTAGCCATTTTCTTCCACCTTCTTCCACTTCCATTCTGCTCATCGAAATCTTCTTCCCAAATTTTTATCGTTCTATCATAAGATACTGAAGCAAGTATATGTCCAAACTCAGAAGCGGCAAATACTATTTTTGATACACTTGAATCGTGTGCCTTCCAAGAATCATTTAATACCCATGTTGATGACGATGGATCAAGGTCAAATACTTTTATATGTTGATCTGAAGAGCATGTTGCCAATTGTTTGCCATAAAAGTCATATGCCACGTTATGAATGAGTTCTTCGTGACCAGTTGAAAACGGTGCCAATGGTTCTTTCATTGAGTTCTTTTCAAATAATTATAAAAAGGTAAAATAAGAACCCAAGGTCAAGATCTACAACTAGGCTCGTTCTTATGTATCATAATGGAGACGATGCTTTTTGGTTTCACAAAATCTCAATTTTAACCTTGCACTACCTCGTGTTTTATTCATGACACTAAAGACAACCTTTAAAGATAACAGATATGGAAGGTCTAAAACCACTTGGCAATAATAACCTGAAGAAGTCTCTGTACTCAGCTCATCACTATTTGGCTGAGCTTCTCTCGCCCTTTTTAA
>PPKF02000013.1:172921-471407 GCA_003706035.2 Peterozyma xylosa
ATCAAAAAAAAAAAAAAAAAAAATATCAAAAAAATAAGAAATGCGCCAGCCAGGAATCGAACCAGGGGCTTAACTATGGCAAAGTTAAATTTTACCACTAAACCACTGGCGCTTTTTCTTGTTGGTTAAATAAATGTTTCTAATATGTAGATACAATAATGATATTATATATGGTCTGGCTGTAAGTCTTTTGTAGAAAGCAGCCTGGCAAATTCTGGTTGAATTTTATCCAAGAAAAAAGGGTACAACATCAGATCAGAAATTTTGTAGGTCTGTAATGTTTGTGCCGGGCACGCTGCTAATAAATGTTCAGGGTTGACGATGAAACTATGTTATTCATAGAACAGTTAATTTTAACTTTTAACAAACAACATTTAGTTACCTGTTCTTTGAACTGGAAATAACCTTTTATTTATTTATTGTCTTTGAAAATCAGAATTTCAAATTCGTCAACGAGTGAAGTGTCAAAATTCTCAATCTTGGATGGAAGAGAGCAAGATCAAATAGAAGGGGAAAACAACCTAAAAATAAATCTTTTTACCTATGGGAAACTCTATAGATGGTAAAACCACTACATTTTGGGGCGGAACGGCACATAGAGTAGCAGAACCGGTTCGGCATGAAGGAACCGGACTGATTGCTAATGGTAACACTGATTCAGTGTTATCTGACCATTCTGAAGTGGCAAAAGTTGTCCCTCCAGTCGTGACTATTGTTCTTTGCTTGGTAACAGCACGAGCAATCCATGCTTCTACAAAAATTTGCACAGCATCCCCCTCGTTAACATTACATGTGATTGACTCAGAAGCACCAATTGAATTTCCAACTCCAAGGCCAAGAGACATCGAAACTGCTGCAAATAGTTGGGGTGTTATTGTTAAGCCGTAAGAGGTACTAAAGGTTAGTGAAGCAGTATAGCCTTTTGAGCCCCCAAATCCATCAACAGAATCGTGGCATGAGTCAATCGGGAAAGATTTTGTTTTCTCAACAGCTGTATCCAATAGTTGAACTTCGTAGCGCTCATACCATCTCTTCCCATTAGCCGATATGTAAAACCGATCTTGTTCAACAGGGGTAATGAATGTAGAGTTTCCCACAAAATAAAGGGCATCAAGGGGGTACTTCCCAATCTCTTCCTCGTTGTCGATGATCTTTAAATTTGCTGAGTCAAATGGCTTTTCGTTGACAAATGAAGTGGCACCAATTTCAAAATCGATTTGATTTGCACAGGCCAAGCCCAGTAGCAATGGTGCTACAATAACGATAGCTATAATTTGGAGAAGCATCTTCTTTGAAAGTTCCCACTGAAATTACTGAATGGAAATTTGTTGATTGATAACAACTTTGAACTGACGCCTTCTTTCCTTTTGTATGGTTTGAAAATGAAATTTTCTGTTCTTTTGGGTGACATAAACAATCTGCTCTGTTGCCTACCAGCCATTATTGATTGAGAAATTCAGAAAAAGAAAGTTTGTTTTTGAATTTTGTAGTTGACAGGAACTGCATTTCCCATCAATTATGCAAAAATCAAACTTCATACTCATTTGACTTGAATTCCATTTTGTATTAGTATTTCGTTACCCCTTTAATGAGATCAAGTGTTTGAAAAAGGGGAAATTTGTGGCTCTTTAACGAATGATACACAGTTTGCCGGGCAACGCAAAAAATCCAACGATAGCGGTCCTCGCTATTTTTTTCAGGCTGTAATGATTCGAGTTGTTTCGTTGATTCATACAGTGTTCATGAAATAGTTTACATAAATTTGGTAAGCCCACTTGTAGTATCAACCTATTATCATTACCGAGAATAATCTATAAAAATGTCTAGACGCTCTACAAGAATTGCAAGCCAGAAAGTTTTGGTCGAAGACACCAAACTTGCGGAGCCACTTCCATTACTGAAAAAATCTAAGAAGGAAGCTGTGAAGAAAGAGACAAAGGAAGAGACCAAGGAAGAGACCAAGGAGGAGGCTAAGGAGGTAGCAAAGAAGGAAGCTTCAAGATTGGAAGTTGGCGACTCAATTCCCGATTTGACCTTGCAAGACGAGGATGATCAACCAATTAGCTTGACCGAGCTAGCAAAGCGAAACAGAATTTTGGTAATCTTTGCGTATCCAAGGGCCTCAACACCAGGATGTACAAGACAAGCATGTGGTTTTAGAGACAACTACCCTGATTTGAAAGATAAGGCAACAATTGTTGGGTTATCAGCAGATGCACCAAAGGCTCAAAAGACGTTCATCACGAAGCAAAAACTACCTTTCAGCTTGTTGTGCGACCCAAAAAGAGAATTCATTGGATTATTGGGCGCCAAAAAACAGCCAACCGGTATTATTAGATCACATTGGATTTTCGTTGATGGCAAGTTGAAGGTCAGCAAGGTTCAAATCTCACCTGAACTGAGTGTCAATGGTGCAAAGGCTGATGTTGAAAAATTGTTCGAAGAGTTGTCTTAAACTTGATACCACCATTCACGCTGCTATTTTATCTCTTCAATTCAATGACGCTCTACTTTGTTTTATTAGAAATCTCTTTTTCATCTATCGCCTTCGTTCAATTCCATACAGGCCGTTAAAAGTTTCATTGTTGTTATATCAGACCAATTCAAAAGCTACAGGACAATTATTAAATTTACAAGTGCCAGAAAAAATATGTAAACTCCTGAGAGCTAAATGTTTACTTGCCAAAAATTTACAGGCTTGAATTCAAATCCATACATAATTCTGGAAGACGAAAAATGAAAACTTCAAAAGTATAGATCGAATTTCAGCAACCCTTCTTTATTCTCCAAAGCTGCCATTGCAGATTGCTGCTTAGCGATCTGTTTCTTACTTCCTTCACCTTGACCCAACACAATTCCATTGACACTACAAACCGACTTAAACCTACCAATCAATGGTTCTATATGGTAGTGTGGCACCAATCCTTTCAAATCAAATAATCTATACAAACTATCCAGAGCCATCATATCCGTGGATCTCGGAACTTTGTACTGTAACAACTTATTGGTTTCATTGATGTTGATCATGACACTGCTACTTAAACCTTCCTCAATCAATCCAAGTGATGCTTTCAAACTATCCAGTGCTTCGTCCTCAACTTCTTCAGCCGGCTCAACACTGTGCCTCTCCAAAGTGAAACCATCGGTGTCATTGTTTGACTCGATTTCAGCAATGAACTCTGGTTTGAATTTTTCTAGTAGATATGGCAATAATTTCAGCTTATGGTCATCAAATGCGTTCGTTGCTGCTCTTGCAAATGCCTCCTTTTGATTTTGTCCCTTTCCCTTACCAACTACTGTGTCTTGAATTTTACATACAGCCAAAAATGGACCATGGGGACTAAGCTTTTCAGCAATCTCGTAAACAATCTTATGTTGAGGATTTATAACTGAAAATAATTTCGTCCTCGAAAGTTTATCAACTTGATAATACTCTTCAATTATTAACCTATAATCATCTAAAATTGGTTTTGATAAAACGTACAACCAATTTTTGATCATTTCGAAACTGTTTTTGAAAGAAGATGGGTCGTTAGCATTTTGCAAATATTCATGATAAATTGCACCGATATACGATTCAAAACAATCTGCATAGATCTTACCATTACCGATCATCAGTTGAAGATCATCAAAGTTTTTGAGCAACTGTTTATCAAACTTGTAAAGCTTTGCCCACTTTAGCAAATTTTGATTGTTGATAATTGATGATCGAAGAACACTCATCTTGCCCTCTTGAAGATTTGGAAACCTTTCATAGATTATGATAGAGACAAATGTGTTCAACACTGTGTCTCCTAGAAACTCTAACCTTTCGTTCATTGCTAATGTTTTATTGTCTTCGGACATCAAATTGTTAGATATACCACTGAAAACAGATTTATGTGTGAAGACTCTTTTCTTCAACGCTGGATCTTTGATTTCGGGCAACGGCGGTGGAATATCATTATCTGAGTTTTCAGAGTCGGCATCATTATCAGTAAGTTCAGCATCAAATATGTCCATTGCAGTCGTCAAATGCTCGGTCTTTTTATCATGCAAAATGTAATCAAAAGTTGGTAGGTTGTTCTGCTCGTATGCCTCTTTTAACCTAACTGCCAATTTGACCTCTGAGCTATCAATCAACTCGTTGATATTTTCTGGACTCTTGGTCTCCTTGTTCAACGACTCCGGATTGACGTCCAAGTCTGACCACTCATACGGGGTTTGCGATATTTGACTGTGATTCCTGATTATTTCTAATTCAGCTTCGGTTGGAGAGATATCGATAACCGTTCTAATCGAGGTCTGAAGATTGATGATTGCCCTTCTTAAGCTGAGCAATCTTGAGCCCTGATGATTCGGAGACATTTTTACCAGCTCCTGAATATATCGACTGAGTAATAAAGCTTGTTTATAGAGGCTATTCTAAGAGAACAACTTATAACTTTGGGTCAATTTGAGTATTCTTGTAGTTGCCCAGCTCAAAACATCTGCAAAGCAGCCTTCGGGGCTTTAATCAAAATTTTGTGACAAAAAAATTTTTGTTTCAATTTTTTTGCAATTATATAGAGGTTATTCAACTATTTGATGGATCTGACTAGAGACACAGACATATAGACCCAATCAGACAGGCAGAGATGAGACAAAAGAGAGCTAAGCAGTATAGAAAGCAAATGAATGTGTACCTTCATACATTCAAATTCAGAGAACCATTCCAGACAATAGTCGATGCTCAGCTTGTTTTGCAGTGTGATCAAACATCATTTGATTTGGAGAAAGGTCTCAATAGGACAATCCAGGCCGAAGTCAAGCCTATGATTACACAGTGTTGCATGCAAGAATTGTACCGGTCAAAAAACCAATATGCTGTTGACGCCGCTAAGAAATTTGAGAGACGTCGTTGTAACCACCCTCCAGCAAACCCTATTCCAGGCTCGGACTGTATCCAGTCGATTGTTGATGTCAAAGGTGAAAATAAACACAGATACATCGTTGCCACTCAAGACGAAGAGTTGAGAAAAAAACTTAGAAAGATCCCTGGCGTTCCTCTTGTATATATGAACAGAGCAGTCATGGTTATGGAACAGTTGAGTATCTCAAGCGCAAGGATTCAAAGAATGGTCGAGGCCAAAAAGTTGACTGGAGGCTTGAACAATGCTAAATATGATAAACTACCACAACGTGAACAGGGTGCTGAAGGAGAAACACCAAAGAGTGACGAGAAAAACCCACAAGAGCAAAACCAGCAGAAAAAGAGAAAGAGGGGCCCAAGAGAACCTAACCCTTTGAGTATGAAAAAGAAGAAGAGTGAAAAACCTGCACAAGATAAAGCTGAAATAGAGAAGAACCCTAAAAGCGTGTCGGCTGAGGTAAAGCAGCCATCATCAACCGCACAAGAAGGCGATGATGGAGAGGCAAAGAAAAAGAGAAACAGAAAGAGAAAACATACAAAGGTCTCGAACGAAGACGAAAATAAAGCCTCTGATGAGACAGAAATTGATGCCGATGCTGTTGAACCTTCTGTGTAATTAACTTTATGGTTATTTCTGCAGATGGCATTTGATTCACTGGGTTCCGGATGTAATCCGCCGATGATTGTTTAAAGTTATTATTGTCGAAGTTGACCAGGCTTTGAGCTTATGGACACTTTTGATTCTAGTTGGAATTCTCTTCTCTACATTATCGAAATATGATAGTCGATTTATATTCAAAAGGGAGAACATTTCCGTCATTATAAACTATCAAATCATCTCTTCCAAGTCCTATTGATTGCGTTTTTGTAACTAGATTTTTTTAAACTGTTTTTCTTTATGTGAACCCAAAAAAAAAGTTTCACCTAATAATATATCCAAAGATATCTATTTTGAAAGAGTTCAAACTCTATGACAACTCATAAATAAGACATAAAAATGATCAAAGCAAGTCCAATAGTATTCTCAAAGTCATTTATATCCTCCTGGCCATTCAGGCGCAACGCCATCAATAACTATTTGGTGTCATCCAGTTTCTCGACATCACAGCTGCCAAATGAACAACCACTGAAAAGTTTAGCACCAAGAAAGTCAAAGAAGTCTTCTGCAGAGTTGAGAAAAGAGAGAAACAAGTTAGCCAAACATTCTTTGAGAGATATCTTTGAGAGCATTTTACCGGGATCATCTTCGGAGGATGATGAAATCATCGAGATTGACCCATTACCCATCTATGAAAATCCCAAACTATTTTTAAAATTGACTCAACCACAACAGTACTTTATCATGGATGATATGAACAATAGACTTAAAAAAAAATGGATATCCACACCTTTGAACGTGAAAAGATTCCACTACTTTATTGCTTACGGTAACTATGGCCCTCGTGAATCATTTCCAAATTTTGAGAGAGCAGATATTCCACCCTTGGATTTACCGTTTACGATTCCAAGTTTTATAACGACGGAAAGGCCTTCTGGTTCTACAGTTGTTAAGAAGTTACCACCTGTGAATATGAAGCTAGTCAGCGAAGAAAGAAGAAATCAATACAAAAAAGATACAAAGTTAGATCCAATGTCCAAATCAATTTTGATATTCACTGCAGTTTTGACGGTTTTGAATTTCAAGAGAGACAGAACAATCGTCAACAAGAATGCTGTACCAGTCAATGAGTATGATCTTTATCTGAAAAAACAAGAGGAAGAACAAAGAATGGATTACGAGCTTGAAAAGAAAAGAAAGCTTGACGCTTTAAAGTTGATACCTGACAATCTGACTGATGCCATTGAAAACAATAGGAGGAAGAAGTGGTATTTCCTATGGCTAAAATAGATAGGGAAGATGTGTATGTATATAATGAAGAATAACAGAGCGAATAGTTCATAAATTTACAATCGAACTCTTTAAAACCAAAGCTCATAGATATTCAAGTGATAATAGCAGACAGGGACCGATTGTCTCATGGTAAACAAAATAAAATATAAATGGACAATCAAAAAGGGTTCTAAGGAACAATAGACAGACACCTAAAAAATCAAACTAGTTTCAAACGCCGGACAACAAAAAGCTTACTCATCATCACCATCATCATCATCATCATCTTCGTCTTCTTCATCACTATCATCCAAAACATCCTCCTTCCAACTAGCCTCAACAGTCTGTTTGACCCTTTTGATATACTGTGACCTATGATCCTTAAACAAGTTTGCAGCTTCCACATTAGCAGGACTTGCAATATTTGGATCATTCAACAAACTTTGAACAGACGTCAATATGGATGCAACATCATAGGTTGGCGACCACCTATTCTGTAATATGTCTAAACATAATTCGCCACTTGCGTAAACGTTTGGATGAAACATGTCACTCAAAAACTTGACGCTGGGCGGTTTATTTGGGTATTGTTCATCAAATTGTAAGAGTAACCTGAAGGTACCATCTTCAAATGGAGTTTCCAGTGGCCCAATTATAACTGCATTCCAGGTCATCACATTGTCGGGTAACGGAGATGCTGATACTCCACCTGGGGCATCGGATTGCATTCTTTTGAAATCACGCATAAGTCTTCTTCTTGCTGGTGTTGACATTTTATTGGTCTAATTCTTTGAATCTGAAACTTCTTTTTTGGCCTTTTGAAATGAGAAATCACAAAATTATGATATGCTGATACTACTAAGATGATTTGCTATATGAGATTGATATATATACAAGTGGAATGTCACCGACTAGAACTATGATTTGATCGAAGCTAAGGGTGGTGGCGCCTTTATGGTTTTTCGCTACTTTTCCTTCGTATGAAAATTACTAATATGAAAAATGATGTGTGGGTGTTAGAGCACTTTGCTTCCCATGCTTTCCCCAATCTTTTAGTATTAAATATAATCACTCGTTATTCGATTCAAGAAGATAGATCCGGTCAGGGTGAATCTGTCAATCTTTTGGAGAAGATTTCATTTTCATTTCAGTGCTCGGGAACTGGTAACAGAGATTTCGACTCAAGGCCAGATGACGGTGGTACTCGAATGACCAGGGATATACGATACCCGAAGACGAATAAAGGCTTACAAAAAAGGTTTGACGTTGTATGCTCACTTACTTGAAACGAGAATTTTCAATGCTTTCTGGAAAGGTGGAGTTCACGATTAATCCAGAAGAAGCCTAGGGAAGAAGAGCTGGAGGAAAGAAATCAAGTGGGCGCAGACTACAGCCTAAACACTGGTTACAAAGGGACAGAAGCTGGCATTGCAACCTGTTGCCTTCCATGTTGAGTGTTTTGATGTATATTTGACTGGACCTCCGTGTATAATCAAGTCCTTAGATATCAGATTGTGAAAAGTCGCCTTGATTAGATGTCTTTTTCTATGACCTCCGGTGTAGGAGCGGGAGAAAGTGAATTTTTTGCTAAAAATTACAAGAATTTGAGTTTCTGACTCTTGAGGGAAATGGTTATTGCCAGAAAGTTCAACCAAAGATTCAATTTCACTAATCCTGGATCTTGTCAAGGCCAGCTGCAAGTTGTTGTTATCTGATCGAGTCAAAAATTTGTGCTTGAACCAGCATTTCATCTCAACAATCGCATCACGAGCAAATTATGTCTAAAATCCAGAGAAGCCGAACAGGGTGCTTCAACTGCAAGCAGAGGAGAAGAAAGTGCGACGAGACCAAACCGGGTTGTCAAAATTGTACTAAGAGTGGAAGAAAGTGTGAATATGGGATACGGCTTTCATTTGATGTTGATGATAGTCGGCATTCTGCTAATAGGTTTCAGACGAATTCAAAAGGTCAAATCAAGTACGGATTTAGAGGAAGACCAAGGCTACAAGATAGTCTAGCCAAAAGATTGTCAGAGGAGACTCATGACGAGAGTATCAATATCAAACCGTTTGAACTGCTGAAAATACCACCTGAAAACTCAGCACCACCAAATGATAAGCAGCTTTTGACATCTAATATCATTACATACCAGAGCAGTGGTGTACGATCCACCAATGATTCAGCGCTCAATGCCCAAATGGATAGTGAACATAAAACCAATCCAAGTCTGAAGGGTCCCACATCCAAGGATTCGGAAAAATTCAAACCATCGAACAACCCGTTGTTCCAGTCTTTCAACACATTTACGAATGAAATGATCAACACGATACCTAAAGATACCGAATCGTTACCCGTAGGTCAAGCACATCCTTTGGAAATCAAGCCTTCTCAGTTTGAAAATTCCCTTTATTATGGTTGGGAGTACTTGTTGGGAGAAGGACCCGATTCACCACAGATATTCGATTTGACACCAAGAACAAGAGAATTGAATGAAACATTCGAAACTAATCCTTCGATTGATGATGAGTTGAACAATTTTCAGAAAGAGTTTCCTACCTTCAATTTTATAAGCAACACCTCTCCCCTGACAAACTTTCAAGGTGGATTGAACCCACTGCAGAATGAGTATCGGTATGAAACAACACATTTCAAATCCAATATTAGCGACTCACCTGGTGCAACGACACCAGTTCAAAATAGTGTACTATTGGATAATCCAGGTAGTTTGACAACTCAGCTTTCGTATTCGGAAGAAAACATGATGTTAAGACATTTCTTCAACAAGCTTCTCCCATTATTGGATTCCCATCCAAATGCACCATGGCCAGAACTTCTGTTGAAATACTGTGACTTTGAAATCGCCAGAAGTTGTTTTATCTCTTTATCGTGTATGCATCTTTACGAGAGTAATGGTGGGAACGAGTTTTACAAACGAGGACTATTACAGTTTAACAATACGATGCAATATTTGACAAGATTTGTCACGTCTGCCGATAGTCCTGACTCTCACAATGGTGACATGAACAACATAAATGTTGACCATGTGATTGGAAACTTGAAAATTGAGAATTCGAAAAAAAAACAGTCATCATTCATTGCAATTTTGATCTTGATTTATGTCCATGTAATATTTTCAATTTTAGAATCTGGCAGGTCAGTGTTGAGTAGGATATTTTTCAAGTTGTTCTCAACTTTGGCTAATGACAACATTTTTGAGAAGATTCTTTTAGAGATTGAGGAGACACAGACCCTTGTATGTGTATTGTCATGGTATGATACTATTTCTGCTATAGTCTCGCCAGATTGTCGTTTACCATTTTGTAATTCCAAATGGTACGGAACCAAATCTGACAACATATCAATTGCAAGGATGAATGGCTGTCCAGGTGAAATTTTCAAATGTATTGCGAAAGTTTGTAAATTGAGAAGGGATATCAAGGTTCATGAGATATCTCAAGGTATAATTGTCAAGAATTACAACGAGATAAAGTTTGAGATAATCAATTATAGAGATTATGTCTCATTTTTGTTTGAAGCGATTGACGATGATGAATCGATAACCTCTACAAAACCCGAAGATGATTACAATATCAGGTTGAAAGGTGCTCAGTGCTGGGCATTGTCCACATTCATCAAGTTAGTGTCAGTGGTGAAACCACTGGGATATGAGGAAAAAATTCTGCAGTTAGTTTCAGAATTTATAGATGTCTATGGCTCGATGGATTCCAAATCCTCTATCATTGTGCAGATGGTTTGGCCCATTTTTAACGTTGGTTGCGAGTGTACATCTCAGAGAGATCGTGAGAGATGGACCGTATTTATGCTGAATTTGTATGATAATGCTCAAATGGCGACATTGATGACTTTGAAAAATATGGTTGAAGAGGTCTGGGAGACGGGTAAAACTAGCGAAGAAATTTTGTCTGATAAAAACTGGTTGGGTTCTGGTACTGATTTTTTACCTTTATAAAACGTAGGGTTCACCACTTTCCCACATATATAGAACGCTCACATTAAATAGGCAATCAAAGACGATAGGATTTTGTCATAGATCGTAAAGAATAGTAATAATATCAAATTAATAACTTACAGGGAAAATGGGAATTGTTGAACTATCAACTTCTATATAAAGAGATATGTCAACGGTACAGAAAGTTCAAGATTATAGAAGCAACAAATAGAAAAGAAATAAATTTGTAAACATCTTATAACTTTTGCATAGCAGCGACATCAGTTGATTGGACGTGGTCTTCATCTTCCTCGATGGTTTGTTGTAAAGTGTCAAGGGAAACCTTGTCATCTTCAATGACAACGTTGATTTGCAACTTCTTGATACCGAAACCGACTGGGATGAATTGAGAACCACCCCAAGTCAAACCTTCCATTTCGATGGCCTTAACATTGGCTAATAATTCATCCAAGTTAGTTTCATCATCCCATGGCTTAACATCAAGAGTAACAATTGACTTGGCAGCTGGCTTAGCACCCTTGCTGGCCTTCTTGGCAGCGTATTCAGCTAATCTTTGTTGCTTTAACTTTTCAGCAGCTTCATCAACTTCATCATCGTCTGAACCGAATAAATCGACATCATCGTCATCTTCTTCTTCAGCGGCGGCAGCGGCCTTTGAAGCTGGGACTTCACCGGCTGGTAAAGTTGAGAATTCTTCGGTGAATGAAGCAATGTGGTTGAACCATCTGGCAAAGGCTGGGTATTCCTTTTGGAAAGCCTTGTAGACGGAAACATCAGCTTGAGTGGCTGAAGTACTAGATATGACGCAAAGAAGGAAAAACACAATTAGTTAGTAATCTTGCCAGTTGAGTTTCGCAAAGCACAACATCTTTCACAAGCGCCGGAGAGCATATACACGAAACTTCCATTTATACATTGTCGAGTCAGAAAACTTGGTTTGATAGTCATTTGATGGGTCTTGAGTCCATCTCCTAAACACGGACCAAAGAAAAATATTCATCATTCAGATACCGGTATTGTCTTGCAATTCTGCATATATCTCCCACCTTGTGAAACAGATGTCGTCGCGATCATAAACGATCCATGATGCTACACATACCCTTCAATGTATGACTTTTCAGCTAAGAAATCATTCAAAGCGGAGATTGATTCGATCTTGTTGAATTCAGTGAAACTCATTTTTTATGGATGTGATGATTAGGATAACAGACAGAGTGGGACTAGCCTGAATTTATACGAAAAATGTATCTTGCTGGAGTAACTCTTGACCTGTGGATCAAACACTAATGAGAGAAAAGGTTCAAACTCTTGGAAAAAATTTTACGTTTCCTCACTTTTTTTGGTTTTTTTTGGTTAGGGTTGGCCACAGCCGGGTAACAGAAATACACGTGTAAATCTGCCAAATTGTGGTTCACAGTTGGTTTGTTAAAAAAGACACGGTTAAGAGACAAACAAGGAGAAGGGAGTTGATGGTATTGATCTGGCCATAAACTTGAAGGATCAACGATGTCAGATGCAATAAGACCAACATTTCCGCAGGCGCTTACGACGTCATTTCCGTCGAGGTTGAAAAATGAGAACACGGCGTTGTTGATCACGTTGGACCAGGGAAGGTCCGCCAGGAGACAAGCGACACACATTGTCAACTATGCTGAGTATGAGAACGACTTTGACGAGGGCAACAACGACGACGACTTTGTGTTGGATGGGTACCATCAGCAGCAGTTGCAGCAGCCGAACATCGACTTGACGAACTTTGAAGGGAAGTTGGCGACGATGACCAAACACCCTCAGTTTTCGCAGGACGAATTGGTGTACAACTCGTCGTTACCGGAGTCGTTGATACCGATCAGGATCAGCGTCGATCACCAGTCGAACAAGATTGTTGATTTTTTCATGTGGAACATAAACGAAACCCTCGTCACTCCTGAGCACTTTGCCCAGATCATGTGTCACGACTTGGAATTGCCGGGCTCGTACCAGGCTCAAATTGCAACTTCGATTAGACAGCAGATCGAAGATTACCAGGCAATTGCTCAGATAGTGTTGCCAGAGGGTGAAATCCATGTAATTGTCAACTTGTCCGTCAATTTGGACAAGAACTTTTATGAAGATAAGTTCGAGTGGGATTTGGGAAATGCTGATTTCACACCGGAAGACTTTGCAACCACCGTTGTGCAAGATTTGGGATTGGCTCTGGAGTTCAAAGCAGCAATCGCACACTCTTTACACGAAACTTTGATGAAGTTGAAGAGAGAGTTTGTAGACAATAACCAATTGACAATATTGCAACAGTATGATATCTCCAAGCTCAACCTATGTTATCAAACAACACCTAGTGATTTTGGCTACAACTTGGATCAACAAGGTTTGAGACACGACTTGAAAGCCTATGGTGCTGATTGGTCTCCATCAATAGAGGAGTTGTCAACTTGGGAAATTGAAAAGAAAGAAATTGAAAAAGAGAGAAACATAAGAAGGTTGAAGAGAGAAACAATGAGAATCGGAGATGAGCTTGGAAGCTCAAGAAGAAAACTATACAAGAGAAGGTACGATGAGCTAGAAGGAACGTTAAAGGCTGTGTAGTTTTGTGTTTATGTTTTTTGTGTACATTAGTAGTGGTTTTCTGTAAATTTTAGGACTTTTTTTGTTATCATGTAATCCTCACGCGTGTGGATCCACATCATGAAAAATTATTGATTTGTATACCAAATCAACAGTAAAGGAATAAAGAGAACACAAAGGTTCGAGGTATTTATATCCACTTGATAGTGTAGATACAAGAAGCAGTATGAGTAATCAGTCAGTAAAGCTAGTCAAACAGTATGTCATACTGCGCTCATCATTCAAACAGATCGTGACAAGAGATCAATTCAGAACAATAGTATTGAGAGTCAACAATTTGCTAGATGATAATATAATTAACCAGTTATACGACACATTGGCACTTCAAAACAACCGAATTCTAAAAGGGGTAAACAGATCAATAAGTATGGAGCTTGAAACAGAACAAGAGGAAGAGGCGGAAGAGGGGGGTTCAAGCCGTGAGACGAATGAAACAAATAAAAGCCATGGGAATGGAAAGGAATCCTTGCAGACGATTGTCAATGAGCTAGAAGTGTTGAAAAACTCCCTAGACTTGGAAATCAGAAACATTGAGGATGAGTGTACAAAAATTTTACAAGAAACAAACGAAACTATCGACAATTTGAGCGATTTGAAATATGGTAAGTTTAATTTTATGTCATCGATTGAAGAATCCTACATGTCATTGGACAAGTTGGAGAACGAACTCATTGCAAGTTTAAATGAAAATTCATCAGCACAGCAAGAAGAGCAGCACGTCTCACCATCCTCAGGCAAACAAATCGTTGGGTAGCTCTTTGACCTCAATATCCTCATCTGTTCCACACCATTTCCAACTATCAAATTTCCAATTTAAGCCGTTGAATCCATCAATGCCATACTTCAAACCACTGGTCTCTTCAACAGATCCCGTGATCGGTGATGGGACGATATATATCAATCTTCCTATGCGTGAATGAACCAACGCCATAGCACACATAGAACAAGGTTCGTGAGTTGTGTATACGTGATAATTCAAGCACAAGTAGTTATTGGGACTTGGCTGTTGGTTTTGTTGTTGTTGCGACCTTTTTTCGAGCTCTCTTGTTGCAATATCTGAGATGCATTCCATAACCGGATGGTTCAAAAATGTAGTCTTCTGTCTGTTGTCTTGCTTGAGTGACATCACTTGGTTGGTTTGTGGGTCTACAAACATTGTCACGATTGGTATAAGCTAGGTAAAACATTAGTATATGTAGCAAATAGTAAAGTAAAGAAAGGAGAACTTACTTTTCTCTCACTCAAAGTGTTGGAGATTTTGGCAATCGTTTTCAAATGTAGCTTTTGCAGTTCTATATCTAGTTTAGTGTCTTTTAAGTCTTGAATGAGAGGGTTTCCTTTCCATATCCCAGGCCAGTACTTTGACGACCAATCGACCATCAATTCCTTAGAGTAGGGATAATTTATTGGAACTTCCACAATCTCGGCCTCAAAATTCTCTATCAATGTGATATCAAAGCTACTCAAGCTCTCATACAAATCCTTTTTTGTTTTGATGAAATCTTGAGAACATACTATTGACCAGAGAATGGGTTCACCACTCGCCACATCATCCAACTTTTGAAATCTTTTCAAAAATTGAAATTCAAGGGGGTCCTTATCGCTTATCTCACTTTTGATGAATTTTAACAACAATGAAGAGTTTCTTGCTGGTATTTTTATCGTCCATATTTTTCTCAAGTCTGGAGTTTTGTTATTATCAAGACTTTTCAAACTGATGATTTTCTGAAAGCAACCATCAAAGATAAATTCTTCAAAATTAATGTCATGATGTTGTTCTTTCGCCTTTTGAAGTCTTCCCCTTGCCATTGTATATCTTGAAGTATTTGGAGGTAACTAATATCTTACATGATTCATGATTCGGTTATTTTTCACCCACTGCACGCTACTGAAAAAAACATACCCAAGAGTTGAACTCATCTAAGAAGAATTTTGAACATCACTTTGTTGTGCCATTCAATGATACCATTGATTGAATACTATGCTGACTTTGACTTGATATCACGTTCAGAGACTGACGAGAATTTCTCAGAATTGATCAATCATGTGCTAGTGGTTCCCAACGGCAAGGTGAAACATAAAGCGCAGACTATATCTGCAATCAAGAGCAAATTGCTCTCAAAGGAATATCACCATGGACAATTGCTAGATGAGTTGATTTTGTTGTTGATGGTATCAAACGTAAATAATGTCATTACAATGGGCTACTCTTTTGGAGATTCTAGTGATGTTTCCTCAAAAATTTACTGTAACTCGGTCAACTTTCTGGTCAATTACTTGAAATCTCCACCATGGAAAAAGCTTCGCGACATAATAGGCATTGAACGGTTTTTGGATCTTCTACTAGATACCAGTTGCTATTTCAGATTATTGAAGGGAAAATCAGAAAATTTTACAATTTTGTTTGGACATAATCTGCATCTGTGGTCATCTGCATCAGCATCGAAAAAGCATGATTGTGTCTCTAAAACGACGATGTTCTACAAGGAAGCAAGACATCTGAAATACTTGAAGCCTGTTGAGGACACTCCACTAGATATATTGGTATCTATATTTGGAGATGAAGTGAAGAATAAAAGTATGATAAACTCAAAGACGGGACTACGAGTTTCGAAAAAGTATAGAAACGCATACAAGCTATGCGAAAAGCTATTGAAGTCACATTTGAGGTGTAATTATACCTATGTTGTTGACCAGTTCTGTCCAGTTGTTGTTGAGAAGTCCTTGAATGATTATAGGAAAATGGGGACCGAAAAATCAAACGTCATCAAGGTTATTATTTGTATATCTGATATGGTAATTCCTATTGAATTTTTTGGTTCTAAACACAACAAGACCGTTTTCATGTCTAAGATTGCATCTTTCATAAAAGGTGAACAGAGGGATACAATGAGGATTAGTACACTATTGGACGGGATCAAAATAAGTGACATCAACTGGCTTGCCACCTCTTCAACCAGCAACACGAAAAAAATGAATAAACAAGACTTTATAAAACGATGCTCCCTAATGAAATCGTTTCTTCGTTGGACTTTGCAAAATTTTGTCTCAAAAGTGGTTGCATCTTACTTTCATGTAACTGAGCTGTCTCAAACGAACAATGTCTTGTTTTATAGACAGCAAGTTTGGCAGAATATAGCAGGATCATTTCTCAAATCGTATCACCAGAAGTTTCTCATTTCAGATTCGAATTCAAAAACAAATGCTTGCTCTTCATCGAATATATATGCCAGGAAAGTTGGTCTTCTTGGAAAGATGAGACTACTTCCCAAACTGAATGATTTTAGAGTGATATGCATTCCTACAAAGGGTTACAATAGTGATATATTTGAATATTTGAACTACGTGAACAATGAAATTAGACCCACGAGAAGAATTCTAGGTGAGTTGAGAAGAAAGAATGACTATAGTAAGAAGAGATGTTTTTCTGTGTCTGATATTGGAAAAAGAGTTTTGAAATATAAGAAAAATCTCTTAGTTCAAAATGATGGAATACTTCCTGAATTTTACTACTTCAAGTTTGATGTCAAGACATGCTACGATTCCATTCCAAATAAGGAAATATTGAACGGTTGTATAAAGCTCTTGAAATATGACCATGGTTATCCAGAGTCATATATTTATCGTAAAATGACTCTATCGAAATTTGGAAATTCAAAATCTACCAAGAATATAACAGTCGTTAAGACTTTGAACGATTTGGATGAATTCAATGTAATTGAAAATGGAATTCAAGAGTCCGCTCGTAACTTGAAAAATATGTTACTTATTGATAGAGTCAAAAGTGTGGTAATGTCCACCGAGAAGATGATATCGATAATAAAAGAACAATTGAATGATGTAGCAATAATAATGAGGGGTAACACATTCAAAAGAAGGGAGGGTATATTTCAAGGCTTCCCATTATCGTCGGTATTCTGTGATATAGTTTATGACAACTTTTTAGATTCTGAGTTTGAGTCACTACTGAATGACAAAGAAACTTTATTGTTGAGATTAGCTGATGACTTTCTTTTCATCTCAACTGATCCAGTGAAGATAATCACTTCAATCGAAAGACTTGAAAAAGGTTTCCCAGCTTATTCTATCACTATCAATGCCGACAAGACGATGACAAAAATTTCGCCATCGTCAGACACGGATCCTAGTAAGATCGTATACTGTGGATTGAGCATAGACACCAAAACCTTGGATACCATCAAAGATCAAGAATTGATACCAATGATGGGATTCTCAGGAAACTCTTATAAACAATTATATCAAAGATTGGAATGGTTGTTCAACTTGAGGATCACAAGTCAGATATTAAGGTTGGAGACTGGCGTTCCCATGGACTATTCCTTGTTTGAAACCAACTCTACCAATGTTATCAACAACTTGAAAAGCATATTTGATATATTTCTCAGATTAAGTAAGAAGTTGAAGCGTTGTGATAAGTTCGTGATTGATAAGTTTCTTGAATGTATCAAAAGGATAATGCACACCATTAATTCTAACGTTTTTGGATCTTCATACAATGATTTGGCGGGCCTTGATGTTTTTCAAGACTTACAGCTCAGATGCTATGATTCTATAGTTCAAACTTTGAAAACTCACCAGACAAGTTACTCTGAAGTCATTGATTATATTCACGCAATCATCCGCGAACTCTAGTACCTTTTCATTCTTCGCTATATCTGACAAGTATACTCCGATATATATGTTAAAAACTTGCAAATATATATTTCATCACGATTCAAAAAATGCTCATTCCCGCCTTCAAGTTCTCCCTATTCTGTAACTCCCTAATTCTTTCAGTCTCCTCAATGCCGCCAGTCTTTTTCAACAGACCGCTCTCAACAAACCCTCCCAATTCTTCTTCAAATTGATCCCTTTCCAAATCCTTCTTCATCTTTCTCAACTTCTCGGATCTTTCGATGGCTTCAAGTCTGCCTTCATGGTTAGGCTTTAACGCAACAACTTCTGAGAGCAAAGCGTCTCTCATTCCAGTTAAACTTTCACCGGGTTCTGGGATTGGGAGATTCGGTACTGACTTCAAACTAGGGTTTTTATTAAATTCTTCAGAACATTGCTCCACTATATCAAACGTTTCAAATGCCCTATCCAAATCTCCGTCAAGATCCCTTAGCAAGTCTTCTTGCAACAAGAAAAACTCACGTTCACTAACAATTGTATTCAATTCACCTTCCCAAATATCAGCCCAGGTTTTCTTCTCTCCTGAAATGTAAGTAGACATTTCTGCAAGTTTTTGCCTCAATGACTTGAATTCATTCTTAACTGCAAGAAGTTGCGTCTTTGGTGGTCTAACACGTCTTTGTGCAATATCTTTTCTCAATTGTTCTATTAGGTCTTGCAATTCATCTGTCCTTGTCAATAAATCTTCACTTTCATCGGACAATTTTTCGTGACAATTTTCCATATACATTCTGTTCGCAGATTGTGATACTGTGTGAGCAGACTCCTGAAATTCTTTCAACTGGACAAGCATATCTGAGATTGCATCTTTGAACTTATTCTTGTTGATCGTTTCACTTTGCTTGATGGAAGCCAACTCACGACGAATATCACTGATTTCCTTCAAGTCAGATGTTGATATAGTTCCTGTTTTGAAAGATGCTCTTCTACTGAAAGGCTTCTCTGGAGCCGACGTAGAAACATTAACTGCTATGTCCTTGACAGACTCAACAACAGACTTATGAACTTGGGATAGTTGCTGTTTTAACCCTAGCAACTGGTCCTCGAGAGACTTCATCAACTGTGTGTTGTTGTCAGCTTCGTTTAATGATAAGATGGAACCTTCTTGAACGTCGTTTATGTATTTCTCTTCTAATTCGTACGAGACTGATGATTTTGGGTCTTGGATATATATATCTGGGATTGAGTCTGTGGCTGGAAGATAAGCAAAAGTTTCCACGAATAACAATTTCAAGGAACTCAACGTTACAGGACGTGAAACCTGTATCTTCTTTACTCTATTGTTGATTTTCAAAAACAATTGCATTTCCAGTTTATCAGAATTCGGCTTTTCTATGGTTGTGCTTGATACAAGAATAGAGTCTTTAGAGTCATCCACAAGCAATTCACTTCTAGAGCGAGGAGTTTGAGAGGTCAGAGTCATTCCTTCCAAGTTTGGGGTCACTGGATCCCTACCTGGGGAATAGTTAGTCAATTTGGCAATTTGATAAGCTGAAAATCTCTTTGAGGCTCTTCTTGATAATGAGTTCTCTTTTTTCAAGACAGCCAACAAATCTTTGTTATTTATAGACTTTGGTACATTAGCGCTGATGTTTGCGGTTTTCTGTTCTGAAGTTGAAGTTTCGCTTTGCTCAGATTCACTTTCCTTGGTCTCTATGTTTATCACTGGCACTTTGATCTCATTGGTAGCAGATGGTTTGTCAGTGGTGGACCTGTTGCTGTCAGTCGAATTTCTTATTGGCACATCTGGACTCGAGACCGAGCGAGCTTTCAGTTTCAGCTGGAGCGACTTGGCATACGCTTGCTTCTTTTTCAAGTTTTGTAATAAATTTACAATGATCTCTCTTATAATCGGTAAAAACTTATCCAAACTTTCCTGCGAGGGTTCCAAACATAATGCTTCTTCTAAAACTCTTCTCAATGAATGTGGCACATCTCCTAAATCTGAGGCATCAACACCGGCATTCGAAAAAGCTCTGCATGCAATTTTGAACTCATTCCCTAATTTGACATACGAATCAGACACATCTGCCTCCGTCGCTGTATTTTGGGCCCATTGAGTGAGACTCTCAAACAACTTTTTCGTCGATACCAATAATCTTGTGATACTTGATTCGATAGTACTCATCTATTAAAATGATCAAAAAAAAAAAAAATAGATTAGTATGCATCTCACTGGCATCTTGATTTTCAAGGCGTATAACTCACCAGTTGAGGCTTAGGTATGTATTCAAATTCGGGTGTGGGTGATTGACTCATAATCTTGGCTTTTGGCCTAACTGCTATCTCAATAAAAGTACACCTAGTAGTTATAAATTGAGTCAAAGATAAGAAATCTGTGTTTTGTTTTTGGTTAACCATTTTTCAAAAGTAATGAGGCCTCAAGCCCAATCACTAATACACTACCATTTTGTAGTTCCTCAGAAAAAAGGACACTCACAATGAGAGCATCGAGTTCAAGATTCTCATTTGAGCAGAGAGCCATCTCATTTTGATATTGCTTGCAATAAACTTTACCGAAACCATCATTTCCTTGTTGGTTTAATTCTGTGTGATACAAAAAATGACGCTTGTTCAGGGACAATCCATGGAAAAATTGGCAAAGGAGCACCCACCGGCCACATCGACAGTAGATCAACAGGATTTGAAAATAACAATATCAGATCTTCCCAACAAAGCAGTTGAGAATGACCCAGCTACTTCGTATACTGTTTCTACTCCCCCTTCGTTGCGTATCGTTCCGCCTTTGAATTTCTGTCCGGTTGAAAGATCGCTTTATCGTCTGGGACAACCGTCAACGATCAACCACAGTTTTCTAAAGGAGTTGAACTTGAAGTCAGTCATTTGGCTAGCCATCGAGGATCCACAGGACCATTTTCTACAATTTATAGATGAAAACAACATAAATTTTTTCTACAACTTGGGATTCAATAGCATTGATAACAACTCGTGGGACGGACTATCGGAGAACTCCATAAAACAGGCGTTGGAGATTATAGTTGACAAAAGAAATTACCCTTTATTGGTGTGCTGTGGCATGGGTAGACATAGAACAGGCACTGTCGTTGGATGCTTGAGAAAACTACAAGGCTGGAACTTGGCTAGTGTTAGTGAGGAGTACAGAAGGTTCACGGGTAACAGAGGAGGCAGAATTTTGGTTGAGCTCTTGATTGAACTGTTTGACGTGAACAGTATAGAGATTGATCCGAATGTAGCCCCTGATTGGTTACTCTCTTGATTTCGTGTGGTTGGAAGTCATATGAATCTTATTCTTCTTCTGCTTTCGCTGCAATATCACAGCAGCTCGATACAAAAACGTTTACACCATGATGACTACTTCAAAGACCGTGCATTCATTATTGAATCAAAAATATAAAAATAAAAGAAGATTATCAGTCTGTCGTATGAGCAAAGGATCAATTGGCGGCAAGATGATATAGTTGAGGCTCATTTCTAGATCCACAAACTACATGATCTGAGTATATACAAGAGATGCCGTAAAAGGAAGTTTATTGTTGCTTCTTTCTCTCCTCTATCACCTTCTTCATCTCTTCAATTTTCTTATTCTTTTGTCTCTGTTCAAACAGTTGCTTCAGCAATTCTGCGTTCATCATCGATTGCTTTCTGTTTGTGTTGCACTGCTCCCATCCGAAAACGCTTCCAATGAAAAATCCACCATACGCCCAATTTATACACTTGTTGATGTTCTTATGGTACAAGAACATGATCGAACCAAAAGCTGCCATTGTAGTAAACCCAGCAAGACCAGCGTCTCTAAAACACGGTATTGACACCAACTTCGAGGCTTCAAAGTCCGCAGCCTTGACATTCCTCAACGCATCTAGAAGATTTGGCTTCCTCTGTGGCTTCTCTGCCTCCTTGGGATGCGAATCTTCGAACTTTGGGGGAAGGTCTTCAAGAAATTGCTGAGGTTCCAGCACTTTTTCTCCATGTGTTAATCCATCTTTGTCGTCTTTATTCGATGCTCTTCTAAAAGGCCAGCCTAATCCCATCCTGAGTGAATTATGTATACTCAGAAACTGTTTACTAGAAAATCCCCTTTGTTCATTCACCTTTCCTCTGAATACCAACAAGAATCCATATATCTTACTATCCTATAAAGTTTTCACAATAAGCTACAAATGTAGGTAGTGTGCCAAAGTACCAATATCCTTATCTGTAACCACAAGGGCTCTATGCGCTACACTCGGCGGAGCAATTGCGCTTCTCAGATGCCACGCCTAAGGTGAACGGAAGGATCAAAGAACCAAGTTCGTGATGACAATTTGAGGCTTGTCCATGGAATAGTACAGACACAACCCAAGTATTAAGTCAAGGTGATCCTTTCCGAAATAGATTTGTGGAAAAATATCGGAGAACTTCAACACAAGAGATTTCGAATCATACAGTGGCGGCGGGTACTCATATATTCACGCCTTTCATCTATAAGGACTAGAAAAAGCCCATTGTAAAATTCATACGCCGACCTAGAGCAGCATAGCACATTTGATTTTCACTTGCACTTTATATATAGAAATCGCTTCCGTCAATTGTTGCTAGACATAGATATTCATTTTTTTCGTTTGGTGGTTGCATCTCCATTTCATCTTCAAGCACCAAATCAGCACAGTCGATAAGTAATGGCAACTCCGTCGCCCAACTTGGAGGCAAGTACCAGCTCTTCGTCGTCCAGCGGGAAAAATACCAGAAACCCTTCACCACCATTGGTCAACAAAAACAAAGTGATCAATATACCAACGGGCTCAACAACCAAGAAAGACTCACCGATTTCATCGTTTATGTCAGGAGGAGGTGTGGGGTCTCCTCTTTCATCATCTTTCAATGGGCCACGAACAGGGTACAGAAGACAGTCCATTGCTAAATTAGCAAACTCGCCTTCCTCCTCTGTTGCTCAGCTCTCATCCTCATTTTCCAACAATCTGGACCTTCGAGATTCAAGAGGAAGATCGGCCTACAGAGCCTCGTTTGTTCACGATTCAAGAAAAAATTCATTTGCATTAAACAGTGTTTCCAATAGTCCACTGGTTGGAGGAACACCTGTTGATAACGGGTCTGTTTTTGACTCTGACCAGGACTCGCTCTCATTTGCTGTGGATACCAATGACTCCAACTTGGTGAAACTGATCAATAAACATCTTCCTGGACATGACCCACTATCACTACAAGGTGGTGATATAACAAGAGAGTTGTACAGATTGGATAACTCGTCCATGTCTTCAAACCCGTCGACTAATAGAAGGAGGTCTACATCAAGTGTTGATGTTGGTCACGTAAGAAAAGGCTCGATTCTGAGCAACTTTAATGTACCAGGTGGGTTTCGTCGTGAATTTATTGTTCGAAAACAACAAGAAGATCAACTCAAATACGGTTATAAGTTGGAAAAACCAACTTTTTTAACGAAGAATTTCGTTGAGTTTCTTTCAATCTATGGTCACTTCGCAGGTGAAGATTTGGAAGATGAAGATTACATGGTTTGTGATTACTTGCCAGAAGAAGAGCAACCGTTAGATGAAGAGTCTCCGTTGTTGCAAAGGATCCCTTCTTATCGTTCCAAGGGAACGGCTTCGGTGATGAAATCGTTTTTGATCTTGTTGAAAGGTTTTGTTGGCACTGGCGTTTTATTTTTGCCAAAGGCATTTTCGAATGGTGGATTACTTTTCTCCACATTGACATTGTTGTTCTTTGGTGCCTTGTCATATTACTGCTACTTGATCTTGATTCAAGCAAAAATTCTGACTCGTGTCACATCATTTGGTGACATAGGAACCAAACTTTATGGCAAACCAATGAAAGTGTTGATTCTCTTTAGTATTGTTTTATCACAAATTGGATTTGTTGGTGCCTACATTGTGTTTACATCTGAAAACTTGAGACTGTTCATTGGCTCTATCTTTGGAATCAATGTCCCGATAAATATGATTGTGCTACTCCAAGTTTTGATATTTATTCCGTTGTCTATGGTTAGAAACATCACCAAGCTATCAGTGCTGGCTTTGTTGGCAAATATCTTTATACTTTTTGGTATATGTGTCATTGTTTTTTTCTCAAGTTCGCATCTCATCGAAAATGGTGCTGGTAACAACATCAAACAGTTCAACAAAGACAGCTTTTCATTATTCATTGGTGTTGCCATCTTTGCATTCGAGGGTATTGGTTTGATCATCCCTGTTGAAGAATCAATGAAGAATCCACAGAAATTTCCTTTGGTTTTGTTTTTGGTTATTATAACATGCACTGTATTATTTACATCCATTGGTGCCTTGGGTTACATCACGTATGGTGAGGATATCCAAACAGTCATCATCTTAAACTTGCCACAATCAAATCTTGTGGTCAACTCAATTCAACTATTTTATGCATTGGCCATATTATTGTCGGCTCCATTACAACTATTCCCGGCCATTAAGATTATCGAAAACAGGATTTTTGGTAAAAAATTGAGTGGTAAGCATGATTCTCGAACCAAGTGGTTGAAAAATTTGGTGAGATCGCTGATTGTCATAATCACTGGATTTGTTGCCTATTATGGCTCAGACAACCTTGATCAATTTGTCTCATTTGTGGGTTGTTTTGCCTGTATTCCATTGGTTTACATGTACCCACCAATGCTACACTACAAGTCTGTAGCTGTCACAAAACTCGGAAAAAGTTCAGATGTGATTTTGGTCATTCTTGGGGGTGTTGCAATGTGCTACACTAGTTATCAAATCATTGTCGGCTGATCTGTGGTTAGAATACTTTTCAGTTCTTTTCAACCTTCACTCGTCTATTTTTCTTTTATCCTGCCTTTATAGAAACATTTCTGGCGTTGCAGTCATGATCTTCAATGCCATCAACGTGAAAGAAGCTGATTGACTCTCATATCCCCCCCATACACGTTATTTTATCAAGGCAAAAAAGTACTCCTCTTATTTAATTCTTTCAACCGTATGTTTGGGATAAAAGCCAAACTGTTTAAACCTTCCATTGCCCCTTTCATCTCATGGAAATCGTAGAATGCTACAATACACCAGTCTTCGAGGCATATACATATAACGCCCAAAACACATAATCTAGAATGGTTACGTAGCACTTGTTTTCTCCAAAAATTGTATCCAATTGAATCTGCAAAAAAAACTGATTTTTTGTTTTCTTGTGAAATACTCAATACAAAACATAAGATTTGATCAAGCTAGTTAGTATTGAAGCAGGTACTTACGATCACTACAATCAATCACAATTGAGCACGATCAGCAATGGGTCCAAGAAGAGTTTTTTACGAGGATGAAGAGGAAGCTTTCACCACGCCAGGCTTGAATGTCATCAGCTCGCCCGAATTAAAGGACAAGGAATCTACGCATTTAGACAATGAAACAACCCTTCTCCAAGGAATGACAATCAGATCACCTAGATTCTTGCAAGATTATATCACAGAACTGAGAACATATCTGTACTCCAAGGCAACAATAATCGAGTCCGAGCTCTCAACACAGAAGACTGCTTTCAACAATGAGTTGAAAACGTTGAAAAATGCATACAGTGAGGTCATTGTCGAGCCAGTGTTACCAAGTTTGATATATATATTGACTGCATCAATGACAGGCTCGATTTTGGTTAACAGAAGAGCCTTGCCACTAAGATTTGTCACACCTTTGCTTTTTGGTGGTGTTGCTTTCAAATATAGCATGCCACAATCATTTAGTAATACACAAATACTCTTGACAAAGTATGAGAAGGAAATTCCAGAAGTCTACGAGACTCACCAGCTGATTGATGATAATTTGAAGTCTTTCTACGACAAGTCTTTGAGTGTCAAGCAAAGTGCAAACGATAGCTTGATATCCAGTATTTCCAACGCCAGAACTTATCTCAAGAGCTTAAGCGGGAAATAGATTTGCTGATTAATTTTGCTGCTTGTTCCTGTTTGTATTCCATTGCATTACAAAACATTGGGCCCTTTATATGTACATCAAACTCACAAACTCTTCAATTTTCATACTTAAAGCAAACTTGACACCAGCGCCTGCCACTGCTATTTGACTGGTATGCAGCATGTAGATTACATCACACTAACTCCTTCAAGAGAACTGGTCTCCTATAAACCATCAAACTGGTAACACACCTGACACTTCAATGGTATCACTTCTCACCTTTGCCCTCAAATAGCCCTTGTCCTCTGAGACAATAACGCGGGCTGTTGTATCTTGTAAACGACTTAGAAAACTCACCTCTCCCTTCAATGGTGAAGAAGGCATCTACTGAGATCATTGGTATCCTTCTGAGAATAGTACAAGATATCCTTCTAAGAATTTTGAATCTTTGACCATCAAAAAGATTCTCTTATTGTCTAGTGTGCCAACGAAGTAAAAATCGAAAGAAAGGAACATGGCTTCATTTCCAATTCCGTTCTTGACATCAGCCCCTGGCAAGGTGATCATATTTGGAGAACATTCGGTTGTTTATAACAAGCCTGCAATTGCAGCTGCTCTTTCATTGAGAACTTATTTATTGGTGATTCCTAATGAAAATGAAGAATTGATCACTTTGGAGTTCCCAGATATCAAGTTCAAACACTCGTGGAAAATTTCGTCTTTTCCTTGGCATCTTGTGAAGACAGTGCCTGGTGAAAGGCCAACACCGACACCAGAGCTAGTACCTGAGATTGTCAGTGAACTTGCTTCAATGTTAACAGAAATAGATTCTACTCTACATTACGGTGCTGCTCAAACATTCTTATACCTTTACTTGCATTTATGTTCGCTGGAGACAAAAGGTTTGACCATTTGTGTGAGATCAACGTTGCCCATTGGTGCTGGTCTTGGTTCTTCTGCTTCAATCAGTGTCTGCATTTCTTCAGCTCTTCTGGTCATTGGAGGACACGTTGCTTATCCAAAAATAAGAGCTAATGAACCTACCCCTGGAGAGAGCCCTGATTGTCACTTTGTTGATGAATGGTCATTTATGGGAGAGAAATGTCTACATGGAAATCCATCTGGTATCGACAATGCATGTGCTTCTCATGGTGGTGCTGTTATGTTTCAAAGAATGGGAGTGTCGAATCCAAATGTTAGAACTTCTATGCGGAACTTTCCTTCTTTGAAATTGTTATTGACAAATACAAGAATTCCAAGAAGGACAGCAGTCTTGGTTGGTAATGTTTCAACTTTGGTGCTGGACTATCCATCAGTAGCTGGAAATATTTTAGACGCTATGGAAAGTATAACAAAGGAAGCGTATTCCATTATGATCAGGCCATTTGATAATGATTCAAAGACAAAATTGAAGCAATTGGTGAGAATAAATCATGGGTTGTTAGTTTCGTTGGGTGTTTCGCATCCACATTTGGACAGAATTAGATTCTTGACAGATGAATCCAAAATTGGTGAAACCAAATTGACTGGTGCTGGAGGTGGAGGTTGTGCGATTACTTTATTGAATGATGACTGCGAACAGGAGTCTATGGATAGGTTGACAGAGTCATTTCAAAAAGAGGGTTATGAGGTTTTCCAAACAACTTTAGGTGGTAAAGGTGTAGGCTTGTTAATTCCTGAAAAAGAAGAAACCTTGAAGTTTTGCAATGTTGAAGCATTTGTTGGGTTTGAGAGTAGAAAGGACATTGAAAACAGTTTTGGTACCAGCCAGGTTGATGAATGGAGATTCTGGTAGGGCATCATATATCCCTTTTTTTTGGAAGCATAGCTATTTTATGAGAAAGAGTTGTGTGTAAATTGTATGTCAATTATTATAAGCAGGGCATTGAATTATATACAAACTCTAAAATCTATCTAGCATATTATTTAAGCAAATTCAGACAAACAGGTAACCAATCAAAAGAATGATACGTTTCAAATACCTCTATTAAACTCCACCCTTGCAATTGGATTGCCATTTGCATCTTTCAAATTTTGAAACTCTGGCTCCAACCTAGAAACAGGAACATTTCTTCTTTGAGGGAATACTGCAATTGCAAATGGTAATGCAATCAAAGAGGTTGCGAACACCAAACCAATGTTTACCAGAGTTTGAATACCCATACTCTTTCCTTTCAAAAAACCTTTTTGTAATTTGACAAGAACCAATGGTGGAATAACCATAATAGGGGTACAATTGATAACTCTGGATGCAGCGGTTTCACCGACGGCAATCACAGCTGCTTTTTTGGACAAGCCTACGTCCTTACCTTCTTCATCATAAACATTGATACCCTTCTTGATTTCCTCACCTCGCATCAAAAAGACATTGACAATACCAGCAGAAACAACAGCGGCAAATGGTACTAATCTACCCAAAATCATCTTAGTGTTTGGTTGAAGCGACTTCAACCTTGGAACAATAGAATTCAACCCCAAAGCTACCGAGCATGAAGCTGTGACGGCCAATGTATAGTTTGTTACTAGTTGTTGAGTCGTTAAAGGATGTGACTTATTACCGTTGGAAATGTTTATGGCAACGTTTAATGACTGATTTGCAATCTGCCAGAACAATGTACCAGCCGTACCCAAATTTGGTGTCAACATACCAGCAGTGACAACCAAGTTACTCAAAACACAAGAGGACATCCTGAATGGTAACAAAACGGTTTCACCGTTATCTGGATGAATAGATGAGTCCAAAATTCTTTTGGCTCTCCACAACTCCGGAGACATTTGAGAAATTTGTCCATTTTTGAATTCACCAACCAACTTTTTAGCGTTCTCAATATCTTCTGCAGTATTCAATAACATAGAAGGATCGGAAATACCAGCACAGTGTTTAACTCTACCCCAGTAAGTTGATAAATCATGTTTAGAATCTGGAAGAGCTATATGACCAGGTACTGATGAAGCCATTATTAATTAAAGTATGGATAGGATTGACCTGTGAGTCTAAAAATTACCACTAAAAGCTATCTATATCAATAAGCCTTCTAAAGCAGCTTCCAATATTTTTTTAATATTGTGAAGAGCAACCTATACTTGATATATATATCGTTTTTCACAAGTTTGAGTAGTAATAATACTTTTGCAATTTTTCATTTTCTGTTCAATTTTTTTTCATGTTATCGAATTTGCTTTGCGCAACTCCTTCTGTTACCGAGACCGACCCTTCATTACCTGGGAAAAAATGATTACCATTAGTAATAAGACATCGACTCTACTACCTGAAGTCCAACCATGAATGATAATATAATATAAATCTATTGAACTCTTTTGACATGAATTAAGGATGTAATAAATACGTAATAAATAAAGAAACGCAGTGTAGTAATGTTGAAAAAAAGAAAAAGTTGCAAGATATAATAAATCAGGTTGTGAAAAAGATCCCATACAACAGAAAATAATAGAGTCGCAATCAGAGTATAGTGCTAACAAAAAACAATAGACGAGGAGAATAAAAAATTCTATAAATAAAAAGTTCATAAAATTTGGGGAAAGGAAGTGACAAAAATGAATAGTATAAAAAAGGTTCAAAAAAAAGAAAAATCATAACGTATGAAGATCATCATTCAGTAGGAGGTGTAGGGTTGAGTCAAAATTTGAGCCAACTCCAAAACCCCTTATTAACCTTTTCTTCATCTGCATTCTTTACAAACTTATTGATGAAGATAGGTTCTTCTGTATCTCTTTGTACTTCAGTCTTCTTCTCTTCTTGCTGTTCTGTCACAGCATCTAACTTCTCATCAGCTCTTAGATTTTCAGTGGTCGTGGGATTTGATTCAACTCGCATTTTGAAAAGCCTCCTCCAAGAAAGCCTTTTCTTCGACCAAATGCATAGCCTTTGAACCAGCAGCAACTGAGGCCGATGGATCTCTTCCTGCATAACGTAATTTTATATCCTTATATTTGGATTCAGCCAAAACAGTAGATATTCTTGGTTGAACGTGAGCCCAAGCACCCATGTTCAATGGTTCTTCTTGACAGTAAACAATGTCCTCCAAAGCTGGGAATGAGTTAAGTGAATCACGTAATTGTGCGAATGGGAATGGATGGATTTGCTCAATCTTGATGATAGCTGTTTCCTTGTCGCCAATCTCGGCACGGTGCTTATGTAATGCAGTGTAGACTTGACCTGACTGAATAATAACACGCTTAATACCAGACTTGTCATTGATAGCCTTGCCTAATTCAACATCTTCAATAATCCATTGGAAGTGAGATTCACCAGTGAATTCTGATAAGCTTGAACGAGCTAATGGATGACGCAATAATGATTTCGAGAAGAAAATAATTAATGGTTTCCTGAATTGACGGTGTTGTTGACGTCTCAACAAATGGAAAAGATTGGATGGGGTAGTTGGGTAGGCAACTTGGAAGTTAGAGTCTTGATGTTGACGTTCCAACTTTTCTGGTGTTGGGAAGTAACGTGGATCTTCGTTTGTCATTTGCAAGTAACGCTCAATTCTACCTGAAGAATGTTCTGGACCTTGACCATCGTAACCATGTGGCAAGGATAAAACAAGTCCTGAACGTTGCTTCCATTTAGATTCACCACCTGAAATGAATTGATCGACGATGACTTGTGCAGTGTTAGCGAAATCACCAAATTGAGCTTCCCATTGAACCAAAGCATCTGGTGATGTTAATGAATAACCATATTCGAAACCCATAACACCGTATTCCGAAAGTGAAGAGTTTGAAATGACAAAGTCAGCCTGATTTTCATCAACATTCTTTAATGGAGTATATGTCTTTTCTGACTTTTGATCGTGTAAAACGGCGTGACGTTGAGAGAAGGTACCTCTTTCAACATCTTGACCAGAGACTCTAACATGGTAACCTTCTTTGACCAAAGATCCAAAAGCTAAAGCTTCACCTGTAGCCCAGTCGATACCTTCACCAGTCTCAAGAGCCTTCTTTCTGGCACCTAAAATACGTTTTAAGTTACGGTGAACTTCGAAACCTTCTGGCCATGAAGACATAACATTACCAATATGTTTCAATGTTGTTTCATCAACAGCAGTTGGCAAGTGTGGTAAAACTTCAGTGGCTAATTCCTTTGGAGACTTGAAGCCTTCCCAAGGAGTGGTCAACCATTCTCTTGAAGTTGGCTTATAAGCGTTACTTTTGGCGAATTGTTCTTCCAATGTGTTCCAAACCCATTTCTTATGTTCATCAATATCTTCTTTGGTGAATGAGCCTTCTGCAATCAATTTGTCAACATAGACATCTAAAGCAGGCTTCTTTGTGGCAATCTTGCTATACATCAATGGTTGAGTGAATGATGGTTGATCGGTTTCGTTGTGACCATACTTTCTGTAACCAACGATATCAAGAATGACTTCTGAGTGGAAAGTAGCTCTGTATTCAGCAGCAAGGTTACAGGCAAATGTAACAGCTTCCATATCATCAGCGTTAACGTGGAAAATTGGTGCATTGATAGACTTACCAATATCTGATGGATATGGGGTTGATCTAGCAAAACGAGGATCGGTTGTGAAACCAATTTGATTGTTGATAATAATATGGATTGAACCACCAGTTGAGTAAGCTGGTAAAGCGTGTAAACCCATGGTTTCGTAAACAACACCTTGACCAGCAAAAGCTGAATCACCGTGAACCAAAATACTCAATGCTTTCTTGAATTCACCTACATCGTTCTTGTAGTGTTGAATGGCACGAGTTCTACCCAAAACAACTGGATCTTCAGCTTCTAAATGTGATGGATTAGCAACCAAAGATAAGTTGACGTGTTTACCTGAAGTGGTTGGACGTTCGTAATTCATACCCAAATGGTACTTAACATCTCCTGAACCTTCATCAAATTCCTTTGAACCAGTAAATTCTGAAAAAATTGATTCATTTGGTTTTCTGACAACGTTGGACAACATATTAAGACGACCTCTGTGTGCCATACCAATGACGACATCTTCAACACCATATTCAACTGAACGATCAATCAATGTTTTCATACCTGGAACAACTGATTCGGCACCTTCTAAACCAAATCTTTTGTCGTTTGGAAATTTGGTAGAAAGGAAATTTTCAAATGATGAAGACCAGATCAATCTATCCAAGATTTGTCTTTTTTCGTCAACTGTGTACTTGAATGGTGTTGGAATCTCAATTCTTTCTCTTAACCAGTCACACTGTTCTCTTGATGGAATGTGAATGTATTCCATACCGATTGTGGAACAGTAAATCTTCTCACAAGCAGCGATGATTTCCTTCAACTTCAAAGTTTTCTTGTCACCAACAGCAAATCTTGGCAAAATTCCTGGACCCAATGTGATTTCCTTCTCCAAATCAGCATCTGTGAAGTTGTAGTATTCTAATGTCAACTCTTTTGGAAGTGGTTTGGATTTGTCATCACCAAAAGAGATTTCCAAAGGATCAATTTTGGCCTTTTGGTGACCTCTGACTTGATAAGCACGTACTAACAACTGGGCTTTCAAATATGTGATGATGTCCTCCGATACGGGACTATTGAGCGACATGGTTGGAACACCACCAGCGGCTTGTGGAATCAAAGTTGGTGGGGCGATAAATGCAGCAGAAGGTGAAACACCGCGGTCAACGTTCTTGAAGTACGCGTTCCATGAGGCATGGACGGACGTTGGGTCGCTTTTCCAGGCCTCGTACATCTCGTCGATATAGTTGGCATTGTTTGTGGCTAAGAACGAGTCCGATGATGATGCAAATGATCTGACAAAGTTTTTCGACAAAACCGGCTGTTGTCTCAACGTTGGAGACTGTAAAAAGCGAGCACGAGGTACTACGCTTCTGAAAGACCTAAGCATTTTGAACAACTATTGTGTGTGTTATGTATGGTAATATGATAATTGCTTCGAATGGCTATATTTCTTATGGATAAACTCCGTTGTCCTGATGGTGGGGTACTACTTTACGACAATGATCAATAGAGTCTCTGGAAAGTGATTACACAACTGACAGCTAAGTCTAATACAGGCTTCAATGTTATAAGAATTATTCGAAATCTTCAAATCCTACAATTCAAATTGGGCTTGTCTTTAGAAATGGATCTAATAAAGTATATATAGGCTTGAAATCACAGCAAATATAAATTTTTTGGCTTTTATTATGGCATCTCCGTAGCATGGTACCGGAGCCGCCATTAGAATTTTCAGGGTAAGCACCTTTCATCCGCAATCTGATTTGCTGCTTCGAATTCCCAGCTTACAAGAAACACAACCACACAGACTCATACAACACTGCTTGGAGGACTCTTCTTGAGTCAATGCACCTCGTCAACAGCTATATGCAATTCCAACCCTGCGATTTCAACGTTTGATTTCCAACAATTGGTCGTTCCATCGCCTCCAGCTCCCCTTTCATAGGTGAGGAGCTTGTAGCAAATGAGCGATTTCGGGTTCCGCGCCCGTGGCTGCCATTTCTGTTCCCTCGGGGAAACTCGCTGAAGCCTATCCTGTTTGGGCGTTTTGGGGGAGGCGTGCACTACCATGGTGTACTGGTGTGCCCATCCTTTCGCCACTATCACCCCCTTTGTTGTGTGAAGGAGTTCAGAGGCATGGAAAGGTAAGGGCACTCTGAGTGTTGGTGTTTGATGTGTTGTGGACAGTTCTCTTTTCATTTTGGAGGCAAGGTGGCCGAACCACCCGCCCCTCTTCCCATGACTGGGTGCAACCAAGGGTGCTAGTAGTCTGACGTATCACAATAACCACCCCTTGCCCTTGTTGAAAACCTACTCTAGAGATGGAGGCGCACATTATAAAATTGCAAAGGGATAACTTGGAAAGCTACTCTTGTGAAAGCGGAGTTTAAACTTGGTATTACCTTTATATATATGGAGAGACATAAATATGAATGCCACAAATCCCCAATCAATCAGGACGGACGCAGCTCACACACCAAGCTCGTCCATCGAGGATAGCAGAGAGTACGTACGGGGCCTGGAGTACTTGATCAGTGAGGCATGGCACCGTGTTGCACAACCTGGTTCGGGAACGGTAAGCGTTGTTGTTTTATAGCGAGTTGTTTTATTATCGATTTCTAACATTTTTCTCTTGCATACCAGATAACGAGATTCGAGTTCATGACAATGTACATTCTTTTTTTGAGGGTGGCTCCGTCATATTTTGTTGATTCCTCTATTGTATCCCGTTTAGTGACATTTAGAGATGCATCCAAGGAGATTTTGGAATTCTTTGGCAACTTCTCATACATCAAAGAGATTCATTACAACCAGCTTGAAGAAATTTTGGTCTTTATCTGCCACGTTCCAGTTTTTGAGTTATTCAAAATGACAAAGTTCCAGGCCATACAGTGTGTGCTGACCTTTGACGATCTAAAACTAAGCGATTATTTGAATTATTTGGAAGAATTTGAAAAATACTTGTACGAAGATGATGAGGACTATTGTTCAGGCAGAAGAGAAGAAAAATCAGAAGTTTATATCTTTTGAGTTCCAGTGGCTTTTTATCAGTTGAAGAAGAAGATGGCGATGAGAGTAACAAGGAGAATTACAGAGCAAAGGATGAGATAGAGAAACTAATTCATGAAACCAAGCGTGAAGGCAGAGAAATTCTAGGATGCTGGCCCCAAAGTTCCCAGCTGGCTACCGAGGAAGAGGACAGCACGAACAGTAGTATTATGGATTTTGAGATGATTGATAAAGAAACAGAGAATTTGACTTCCAACACATCATACCAAGATTTTTCTTACGAGGAAGGTAGATTCAAACACCCATCAAAGTTTGAAATCTTTAGTGGCGAGTGTGCTGTTGATAAAGATGAAGAAGCTTTGAAGCTTTTAGTCGAGAGGTTGGAGAAAAACTTGAGCATAATCTAGAATATCAAGCTGAAAATTCAGTTGTTGCCAGAGATATCAGAAATTAGGTGAAGGAAAGGTTTAAAAGCAGATAACAATTTTATTTTAATTGAAACAATATACAAACTAATGAACAGATTTTACAACTTCGACTTGATTTCATCTAGCTTTCCATGATAGTCCTGGATGAATTTTATGGCAGCCTTCCTCTTTAGTCTCAAGTCCTCGTTTCCTAAAGTGTCTACTTCATCTAGAAGCATCAACTGTTTCAACAAGAGTTCATTGAAGTATAAATATTGATAATTAGCATCATCCTCCTTTGGAAGTGATTTCCCTTTTTCGTTGTTTTTCAAAGCATCTTTGAAATATCCAGAATCAAACTTGGCAAAAAACTTATTACATTCAACCTCTAAGTCCTCTTTGACATATTTCAAAATCTCATCAATCTTAGCATTGGAAGATTCCAACGGCGATAACTGAGGAACTCTCTTTGCCTTCTTTGCCTTCTTCTTATTCTTGTTCCTCCTCTGTGCTTTGCTCAAAGGAGACTCCGACGAGCTAGAACCAAATAACTTTGATATAAATAGAACCATTGATAAAAATGTGACCGAGGAAACACCTATGAGCTTGTATAAATTGTTGCTGTCTGCCTCTACGTATTGTTTGTATGTCGAGATCAATTTGTCCAGATGAAATTGCGTGGTTTGTACAAGTTGATCTTTCCAAACAGCCAAGCTTTGCAAAACCTTTTCTTGACTCATTGGAACCATGGAAAAAAGGCGTGACAAATACAAAGGTACAAGAGGCTATATTTTATCAACTATATTGATGTGGTTCCTGATACTTGGAATCGTTGTACAATAAGATTATGATGTGAATCAATTTTCAAGTTTTTTCTTCGACGGTCACCACCGACCTGTTCCAGAAAAATAAAATATTCAATCTAATCAGCATCGAAGATGAATTTAAACAAACAAATATAACATGCCATGCTTATAACCCCGATCAAAATAACTAGGTTGCCACTGGTTTTGAAATAAACAACTCCTGTAGACTCGTCGAAGTATCCATCGTCCACATACGCATGGACATCTCCGTCGGAATCTTTTATCTCTTTCAAGTAGTACAAGTCAATCTTTTGTAGTCTGATCAAACTTATGATGAAGATCAATAACCCGTAAATCGTGTACACGATGCCAATCTTCAAAAACTCCACCGAGAACAACTTCAACACCAATATCCCGAACGATAGCAAACCTATTGTCGTTCTGACATAAGCTCCTTGGTATGTTCTCTGATGGGCCCTGATATCGAGTTTTTTATTGGTGGTTGATAGAGTCGAGAATCTCGAGGGCCGACGGTTTAGGTGGGCATTGGTCTGATCCATCTCTACATGAAAGAGTAGAAAATGCTAGTAGGCTGGTTGCTCCAGGTCCCTGCTGTGCTGTTGCAAAGTATCTGGTTGCTTTTGCCGTCTTCACACAAATTTGTAGGAAAATGCTAAAAAAATGTGTAGTAGTCCCCAAAAAAGGGCGGACTCACTCCACAGAATCCAGATCAAGCGGTCGACAATAGCTGCAACATGAACCAACAAAGCCTACAAGAGCGAGCACCAAGCAGGAAAATTGGCAACGTTGAAAGGAAGAGTCCATCCAAGGAATTCTTGGGCGAAATGCGAACTTGGCAAAATTACGAGTCATGTTGCAATTTGCGGTTCTCTGTCTTTCCCACGAATCAGATCTTGTGATGGCGCGCGGCAACAGAAGTGGTAATCTAAATTAGCGACCAGCGAAAACAGAAAAGGAACAACGAGTTCGTGAGGTACTTGCTAGTGCTCTAAACTCTGGCTACTTCTATAGATTGCGATATTGCTCACCGCTCATAAGATTTAGAATTGTTTTCTTTTTCATCATGTCGTCAATAGATTTGAAAGTTGTTTCTGAGATGAAGCTCGCAGACTTTTACCAACTCATCCTGAGTCAACAGCCAAGCTCAGGCCCGGATAAGGCGAACCCGAAGGCTCCTCTGGAGACAGATCCCTTGAGTCCTTCAAATGGCGAGTTGCTGGCACAGAGAGAAGATGGCAAGGCACTGCCAGTGGCCAATGGCAAAAAAGCGAACGACAGTAGACCGCAAGACCTGGATGAGACCGAAGTCGAGGAACTGAAGAAGTTGGCC
This sequence comes from Peterozyma xylosa, assembly GCA_003706035.2. Classification (NCBI taxonomy): domain Eukaryota; kingdom Fungi; phylum Ascomycota; class Pichiomycetes; order Alaninales; family Pachysolenaceae; genus Peterozyma; species Peterozyma xylosa. The sequence continues at coordinate 209,875 of PPKF02000013.1, forward strand.
GAGGAGATCAACCGGACACGGGCAGAGCTCTCGAATACCAAAACTGAGTTGGAGCAGTCGTTGGCACAGTTGGAAAGTTTCAAGACCGAGCTACACCTTACAAGAAATGATCTTCAACAGTCACGGATCGAGGTTCAACAGTCACGGATCGAAAGCCAGCAAGCCAGGATAGAACTTCAGCAGTTCAAAGCAGACTCAACAAACATAATAACCGGTTTGAGCTCCAAGTTGGATCAGCTCGCCCAGATAAGCGATAATAACATGGAGGGCCTATATCAAAGCATAGTTTCGAGTTTAGGGGCCTACTTCAACAACAGCAGCAGACCAGACCAACAGTTTTCGCAGACTGCTCCAGAGTCTGAAAGCTCTCCTGTAAACCAGAGCACAAAGAGGAACACCGACGCCATGATGGACACCGCACACCAATCAGCGGAGGATGATTACTCAGTTGAACATGAACACATCCATTCAACCAAGAAACCACAGCGCGAACCAATGTACAGGTTGATAAGAGGCACTGATTCAATCAGAACTATCTGGGATGAGTATGCCCGTGGAATCGATGGCGGCCCGGCTATCAAAGACCTAGAGTTGAAGTACCAACATAGGTGGAGAGATGATAAGGAGAGATCGATATTGGGACACAGGAAAAAAATCTACACAATGATCGAGAAAGCTATAGAAGGAGGAAAATCCGAAGACGAGGCCGTTGAGTTCTTGGACAACTACCTAACAAACGAATATGGTGAAAGAAGGTCTTTTGCTTGGTTGTTTGACAATATCCCTGCAGGCTACAAATAATACGATACGAGCCGGAATGATACAAATCGCAGAGTGCCCTTTTATCTAATCTTCTCATATGTAATAATAAGTAGATACTAAATCTAGGACATTTTGCTGTTTTTCCATGCCAAATGGTTGGTCCACCAAAACTGCCTGAAAACACCAACTTTTTTTCTGAAATCATCAGGTGTTTCAATAATGTTTTTTTTCGACATTTCCAGAACGAAACGTAAAAAAACGCTACACATGATTTGCACTCTCGGACAATTGTATAGAAGTAAATCAGACTTTACCTGTTCATTTTGTGGTGGTTGCCATCTGAATTCATCATTTCCCTTTCATTAACAAAAATTTTCTCCAAAAGGTTATAGATCAACATCATTCCACTTTTTAGGCGCAGAGAGAAATTTCATCTTTATCTACTCAAAAGCAGATCGATTACTATCACAACCTTAAGGTGAGGTATAATTCAAGCGAGGCAAAGATGATGAAAAGAAGTAACAGCGAACAGTCCAATAGCGAGGTGGCCAGCAAGGTTCCGAAATTGAGCCCATTGGCGAGCAACGAATCTAGCTCTAGCCCCAATTCGCCTTTGCTGAGCAATGATTTTGCCAGAGCTCCACTGCTTCAAAAAGTCGCCTCTGGGTTGAACATATTGCAGGGCAGCACAATGACACAAACTTCTGGAAGTGGTTCGATGACCGTAGGGGAGCTCCTACAGCAAATCAATCAAACGTCTGGCTCATCCGATGTTGCTCCCAAGATCAACTTGATGGACTTGACCAAAGAAATGGAGCGGACAAGGTTCCAAACAAGACGTATACAGGACCTATACAACCAGTCATTGACCGGTATCAACAGTCTCTTCGCTGAGCTTGTCAGTTCCAAAGAAATATTATTGCAAAATAAGCAAGAGATTCAAGAAAGCAAGCACGAAGCTCAGCAGACTAGAAGCGAGTTACACCATTTCAAAGATAGGATACTTCATGATATTGTACTTCTTGACTCTAAAATGAATCTCTTGCTTCTGAAAAATTCAACCAAGCTCACCGAAGTGCATAGGGGTATAGTTGCAACTTTGAACAAGCTGATGGCTGATCATACGTTCATCGATAATAACAACGCACAATCAACCGCTCACTCTCCGCACAATGGAAGAGTACAGTATCAAGATTTCAAGAAACACACAGAAGAACCAGACAACTCACTGTCCTCGACATCCGTTGCCCGGCTGATGAGTATTGTTACTGACGAAGAAGGATCGTCTGAATACCGTTACAAGTTGGCGAAGCCATTGACAAACGTCCACCAAATTTGGCAAGAGTATGAGTACGGCCTAAATGGGCGTCCCTCAATTAAATCGCTCGATCTGAAGTACAAGGCCAGATGGAGATTCAAAGGTGAAAATACAACTTACTTGAGAAGGCGTAAGATATTTTGCGCCATCCAAAACTGTATCAACATGGGGGTTACCGAAGAAGAAGCCATTAGTGCATTGGAGACTATCAGGGTTGATGAAGAAGGTAACAAGAGAACAATGGCTTGGTTGTTTGATAACATTCCCGACGGATTTCCAGCGAGCCATTTCAAAGATAGAATTTCGGACGAGCAGGTAACACCTCTGATCAATGAAACTATTTTAGAAGATGACTCAAAGTCTGATGATTATAGTGTTGGAGACGTTCAGATGGATGCTGGTGGAGACGAAACTATCTCGCATGAGATTTTGAGCAAAAACTCAAGTGAGGCCATACCTGAATCGAAAGAAGATGCCGGAGGAAAAGAAGATACAAAGGATCACGAAGAACTGCCATCCTCATCGCCTCTGCTTGGGGTGACTGACAGTAACCTCACAAAAACCAACAATTTTATAACATTGACTGTGATCGATCGTACAAATGAGATTAAAAAAGAACATTCACAAGAGCTGGAAGCTGGCTATTTATCAAGAATCTTGAACTAAAAGCCAGTCCTCTTTTAAGCGAAAGAAAAAGAAAATATTGCAATTATTTATGTATAATCTGAATCTTGTATAAGGAAGGTAATGCTGCTAAAGGAAAAAAAAAGATGAAAAAAAGAAAACTCGCAACAAGTGATTCTCTCTATAGATCTTATTAGTTGTATAGTCTCTCTGGAGGAATCCTCTAATAAAGTTATTTTATAATAGACCTGAAATACACAAGGCTTCAGATATAAAGCCTGCTGGGTGTCTGTCACATAGGAGTAGGTCTGCTTTCGAGGGCTGTAGCTTTTCCTTCAAATTTGTAAACTTTTACAAAACACTCTTCAAATTGCACTTGAATGAATATTGCTCAGGATTCGAGTCATATGTTGCCCAATGTCAGAGATAATATCACACAAGAGACCATTAGAACTGGTTGCTGAAGACACACAGAACAAAAAACAGAAAAAAGATGCAGTTGTCTCTCACACGCTATACTTGAAGAACTTGAACACAGATTTGAAAAAACAAAACTTGAAGAAACAGATATACCTATTATTTGCAACATATGGAGAAATAATAGATGTTGTCACTCTCAAATCTCCGAAAATGAGGGGCCAGCTGCATGTTGTTTTCACGAATCCAAATGATGCGAAGATTGCAATGAGCATTTTACAAGGAGACGACTTCTTTGGAAAGCCGATGAAAATTGAGTGGCTGCATTCAACAAGCCAGATAATAAAAAAATTGAACGGATAGGTAGTTGACTCTGGGAGGTATATTATATGTGATATGTGGTTAACGAAGCTGCACGAAGAGTGCTTGTTTCGTCCACTTTTTTTATAGGTTTCGGTTCGGTATCTGGATCTGCAAAGTATTCGTTACAGCAACAGACATTGCCACATGCTGAATATATTTATTATTTGAGCCCCTGACTGCTCTTTTACTGTTGATAATATAGAGAACCAAACTGTGCTCGAGTGATGGGTGTTTGACTGCCCGCCTTACAGACAATAATTATTGTTGATGTCTGTATCTCATAAACGTCCCAAGTAAGCGATGATTGGATCGCCCCGTCATCACTCTACTTTAAGATAGATTTCCTGATACCTCTATATGAAAAATAGGCATCAAACCTTTGAGACTGATTGTTCTTTTACTACAATTCATCACTAGCCACCAAAGGTTGGGTCGCAAACTCTAGGGCTGCAAATCAGTAATATGGTTGATGTGGATCCTCGAAACAAAAATTGGATGTAAAAAAGCCAACAGCAACGAAGTAGCCTTGAGTATTATATCAGTCTCAGCTGTTTATTCCCCTTCTTTGGTAATGAGTGCTAACATTGACATTTCAACATTGACCGTTGCAGAATTTGTGAAAGCCCTAGGCTCCAATCCAGGCCAAGATCACAACAATATACTTTCCAATACAGGCCAACAACCATCGAGCGCCAACTCCTCGACCGCTCAAGGTAATATTTCTTCGTTCAATGGACATATAAACAACTCTTCTTCTGACGGTGCCATGATGTTTCTTCCGGAAGGGAAGGAACCATCTTTGTCTAGCAAGATTGCTGCTTTAAGACGACAATTGAACGATACAAGACATGATATTCAACTGACAAGGATTGATATACTGCAAACACAACTGGCGACACAGAAATCCAGGTTGGATTTGCAGAGCTTCAAGAGTGACTCAGCTCTGTTGTGGAGCAATATAGATACAAAGGCTCACCAGTTATTGTCTTTCAACAATAGTACAAAAGATGTTCTACTAAGGGACATTTTCTATATTCTCGATGCAAATAAGGACAAGATTAGCAACAAAAGAAGGAAGTCAAACTACAATGGCCCTCAATTGACGGAAACTGAAGAAGAGTTGTTGAGTTTAACAGACCCATTTTACGTCCCAGAGGGCGCAGATATCTATGATTCTGTAGATGAGGAGTCTGACGGCCAAGAGGCGGAAGAAGAAGAGAACGGAGGCGAGGATGAGGATGAAGATGAAAGCGATGAAGCTGATAGTGCATCCAAGGTTTCCCAAGAGAGCGAATCCAAAGACGTGGCAACAGGCGACCACGAGGGAGCCGAAGATGAGGATGATGAGAAGGAGGCGGTTTCTAGCGAAGAAGTAGATGCCAACAAATCAGAAGCCGAGCAAGAGACCAAGCAAGAGGACCTAGATGAGAAGAAAGAAAATGGAAAAGAAGCCACAAAAAAACTACCATATTATAAGATGATCAGGAGAACAGAGTCGATCAAAACAATTTGGGAAGAGTACACTGTGGGGATCAATGGCCACCCTTCAATCAAGGAATTGGAACTGACATACCAAGGCAAGTGGAAGGATGATACAGAAAGAAAGTACTTTGGAAACAGAAAAAAGTTATACAGCATTATCGAAAACCTTATGAAGGTCCACAACATGGATGATGCAAAGGCTATTGAGTGGGTTGAGAACTTTATCACTGATGATAATGGCAATAGAAGGGGAATGGCCTGGCTTTACGAACATGTTCCAGACATATATAGATAAGCCGGTTGGTATCTTGCTTCTGTAGAACGCGTTAATTGAATAATTGAGGTCGTGTAAATTGTATTTTTAGAAAATTGTTTTTCGAACCTATTCCAGTATACGCCGTGATAAAAAATCAGAGTGATTGAAAGTTTTGATCCATAGAAAGATTACTCCAGTCTATTATTGCTCATAACTGTAGGTTTTTGATAGTCAGGTGTACTTTTTTTGCATTTATTGAAATATAAATCAAATAAAGTTTACCATTCCTATTTATCCACAGATTCAGACTTAATACCATGCCTGCAGCCAACGAGAACCCTTTTGTTTCTGGGTTGAGCACGTCAGCCTCTTCAAGGTCATCGTCTCCATCGTTGGAATATTCGACCAGAGGGGTCGAGGAGGTTGCTCAAAAGTTTGGGACCGATTTGGTTAAAGGGTTGTCGAACAGCCAAGATATCATCTATAGAAGATCGGTCCATGGTGTGAACGAGCTAGCAAACGACGAAGAGGAGAGTATAATAATGAAGTTCATAGGGACCTTCTATGGAGATCCAATGATCATGTTGTTGATTGGTTCTGCTGTCATAAGTTTTGTGATGGGTAACACCGACGATGCCTTCAGCATCTCGCTAGCCATCTTCATTGTTGTCACTGTTGGTTTTGTTCAAGAATATAGATCCGAAAAATCGTTGGAAGCCTTGAATAAGTTGGTTCCAGCTGAAGCCCATGTCACGAGAAACGGTAACACTGAAATTGTTATGGCTTCGGTATTGGTTCCTGGTGATTTGGTTCATTTTTCAGTTGGTGATAGGGTCCCAGCCGATGTCCGTTTGACAGAAGCTGTCCATTTATCAATTGATGAAAGTAATTTGACTGGTGAGAACCATCCAGCAACAAAGTCTGTTGAAGCTCTTCTGCTTGATAGTGCTAGTTCAATAAATGACAGAACCTCAATTGCTTTCATGGGTACCTTGGTCAGAGAAGGACATGGTACCGGTATTGTTATTGGTACCGCAAATAATACCGCATTTGGTAGCGTATTCGAAATGATGTCTTCTATCGAAAAGCCAAAAACTCCATTACAACAATCGATGGATAAGTTGGGAAAAGATTTGTCTTTTTTCAGTTTTATCGTTATTGGTGTTATTTGTGCAATAGGTGTCTTACAGGGTAGGTCATGGTTGGCTATGTTCCAAATCTCAGTTTCTTTGGCTGTAGCTGCTATTCCAGAAGGCTTGCCTATTATCGTTACTGTTACATTGGCTTTGGGTGTTTTGAGAATGGCCAAACAAAAAGCTATCGTCAAAAGATTACCTAGTGTCGAGACATTGGGTTCAGTAAACGTCATTTGCTCCGATAAAACTGGTACTTTGACTCAAAATCATATGACTGTTACAAAAATTTGGACAATGGATATGAATGAGAGGCATTTGGAACTTGAAGAAGGTGAAAACTATGCTGGCGAGTTAACTAAAGATATCACCTCATTGTTGGAAGTTGCCAATATTTGCAACAACTCAAAATACTCTAATGAAAAGGAAAAGTATATTGGAAATCCAACTGACATTGCGTTGCTCGAACTGTTACCACATTTTGGATTGGACGATGCAAGAGGGACAAAGGAGAGATCGTACGAATTACCCTTCTCTTCGTCTAGAAAATATATGTCAGTATGTGCTCATACTGGTAATATATCAAAAGCAGAAACATTCACAAAGGGTGCTGTTGAAAGAATTGTTGACATCTCTGTCAGTTACTTTGACGAGAAAGGGGAAATTAAACCATTGAACGAGAAGCGCAAGAAAACAATCATGAAAATGGCCGATGTTTTGGCCGATCATGGATTACGTGTTTTGGCTTTTGGTAAAAGCAAAAAGCCTCTTTCAGATGGTGAGACACCTTCAGATGTTGTGTTTGCTGGTTTGATTGGAATGAAGGACCCTCCAAGACCTTCTGTCAGCAAGTCAATTGCCAAGCTAATGAAAGGAGGCGTCCATGTTATAATGATTACCGGCGACTCTGAAACAACAGCTATCAGCATTGCTCAACAAATTGGAATGCCAATCAATGATCCAAGTAAAGCTGTTATGACCGGCGACACATTGGATACCATGTCCGAAGAAGCATTATCCGAGCTGATTCAGTACGTTAGTGTGTTTGCGAGAACTTCTCCAGAACATAAAGTGGCTATTGTTAAAGCTTTACAGCGTCGTGGTGATATTGTCGCTATGACTGGTGATGGTGTTAATGATGCCCCTGCTTTGAAATTAGCCGATATTGGTATTGCAATGGGCGCAAATGGTACAGATGTTGCTAAAGAAGCTGCTGATATGGTTTTGGTCGATGATGATTTTTCAACCATATTAAAGGCTATACAAGAAGGTAAGGGTATTTTTTACAACATTCAAAACTTCATAACGTTTCAGTTGTCTACATCCATTGCTGCTTTGTCATTGATAGCAATTAGCACTTTGTTCAACCTACCTAATCCATTAAATGCTATGCAAATTTTGTGGATAAACATTTTGATGGATGGCCCACCCGCTCAATCTTTAGGTGTTGAGCCAGTTGATGATGAGGTTATGAATAAGCCCCCAAGATCTCGTCAAGATGCAATCTTAACTTTGAAATTGATCAAGAGAGTTGTAAGATCTGCTGCGTTTATTGTCGTCGGTACAATTTTCTGTTATGTCAGAGAAATGAAGGATAATGTATTCACCAAAAGGGACACAACAATGACATTCACATGTTTTGTGTTCTTTGATATGTTTAACGCGTTATCATGCCGTCATCACTCAAAATCAATTTTCAAGATCGGACTAAATAATAACATGTTCAACCTTGCTGTTGGGTGCTCAGTCGTAGGTCAAATGGCGGTGATCTATGTCCCATTTCTGCAATCTGTATTTCAAACTGAGCTGTTATCATTCGGTGATTTGTTATTCTTGGCTTCTATCGGCTCGACTGTCTTTATTCTGGATGAGATTTTCAAATACATAAACAGAAAAAATCAGGGGATTTCGTTTCAAGCCTCATATGTTTGAAAAGATGTCAAAATTAGAAGGACAGTTGAATCAATTGTTTTGGAAAACGATTGATTGGAAGAAACCCTGGTTGGCCGCTAATGTTTTTTTCATTTCTTTACCTTATCTTCTTATTCTTTGCTGCTTTCTAATAAATCTTGCAAGTTTTGTGCATAAGAAAGAAGCAACTTTACTTGTCTAAAATAAATTTCATATCTTTCAATTTGGGGGTTCGAAGAGAGTTCTGACTTGAAAATGTATAAAGTAGAAAAAAAGTAAAGCAGCATATTCTAGTTTAAGAGCTGCAATCCGGAATTGGATTTAAACAAAAACGAGACCGTGTGGAAAACAACGCTTTGAGGATATAATAAAAATGATACTCCACATTTCACCTTCTCTTTGTCACAAAATGCTGTAACTGAAATCAATCACGCTCAGCAATATCAGCAGCTTTGGAATCCAGATAAAGATGCTTCAAGACTATTTCAATAGCCCATGTGACACCCAAGTCCAACAAAATACAAGCCGTCAACTTGAACTTGAAAACATCGTTCATCTTAACGAATTGCATTGCTTCGTTTAATTCAGGGAAAAACTCAGTTGATCCAGCTAATGCCAAACCAGCAACACCCATCAAACCATAATACATACCTTTATTATCAGAAATCTTTTCTCTGAATGGCAAACCTTGATAGTTGACTGCAAACGTAGAAACTTGCTGAGCCAATTGTAACAAGTAGATTGCGGTGTTCAACAAGGATGGAGTGAAAGTTTTTTCCAAGTCAAGTTGAGCTTCTCTAGGTTCCAATATATAGATTTCCTTAGTGATAAATATCAAAGTGACAATATGAACAGCAAATTGACCCAAGATTGAACCCATGATATATTTATTGAAAATACCAGGTTGTGGTCTCTCTTTGGATAGTTTTTCAATTGGCTTAGCACGTGAAACAGAAAAGTAACAAACACTGATCAAGATTCCACTGATGGTGTGTTGGGCATCGCCAAACTTGATACCGGCTAAATAGATGACAGATAACGAATAAGCAGAAATCAAACAGTTCAAAGCTAAGATTTTGTACATTTGAATGGTACTTACCAAAGCACATCTACCTTGTCTAATGACATTAGTAACTGAAGAAACGCTGGCCAATTTAGAGGTGAATGGGGCAGCAACTGAAGCATCACCTAATTTCAATTTTGGTGCCTCAGCATCGTCTTCATCATCTTCCATACCATTAGCAGCAGCCATTAATGATTCAGCCAATTTAGCAGCACCTTGCTTTTGTTGATTGTTTACCAATTGTTCACTTTGGCCCATGGCAATCTTGAAAGCTTTTCTCATTTCATCAGTGATTGTAAGACCCTGCTTTTCCATTGCTTCAAGATAGAAAGGATTTTGAGGACCAATTGGATATAAATGGGAAATAACTTTTGGAACCTTTGGAATCGGTTGATTCCAATTTGCCATCATTTTACATTGTTTTTCATAAACTCCAACATGTATATCCATTCTCCTTTTTTCAATGGCCTGTTTCATACTTTCCTCAGTACCGTTCAACAATGCAATACCAACATGAGCCTGCTTCAAAGCACCCACATCGTTAGTACCATCACCACACATCAATGTTTGATAACCCAAATCTTTCAAAGTGTTCAAGATAAATTCTTTCTGTGATGGGGAGACTCTAGCATAAATCCAGGTGTGTTTGATCAATCTCATCAACTGCTTATGGCTCATCAACTTTGACAAGGCATAACCTGTTACACAGATGTCGTACTTCTTGAAATACGATTCATCAATGTTGTCTTGAGAGCTAAATGGGATAATAGTGGTTTCTTCAACGTTTCTCCAAACTAATTCATGATCACCATGATGATCTTCAGGCAAGTCAAGAATCAAGACCTCACGTTCAACGATAGCAACTTCCTTGGCGACATGGACTGCAGTTAACGGGTTGTCACCAGTTATCATGATACAACGGTGCGATGACTCATTAAGCATCTTAATAGTTTCAACAGCATCGTTTTTCAAAGGACAATGGAATACCATAAAGCCTGCAAAAGTTAATTTACACTCAACTTCTTCCCTTGTAATAGTATTTACTCTTTTTGGCGAGATATTTTCTTCCAAGTGCTTGTAAGCAATACCCAAGACTCTTGAACCTGATCTGGTGAACGATTTGAATGTCTCTTCATAGTTCTCTGGTACATTAACCAACATGGATTTGATTGTTTCTGGAGCACCCTTGACGGCAACTAATGTTTTACCTCCCTTAACGGTGGCTATTGAACTTGACCTTTTTAAAGCTGAACTGAATTGGAATCTTCTCAAAATATGAACTTTTTCTGGTTTGGCACCGTCTTTGCCAGCTCTAGTAACAGTGTCCTTTTCGCCAACCTTCCACTTAGCGGCCTTCAAAGTTTCCTTTTCCATTGGATCACCAACGACTTCCCCATCATCTAACTTCACCAAAGCATGCGCAGCACCAAGGACTTGAATAGTAGTTTCAGGGCATTCTTCGCATTTGGATAATGATCTTATATCGTTTGGATTGAAACCAGCTAAACCTTCAAAAGCTAAATCTTCTCCTGTCAAAGTACCAGTCTTATCGAAACAGCAAACATCAATTCTTCCAGCGTATGGAATTCTAAATGGTTCAGTACAGTAAACATAATGCTTACTCAAAGCAGCCAATGAAGTATTCACAGCCAATGTTAGTTCCATTGGTAATTCAGGTGGAACAACAGAAGTCAAAATCAAAATACAGTCAAGAATTAATTTAGATTGAATACGGCCCATCTTAGAACCTTCAACCCAAACATAGTAGGAAGCAGCAACAGCAAAAACCAATAAAAACAATAAGAAGTACATGGATTCTTTGCTTCCGACACTAACTCTCTCAGTCGAAAAGATCATAATACGAACCAATGAACCCTGTGATGTTTCAAACCCAGTCTTAGAAACAATTGCCAAAGCACCATGATCTGGAGCCAATGGAATGGAAGGATTGACAGGTTCACTAACTTGAAGACACATGGTACCACCATGTAAGATAGAATTCTTATCCAAGCCTTCTGGCTCAAAGGCAGAATCCTTAGGTCTCAACTTGATAGATTCTTTCAATAACGGAGTGGACTCACCTGACAACATAGCTTCGTTAACAATACATGAACCATCTACCAATAACAAATCACAAGGCAAAGCCGACTCTTCATTGGTTCTTGTTATTGAAACCAAATCACCTGGCAACAAGTCATCAGTTTGAATTTCAGTCCATGCACCATCACGATAAACGTAAACATCATACGGTTTGATACCCATACTTTGAAATTCAGCCATTGTAGTTCTACGTTGAAAAACAGTAGTACACTCAAATGAAACTAACATGAATAAAGAGAATAAAGAGAAGTACCATTTTTCATCCATACACCACAATGCAACGGAAAAGACCTGGAAGACGAAAAATGGAGCAACAGCGTGCTCATAAAACAATTCACCAAAAGTTGGAATTGGAATATCAAACTTGTTCTTACCATAGTTTCTCTCCAACTTAACCAATTCCTCATCTTTTGATGATAAACCTTTTGACTCTTGGAAGACTGATATTTCAGGCTCATGATCAACGATGAAGTCTGGAGGTGAGAAAACGTTCGAGCTTGGATCTAATAAATGCCTTCTCTTCTGGTATAAAAACGAAACTTGCAATTCATCCTCACCATAGACATCCCTGTTGATTGGAACAATGGCGCCTACACCGGAGTTTGCAGCCGGTGTGATCTTGATGTATGTAGCTTTCTCGATCGAATCAACCTTGATGTAGTTGAATGAAGCCTCGACGTTGATATTCCAATGAGGCATCAACCACGTTAAAGCATGACAGGAAAACAAAACACATAAATAAACAAACGTCCATTCTTGGCCGTTGATATACTCTTCGTACTGTCTAAAGTAGACATTGAGAAATACCGAATAGATAACAACCCATGGATACACACAAAGTCTTCGAGCATATGGCTTGGAAATCAACAACTCAGCATCCTGAATTGTTGGATTGTTGATTAGATCTAAAACCAGCATCCTTTATCCTTTTTATGACTTTACTGTGGATAAACTGTGACCTACTGAATTATTCTTTCACCTGAACAAATACCAGCACACTGGAAATCAACATTTTGCCTGCGAAAAGTTGAAAGCGCAGGTGCCCTGCCTATGTCGTTGAAAAAAAAATTATTATCTATTGATTACATAATTCTCATGGTAACAACGATTTCCCTCCAACAGTCTCTGTGGCTGCCTTAACCAACCTGTTCATGACAGCTAGGCCTTCATCCTCGATTCCTATACCTTCAACAAATATATAGTTAACCCCATAGTCCTCGTCTACTTCTCTCAACAATCTGAAAAGACTTGTGCTAACCTCAGCAGCAGTTTTGCCCATATCTCTCAAGATCAACTCGTTATCATTAGCGTTATCTTCAAGGTCATGGAACTTGAAGGATTTCAAGACTGCTATTTTGTTATTATGTATATCGTTAGCGGCTAAGAAATTGTTCATGCTTTCTTTACCATCACCGCAGTCGATGAAAAGGACGACTTTTGCCGTTGGCGAGTAATGCCTGTATTTCATGCCTGGGGTCCTGACTGCCTCTGTCTCCCCAGCAGTCTTCTTCGAGACGATAATGTTTTGCCACTTATCGCCACCAAACTCCTTGATCTCTTCTAAAGAAACCCCGCCTGGCCTCAATAGCATTGGAGGGTCGCAGAGCCCGTCAATCACAGTACTTTCCACCCCAACATCACACGCACCGCCATCCAATATGATGGGGATTTTGCCGTGCAAATCATGATAGACGTGCTGTGCCAAGGTTGGAGAGGGTCTGGTAGACGCGTTTGCTGAAGGTGCGGCCAACGGAGTGTCACTGATTGCAATCAACGCCCTTGCGATTGGATGAGAGGGCATTCTAACTGCAAAAGTGGGTTGACCTGCGGTGGTTAGTTTGGAAATTGGCGAGTCTGGGGATACTGGCAATAGAATGGATAGTGGTCCTGGCCAGAACTTGTTTATCAACGCTTTGTATATCTCGGGTATGTCTTCTCCCGGTGCCAACAACTTCCTCTTGAGCTGTGCTATGGACGAGACATGCGAGATCAACGGGTTGTCTATAGGTCTGTTTTTGGCTCTATAGATCGACTTCACCGATTCATCTGACAAAGATGAGCCCGCGAGCCCGTACACCGTCTCTGTTGGGAACCCTATGGCTTCATTGGTGGTTTGTAGAATATTTGCAGCCTCTTGGAGATTACTCAAGGTTTGTGCATCGGAAACTGTAGGTAACTCTTCGTTCTCTTTGAACGTTATTGAAGTGGGATCCACTTTCAAAATCTTGGTATTGAAAACTTTCCCTTTTGATGTAGATGACATATTCAGCATGCTTTTTATATGGGCAAAGTCTTTTGACAACGCACCTTTGCCTGGACACTTTAGAATGAACGTCTTGGTGAAACTTGGTCGATAAATTTTAGGGGACAATCGCTCGCTTATCTTTGATAAAGAGGTATTAGTATTGACATTTAAATTTTTCCTCTATACTTGTGCAAAAAAGCGAAAAAATTGAAAAATTCTTAGAAATGATGCTTATATAAGCTTCACAGGAAGACATTGGCAGAGGTTCTGGAGGTCTGAAACCACCAACAAGCTGGAATTAGACTGTAGATAACGTACGACTTAGCCATGATGACAACTCCCAGTTGGTTACCGTTGTAAGTCTTGGTTTGGTTTCATCTCGGTGCACGCCCGAAGCGTTGAACTGATTGTGCAGGCCTGAGAGCTTCACCGTGCTTCGCAAACATATAAGCACACGGATTTTGGACCTGTACTTAGCTTTACCACTTGCCCATCTGCTCGTGTCCCTGTGAAACTACAGGAGACCTCTTGATCCCTCAATAACCCCCAACTTTCAACCTCTTGTATTCTCAATCCGCCAAAACATAAATGGGACTGAATGCACTACCCCAAACCTGAATATCACCAAGTATAGCAAAAAAGAAAAAGGAAGTACGGCCAAATGAATGTGTAACAGAGTGAGGTTCATAAACGTATTCGATTATTCTTCTGATATAGATTGAACGCAATCAAACAAACAGATCAATAAGAAATATTTCAAAGATGGCATCAAGAGGTCCAGATAAAGGTTACGACAGACTCATGAAGTTATTATTGGTTGGTGATTCAGGTATGTCAATTCCCAACGATGATGCGTCGTCAATCATTTTGTCGAAAGCACATTTGAGTTTTTACTAACGTCAATTGGTTGTCTTTTGTTTATATTTGTATTCAGGTGTTGGTAAATCATGTTTGTTGTTGAGATTTGTCGATGATAAGTTCAACCCATCTTTCATCACAACAATTGGTATTGATTTCAAAATCAGAACTATTGAGTTGAACGGTAAAAAGATCAAGTTACAAATTTGGGATACTGCTGGCCAAGAACGTTTCAGAACCATCACCACAGCCTACTACAGAGGTGCTATGGGTATCATAATAGTTTATGATGTCACTGACAGTAGAACATTCCAGTCGGTAAGAGATTGGTACTCCACAGTCAACCAACACGCCACGGATAATGCTCAAATATGTATTGTTGGTAACAAGTGCGACGACGACTCATCAAGACAAGTTTCCACCGAAGAGGGCCAGGAATTGGCAAACGAGTTGGGCGTTTCGTTTTTGGAAGCTAGTGCCAAATCAGGTATTAATGTCGATGCCGTTTTCTTTGATTTATCTAGATTGATTCAGTCAAAGGTTGAGACCAATGATACTGAAACCACTGGTGGTGTCAACATTGCTTCAGGTAATAATGCAAAGACTAACGGATGTTGTTAAGGTGGGGAGTAGATTGGATGTTCATTTTCGTTCCCGAGGAGAGAGATTGGCTGCGAGACTAGAGGGCGGCAACAATGTCAATTGATTGCAATCTTTGTCAACTTTTGAGAATAACTATTTCTATTTGGGGGGGGGGGGGAGGGCTTGATTATAACCTCTTTTATACCAGGCTTATTCTCTTCTCTTTTTTTTTCCTTTCTTTCCTCTTTTCAAGCCGCTATAAAGCAAATGGTACTTCAATAAGGTTTTCTTGTTATTTTTTTGCAATGTCGCATGTTATGATTTCTTTTCTTCTTAATATACTGGTTATCCATGTTTTGTATTTACTATTTCTTAGAATTGTCCAAACCCCAATCAGAGCAAGGGCTGAAGGTCATTTGGAGAAACATGATTTGAAGATCTCATGAATATCAGGATCACAATACGTAACAGCGAAACAAGAAAATAAAACAGGTCTACGAAATGAGAAAAAGAGAAAAAAAAAATAACCAACAAAGGTTTAGAAAGAGAAGATGTTTGCAGCATGGTTTTACCCAAGTGTCCATTAGTCAACGACCGTTCACAGTGTCCAGGAATATGCCGCCACGAAACCCAAAGCAGGTCGAACTACAATCAACTATCCAGAAGGAAAATTGAGAATTCAAAACCAGAGTCTCGCCTTTATATACAATCCGTCGACGGAGCTTAACTCTGTCACATAACCCGTAAAGAGCGTTGTTCAAAAATGTTCCTTTGCTCAACCAAAAATTCCCGAAAGAATTTCCAGGACCAATAGGATGTGATGAGAACGTTAATAACTTGCTTCTCGAGCGCCGATCTGCTAAGAGGAGTTAACAAATCCATTTCAACAACAACGAGGTTGAAGAACTGGCATACTTTCCCAATAGCACAGATTGATAAATGCTTAATTAAAAAGAAAATATCAGTATTGTTGTTACAACAAGTGTAGATGTATGCCTTATTTTATACGCGGTTTACTGAAAAGAAAATTTTCAGTCTAGGCAGGGTAACGTCTACTATCTTCTACTAAGGGTTTTTGAGTTCAAGAAGGTAGTTTATTTGATGCTAAAATATCTATATTCGATGATATATTATGTAAGCATAGTAATAAAAATTTAATTTTGATACCCTAGGTATATAGATGCAATTAAGGTTATCATCTCATCTTCCATACAAATAGGGCAGTAGTGAAGAAAAAGAAGGCAAAAGCAGGGATGAGTAGAAGAATCGCAAGAAATAATACAGACATAGGCTCAATAACGAGGGTATCTCGAAATAAGAAGGATCTCAGCGTGAAGTTTGATGATCTTAACCTAGAAGATGATGAAGAAAAAGATAACGAAGAAGATTCACACTCTAATCATGGTATGATCCCGACCGCCTCGCAATTCCAGTTTGATGACTCCAAAATCATCCAGCTATTCAGAGAATGCTTTGAAGAGACTTTCGAACAGGACGAGGTGGTGTTGATAGAACAAATACAACAGGTGAAAAGTGATCTTTACAATCGAGATTACGCTGCGGCTTTTGGTAGCGAGGTGAACAGGGCAGCTTATGTTGTGAGGTGGACACCAGCAAGAGCACTTGCATATGCGTCTCTTTATTGCATGCTCAAGCCAATTAGGAACTTGTTTTTGGATTTCTCGAATGAGGATCAAGACATAAACGTTTTGAGTATTGGTGGTGGAGCTGGTGCGGAGTTGGTTGGATTATCGTCATTGTATTGCAGATCAAGAGAACTGTTTTCCAAATCGCCGAAAACCATTAACATGCATTTGATTGATGTTGCCGATTGGTCAACAATAACAGATAAGATCAAGAACTACGTGGAAGAAAAGTGGATCTATTCAAATATAATAGACGGTAAATCGGTGTACAACCCAACTTTTATCCATGAAGATGTTTTGGATATCAAGAATCAAACGCAACTATTCCCAACGTTGGATTTGATCACGCTAATGTTCACAACAAACGAGTTATTTGCGGAAAATAAAGTCAAGACTATCAAACTTTTGCAAGACATGAACAAGAACTGTAAAAAGGGATGTTTGTTGTTGATTGCTGAAAGTGCCGGGTCGTACTCGCATATCGAAATCGGCAGCAAGAAATTCCCTGTTCAGTTCTTGATCGATACCATTTTGTCGGGCAAGCCAGGTGAGAAGGGGAGTTGGAGGATTGTGGATCAAAACGATAGTATCTGGTACAGATTACAAAATGGTGGGAATCATTTGAACTACAGGTTAAAATTGGAGAACATGAGATTCTTTTATAGGCTATATGTAAAGAATTGATTCTTATCTTCTGTCTTTGTCAAGCTATATTGTCACTATAGCTAAGGTTCACCTTTATCAGTGAGTTTTCTATCCCGTGCTCGTTATTCCAAAAATAACCAAATAAAAAAAAAAAAAAGCGCTGAGAGCTACGCATTCTGAATCGCAGATTCTGGGACCGATGCAGTAGCTCCAGATCACCGCTATAGTAGAGCATACAAAGGGTTTTCTACAGAGAGAAAAGCTTCTCCACGAGATCGTAGATAGGCTTATTTCTTATTTCAGTGTTTTACTCGTGTTCAACAAACTCTTCGGGTTGACTCATCAGTTCCAATTTTTGCGGCCTTTACTTTTCCCCATCATGCTTCCACCATGCTTCGCCTACTCGTTCCACCCTCCCTATCAACTCTGTATGGTCTCTTTGCCTTTCTTTTCTTTTCTTTTCTTTTCTTTTCTTTTCCTCACCTCAAATCCCTCCCATCCTGACGACTCCATTTCTAGCTGGTACGGTACACCATTTCATGTGATTTTGGTGGCTTATACTTGTGCTCGAAAAACAAAAATAGAAATAAAAAAAAAAACCAAATGGCCTCCTGCTATTATTACTCAACACTTACATACATACACCAACCACTCTTCGAAGACTTGGTGAACGTGGGCCAATTCCCGCAATGAAACTGACAGAAACCGCCAAAACCGCCAAAACCGCCAAAACCACTCTCTCCGAACGTCTTTGCTGAATCTTTCTACTCAACGAACAGATCATCGACACGAAAGATCGTCTACAGTTGGTTTACTTGGTTTTCCCCATGTAAATCCAGTCACTTTCTTTGATTGACTCGCCCTATTGCCTTTTGTTTCCAATTATGGACGGACGAAGATCACTCGATCCATGTAAATCATACTATCTACCGTTTTAGGAAATTCTCTTGCTTGTTTCAGACGCGACTTTTCAGGGGAAAGGGGGAGGCTAGGTTTGGAAAACACGAAAAACTAAAAATAGATTCAAGTAAAACTCGGTATAAAAAGAGTTGCAAATCACGTCGTTATTTCTAAGCTTTATTTGCTTGATATCTGTATCACAGCATTAATCAACCGACCGATTGTATTCTTCATCACAAATAATAATATCTAATAAAAATGGCTTCATCACTCACAACCGCTTCATTAGTCGCTACCGCCAACGTTAACGGTACCTCTACTTCTACCGCCGCTTCAAACTCCACTTCATCAGGTGGTGCTTTCAGATTGACTCCATCATACGCCGTTGCTGACCACCCAAAGTACAAGTACGCTGTTTTGTTCGGTGGTTTGTTTGGTGCTTCCGTTTTATTGGGTGCTTTGTAAGATTGTTCATTGAGATGGGCTGTACATTAGGGTTTTTTGTTTTGTTTCTGCATTTTATTTAGATATAAAAGTGTTTATTTATTTGGGTTTCATCTGATAGTTTCTTTATCTTAGACTTGTTCGTTTGAATCGGACACTTCAGCTAGTTGAAAAATCAAGACATTTATTATTATCATCATCACATTGTAAGCGCGCAAGAGGGAGAGAGCCAAGTCAGGAAACAAGGAAACAAGGATTCCTTTTGCATTTGACTCCCCTCGAATCCATAGGCTAGATCTTCCCCCAAGCTCTGATATACTTGACCTGTTGTGCTGGACCGTGCTGTCTTTGCTCAACAAGCTGAATACACCACAGGATGGCGCCATATAAAGTGCATCTCGAAGTGGCATTATACCCCTGGTGTTTCAACACCTCAGCTTCGATGATAAACGAGAATACGCAATTCGATATATTGGCCAAAGCACTAAAGTCGCTCTTGCGAACATATCCCAATCAGGTGAAGCCTATGACAAAGTTGACCATTTTCAAAGACTCGAGCAGTTATGATATGAGCGATTTGAGAAAAGGCTCTTTGGAGATTTGGGATTCGATACTCCTCAGCAACAACATCTTGACCTATTCAAACAGCCACTCATTGATCAAGAATTGTATTTGCAAGATTTATGTGGCCGAAATTGAAAACTACAGTACTGTGGCCAATGATGGGTTTGATAGTTTAAACAGCCTTTTGAATCAGCTCAAGATCACCAAGGAGACCACCCAAAACGAGGTCTACTGTGAAACAACCGACGTCCCTCAAATGGAATGTTTCAACCCATCTGATTGTGAACTAGTCTTTCACTTTTATTATTGCTATGATCAATTGTCTGTAGAGAGCGAGATGGATGTTGTTCAGTTACTGAACCATAGAAATTACAACTCACAGTTCGATGAAGACGCAAACAATGAGATGAAAGCTTTGGACGAGCCTGGTCTTTATGATCCAAAGTTTGAAAAGCTGATATCAGCTTTCAGCGAGGATACTTTGGAGTCCACAAAGATAACTTCATTGCCTAATTCAAAACTAGATGGAACGTGGGAACTGTTACACTTGAATATTAAGGCACAATTGTTGAATCATTGTAAGATTGGTGTGATATTATCATCTTTCTCAGCTCAGATGGATCAGTCATTCATTGACAACTCCAAATTATCAGTATTAACTGGTCCGCCAGGAACGGGTAAGACATCCACTTGCAAAGCCGTTGCTCACAAATTAACAACGAGGCTAGTTTCGACGGATTATTATGATGATTCTATAAAAATCAATGACAAGTATGATGGGGGGATCCTCATTGAATTAAGCTGTGCAAAACTATTTAGCAAATGGTATGGTGAGAGTGGAAGGAAAATTTCAAACTTGTTTGCTGATGTAGAAACGTTGCTAATCAAACAGAATGCAGATAAGAAGGGTAAAAAATTTGTCGTCTTGTTGATAGATGAGGTCGAAACAATTGCTAATCACAGGAATGAGATACTAAAGAAAAATGAGGCCAGCGAAGGTGTAAGGGTCGTCAATACTTTATTGACTCATCTAGACAGATTAAAACTATACAACGTAAGAACCACCCTGACGACTCTTTTGGGCTCTAGTTTCTCATTTGATAAGATACTAACCATTATTTGATTTAGGATGTATTGGTTCTTGCAACATCAAATTTGTTAGACTGCCTTGATCCAGTAAGTATGCATACCAATTGTTGAGGTTAGTACACGTAACGATACTAACCGCATTTTAAAACTCATGCAGGCATTTTTGGACAGGTGTGATTCGGTCTTTCATATTGATGAACCTTCCATAGAAGGTATATATCACATTATACAGCAAGGAATTCTTGAACTTGTAAGATGCAAAGTAATTCAATGCAATGAACCAATCCATGATTTTCAATGGTCCAAAAGTCATCTTGAATTATATCCTGATAACATTTGTTGTATATTGTTCAAAATCTGTAGCGAATGTTTCCAACTAAAGGTGAGCGGAAGATATGCGAAAAAATTGTGCATTTTGACATTGACCTCGATTAACGCAAAACATTTTGATAAAGGAATTCCAATCGACTTGTTTTTTAGAAAATTGATACAAACTGTATTCAGTAACAAGCCAAGGAAATTGTGATATTATATCAAATGTGTTGTTCTGAGGTATTATCCACCTCGCATGATTCTTGCATTTGTTTAGTAAGAGTGAAATGAATTTGATTATAAAATGAGCTGAAGTGTTCAACAATATAAATTGCAGCTGTCAAGAAAAACCGGATAAGAGTAATAATAATGTAAAGAAAAAACCGGTAGAAACCCCCTGTCTACCAACAACTGAAGTCATGAAGACTCGAGAAAGCAAATTGATTTATAACCTGGATCCATTGATGAAATGTTAGTAATCATAGGTCTTGTTACGTCTTTGAACAATTCAAAAAAGTGTTACTTACTTGGTAGTGTTACATGATGGACATTGACATCCTGAACCACACTTGCATGAAGCACCTGAACAGCATGATGATGGTTTATTTGTTTGTGGGGCATCCATTTTGTTTTGATTGTATATTTTGAGCTCTTGAATGTTATATTTATATCACTGAAAAATCAAATATGCAAGTAGCTTCAGATTTACATAGATGTGTGTATGTATCTCTTGATATATATATGGGTTTTAGAAATCTTGTATCATAAAGAGAAAGCGTGTGTTGACCTTCCTAATATGGAATTAGTTTCCGCCCTATTTTCTCTCCAGGCCGCTGGTATCGAACTACCTAATTGGGCCATTCACCGGTCTATCTCTGATTATATAAGTGATTATTATTATTTGACAATATAATTAGAAAATAGATAGTAGACCAAGAGAACAAGAAGAAAAGAAAGATAAGCAACCTATATTCGAGGGTTGAATAGACCAAGAGCCTCTTCTTACAACTTTGATTTTGCAATTGCCTCAACCTCTTTTCTGATACCCTCGCCTAATTCAGTAGTAACTTTGTTAAAATACAGATAAACTCTTTCTCTAATGTCAGGTCTTGCATTAGCGATATGAATTGCAATATTATGGATCAAATGTTGCTGCTGACCTGCAGTTCTGCCTAATACCTTCCACAACTCCCTAGGTTGAACAAAGTCGTAATCGGTAACTTCCCAGTGGAATGGAATCAGCTCACCAATATGCTGCTCATTAGGTTGGGTTTGAGGCGTTGAATTGGACAGGCCAAACTTGATAGGACAGTGTGATGCAAGATAGTTTGGTTGTGACCCCATGTTATCTGTTGTCATCATTGGACCGTCTCTTATGACAGGGTTATAAACTCCTGACTTCAATGGACAATTGACTGGGATTTGGTTGTAGTTTGTTCCCAACCTGTGTCTATGGGTATCAGGGTATGAGAATAATCTTGATTGCAAAACAGGATCAAATGAGGCCTCCATTCCAGGAACTGTATGTGATGGTGAGAATGCAGCTTGTTCGACTTCGGCGAAGTAGTTTTGTGGATTCTCGTTCAAAGTGAACTTACCAAACTTTCTTAATGGGAAATCCTTCTTTGGCCAAACCTTTGTCAAATCAAAAACTGAAAACGGAATTTTTTTGGCTTGTTCTTGAGTCATTGTTTGAATGTAACATGTCCATGATGGGAAATCACCCTTTTCGATAGAGTCAAACAAGTCAGCCGTATGAAATTCAGAATTTTCCCCTGCCAACTTGATGGCATCTTCGATTTTCAAAGTTTCAAAACCTTTATCATTCACAAAATGGACTTGAACGTAATGCCAATCACCATTCTCGTTGAACCATTTGTAGGTGTGACCTGAGTACCCATGCATTTTTCTGTACGAAGCTGGAGTTCCACGGTCGGAAAACAAAATCATAACTTGATGAATAGATTCTTGGTTTGATGTTAAGTAATCCCAGAACGCGTTGTTGTTGTCCATTGTGTTCTTCTGTGGGGTCTTCTTCTGGGTGTGAATGAAGTGTGGGAACTTGATTGGGTCTCTGATGAAGAAAACAGGAGTATTGTTATAAACCAAATCCAAATTACCCTCTTCCGTATAAAACTTGGTTGCAAAACCTCTTGGGTCTCTTGCTGAATCTGCTGAACCCTTTTCCCCACCAACCGTGGAAAATCTCGTGAAAATTCTCGTCTTCTTGCCCTTTTCCAAAAACTTGGCCTTACAGATGTCTGAAATGTCATCGGTTGCTTCAAATACACCATACGCACCAGCTCCTTTAGCATGGACAACACGCTCAGGAATTCTTTCCCTGTCAAAGTGCGCCAACGTATCAATCAAGTTGAAATCCTGTAGCAACAATGGACCAACTGGAACTTTGTGCTGGTATCCATCTGGGTTGACAGCAATTCTTTCTGTTTTGAAAGGGTGTGGAATTGGACAACCTTGACTGGTTGTCATTGTTGGAGGAACTTTCTTATCACTCATCTTGCCTGGCTTGGGTAAAATGTATTATCTAAAAACAATAACAAACCTAGAAGGGGAAATGGTTTCTATATATATGCACTTCCAACAGAGACATATGAAAACTCATGATGAAAATTGAGGAGATTTGTTATCGGTTCTAATTAGTGCTTGAGGGTCATATTTGCTGTGCCAAAGTCCTGTTTAAGCTAGTTACAAATACATAATCAACAGTCTTACCCGCCTTAATTTGTCCTGTTTTCTTTTAGTTTTTTATTATCTGCCAATACATTTTCTCCATTTCATAATCAGGAAAAAGCTGATCGAATTTCCTTAACTGATATTTTGGGGTTTCATACACTACTGCTACTGAAATCTGATAACCCAATATAGGAAACATTAGAGACCACGAAGACACCAGGACACCAACTGGCCTTAGATTTAGTAAGAATATTAACATTGGATTATTCAGGATAAATAAAGTTAAAATAGTCAGGTTATCTCAAGCTTCAATAAAAAACTCCTTCTCACTTTCATTCTTTGGCAAAACAGCGCCCTTCTGCACCAACTTGTCACCTATATAGCTTCTTATTCTGTCTGTTGTCAAAGGACTAATGAACGGAATATTCAGATTTCCTTCCAGATGGCCATGCTCCAACCTAGCATAATTGATGGCATTCCTGATGGCGAAATGAACAGAAGAGCCTAAAAATAATGGTGGCTCGCCTATACCCTTTGATTTCTTCACGGTCTTCAAGTGCTCAAACTTACGGTCGTTTAACATACTGATATGGAATTTTTGAGGTACATCCCTGAAGCCGGGAATCTTGTAGTTACCAGGCCCTCTGGTCAGTAACGCGCCGTTGTGGTTGAACCATAATGACTGTTCGATTGTGAACAACCCCATACCTTGTATGAAGGCGCCTTCGATTTGCCCATAGTCAATGGCTTGATTGATCGGTCTTCCAATATCCATCTTGATGTACGATTTCAAGCATGACCAATCGCCAGTCAAAGTATCAACCTCAACTTCAGAAATGGCTGAACCCTGTGTGAAATAGAAAAATGGAGGCTTGGGGTTTGGATCGCCAAACTCATATCCAATTTCTGGTGTCTTGTAGAAGCCTGTTGCAGATAAGGAGATTCTTTCCAAGTACGCATGATGAACTATCTCATCAAACGTTGCTGTTGGATGTGCCTCTTTGATTGGCTTCAATCGGAGGTTCAACTTTTCACAAGCAACTTGGCACGCCATACCGTTAAGATCAGATGATGCACTTGCTGCTGTTGCTGAAGTGTTCGGAACAGATTGAGTTGATGTTTCACTGATAAACACTTTCTCCAATGGGACATTCAATTCCTCAGCAACAATCATACACATCTTGGTATTTAAACCCTGACCGATCTCAACACCACCGTGGCTTACCAAAACTGAACCATCATGATAGATATGAACCAAAGCACCTGCCTGATTCAAAAAAGTTGCACCAAATGAAACACCAAACACAGTTGGTACATGGGCGACACCTCGCTTCAACCACTTTGAAGTTTTGTTGAACTCTTCAACGCCCTTCACTAATTCATCATATTTGGCAGTTTTCTTATTCTGATTGACTAAATCAACAATGGTATAATCAACGCCAACTAACTGTTTATATGTTGTTGTATCACCAGCAGTGTTGTCGTAGTAGTTCAGATTCCTAATGATTTCAGGATCGACTCCCAATTTTTCACTCGCATTAACAACAATGCATTCCGCCAAGTACATACCTTGTGGGGCACCAAATCCTCTAAAGGCGGTATTTGATGCAATATTGGTCTTACATACTTTCCCCAAAACCCTTGCATTGGGAATATTATAAGCATTCGCTGCGTGTAAAACGGCTCTATCCAAAACACCTCTGGACAAGTCCATTGACCAGCCTGCATTTGCATAACAGGTTACATCCAAACTTGTGAATTTGTAATTCTCATCAAATGAACATTTGTACGTAAAATAGAAAGGGTGCCTTTGTCCTGAAACCAACATGTCTTCATAACGTGATAAGGACATTC
Source organism: Peterozyma xylosa (assembly GCA_003706035.2). Classification (NCBI taxonomy): domain Eukaryota; kingdom Fungi; phylum Ascomycota; class Pichiomycetes; order Alaninales; family Pachysolenaceae; genus Peterozyma; species Peterozyma xylosa. The sequence continues at coordinate 235,137 of PPKF02000013.1, forward strand.
TGATAGGTTGACTGAATTTCTTGGCAGCAATAGCAGCCAATGATGAAAGTTGAACGGCTCTTGTCTCTTTACCACCAAATCCTCCACCCAATCTTTTGACTCTCACGACAACTTTATGCATTTGCGTGTTAGTAACTTGTGCAGCGTACTCCTGAGATTCTGTTGGGTTCTGTGATGATGAGTAAACTTTTAGTTCTCCACCTTCCTCAGGAATGACAAGACAAGTTTGTGGTTCAAAATAAAAGTGCTCTTGAGCACCAAACTTGACGACATCTTCAAAGCGATACTTGGAGTTTCTGTACGCCTCTTCCCAATCACCCTTCTCCGTTAGCCTTGTACTCTCTTCAAAGTAAGAATTAGCCAGAATAGCATCGGTGCACGATATCAAATGAGGAAGATCTTCGTAAACAACTTTCACCATCCTGGCCAGCTCACAAGCTCTTTCATAATTGGAAGCAAACACAACACCAATAGTTTGGCCGGCAAAATTGACAACTCCATCAGCAAAAAACTTTTCCTTACCGAATGGCAAAGCTCCCCAATCGTTGGTATCCCTTGAAGGTAAATCATTGATATCAATGTAACCAACAACCGATTCAACCGAGTATATTCCTGACCAATCTACAGAGATTATATTAGCATGGGCCTTAGTTGACAAGATTTGAACCCCAAACAACTCTCTTGCAAAAGATGGAATATCATCAATGTACTCAGCCTCTCCAGAAGCCTGTTTCAAAGCACTCATATGTGGAACTGAGGAACCAAGAACCGCACCTTTGAAAGGCTGAACCAAATCTCTGTATCCAACAGGCTTCTCCCTCTCGACGTGTCTCAATGAATTCTCATCAAACTTTTTACTGTTTTGAAAGTTTTGTAAACAATATTGCCAAAACTTGTAAAAAAAGGAAAAGGTGAGAGTCCTCCTGTATGTTGCCATTCCACCTGGGACACCGAATGATAGGGGATAATCAATATTTAATGCATCTATACCAGCTTCTAATGTCAGTTCATCAAAAATTGATTTATCGTTGATTGAGTTTTGGGCATTTTTCGACAAAATAGTCATCAGAGCCATACCACCATATACTAGTGACGAGTTTTTGATTATACCTTCCTTGGTTAACTCCAACCTCAAGCAAGCAGTTACTATAGCAATATCATCATCTTTTCGCTTACTCTGCTTGTAACTATGAATAAATTCATTTTCTTTTGTTTCTGGAATAAAAATCGATGAGATAATATGATTGGGTGGTAATTTGTGTCTTCTATAACCTGTGAAAAAGTCACTCATTGATAGTTCGATTGAGGTAATGTTTCCTGATTGATCTAAAGTTTCCGCGATTATTGTAGCACCACAGGCGACCAAAATTGGGTTCAAGTCCGAAATTGGGGATGCCGTGACTATCGCTCCAGCTGGAGTTGCAGCATTTCTAATTTGTCTGCCTGCGAAATATTTTAACTGGTTTTTCAACTGTTCAAAAACTTGACCTTTACCAAATTTGCCCAATTTGTGTGCAATGTCCTCACAGATGTATTCAAGTTTGGAAAGTGATATGTTGGCTCCGATCAATAAACCTTTATTTTCAATATATTCCCATTGGCATAACTCTTCTATGTCGTTGGCAAATATGTTGATTTTGTAATCACTTGCCTTGATTCTCACTTCAATTTGAATTTCTGATGCACCACCGACTATTTTAGCTTCTGGATAAGCCTTGAAAATCTCCAAAAGTTGCTGTTTGGTTGTTGGTCTATACCAAACTTTGTACTCGTTTCCGAAAAAAACTGGCTTCTTTTCATAAGTTCTCAACTTCTCTGGAAAACTCAAATCTTCCGATGGTTTATATGGCTTCAAGGGTAATCCATTTGCTGTAAATAGTTCATTCATATCAGTTTCCATATCCTGAAATTCCGTTGAAGGTGATGATGAGGAACTTTTATTCTTGCAGCAAGCATCACCTTTTGAGCAGCTCTGTTTTGATTGGTTCAACTCTTTGTCAGTCTTCGATTTTTCATTTTGACAACAATCTGCACCTCTGGCACAGCTGGTTGGCTTTGTCGCGTCATCCTTCAACAAACCTTCAATCTCAGCTTTTGTTTTCAAATTGAAATTGTTGCTGTCGTAAGCAAAACTGTAAGCAGCATCGATGATTGGCATGTACCCGGTGCACCTACATAAATTACCATCGAGAGCTTCGCTGATTTCCTCTTTTGAAACATGACCATTCTTCGACCTCAACAACCCGTACAAACTCATTACAATCCCAGGTGTGCAAAATCCACACTGCGAACCGTGAAACTTGGCAATTCGCTCTTGAATCGGATGTGGATTATCGGAGCTGCCTATTCCTTCAGCGGTAATGAGATGAGAACCTTCGACGGATATCAAAGGAACAATACACGAATTGATGGCATCAAATTCAATGGCACCATTTCTGAAAGACGCCTTGACTACTGAGCATGCTCCACAACCACCTTCGCCACAAGGCATTTTTGTTGCTGTTAAACGGGGTTGTGATCTGATGTAATCAATCAATGATCCCTCGGGATCTGGGTTTTTGACTGTTTTCAAAACACCATTCAAATAAAATTGCAAAACGTTTGAGAACTTTATGTGTGACAAACTGGAATCAATCCTAGTGATGTATTTATCGAAATCCTGTATTGTTGCAGCTACTGGGGCCATTTTCTGATCAAAGCTTTATGCGTGTGGAGTTGACTTTGAACTCTGGGTGGTAGGTAGTCTTTTGCTCAGTCCTGTGGAAACCCTTTTCAAGCTTTGATCAAAACCAAATCCAAAACAATTAGCAGTACAACCAAAGGAGGGTTCATATATTGTTTACCCAGAAAATCCTACTGGCGAGCTGCCTTGGTTGCCTTCTTATCAATCGAGCAACACCTTTCTCTTTGCTTTTTCCACATAACCTTTAGACTCGGCCTGGACCGCGGGCCAGACTTGAACATACTGATGATACACCACTGACACTATGACCTGCAAATTGTTCAGAAGAAGATAAACCCATACTGAAACAATCTTGCCCATATCAAACGATCAAAACATCCCTCTACAACAGGGTATATATGTTGTCAAATGTACGGGACCATTCTTCTGAACAGAGCAGGACACACTTCTTAGATTAGAAAAACTGGAGATTGTTCTCTCCGAAGTAGTGTTAAATACCCCAATTTTCTTCGTCTCACCTTCGGTCGTCGTAATCAACAGTCGTCCTCAGTGTATCAATTATACATGTTTGGCATTTGGTTAATACTGCACTACTTAAGTTTAAAATGGTAAATTTCACGTGACTCTCAGCCATAATTTACAATTTGATTGCAGAATTACTCCCCCTAATAAATTACGATCCCTTCTATATGTTTATCAAGCTTTTTGAATCTAAGTTGAAAAAAAAAATCAGACTACAAATTCCAAGAGGCAAATACTTAAGAAGGTGAAAAGCAGCAATTGCAAGAAAGTAGACTATCGTCATTTAGTATATCACTTTGGACGAGGCTCAAAATCAGTGTACATTGCTTGCAAGCTTGACGAAAACTAACTTGAGATCCGAACTTGTACTTGATCGTTCCAGACATTACTATATAATATTCCGATTTTTGAAAAATGAGTGTCACAGTGAAGAGGTTCCTGTTAAAGGACACCAACTTGTTCAAGCCGATCAAAATTGGTAATTGCTTGGCCCAACACCGAGTTGTCCTACCACCTTTGACGAGGTATAGATGCGACGATTATACACCAACAGATTTGGTCGGTGATTACTACGCTCAAAGAGCACAGAGGCCAGGAACATTTATGATCACAGAGGGAACGTTCATCAGCGCGCTGAATGGTGGCTGCATTGGTGTTCCTGGTATATATGATGATTGTAAGGAGAAGGCATGGTCAAAAGTGTTTGAAAAAATCCACCTGCACGACTCATTCATGTTTGTTCAATTATGGGGGTTGGGGAGACAGGCTGATCCGTTGTTGTTGAAGAATGAGGGCAATTTCCCATACACATCTGCTTCTAGTATCTATCCTAGCGAGGAGGCAAAGATTGCTGCAATCAGAGCAGGAAATCCATTGAGGGAATTGACTAAAGATGAGATCAAAAAAGTTGTTGACAACTACGTGGCTGCATCAATTCGTTCAATCAGAGCCGGTGCTGATGGTGTCGAGATTCACTCAGCCAATAGTTATCTCTTGGATCAATTCATCCAAGAAATCTCAAATAATAGAACCGATGAGTACGGTGGTTCCATCGAAAACAGGTCTAGGTTACTATTCGAAGTCATAGACAGAGTCGTAAACGAAGTTGGGGCAGAAAGAGTTGGAGTTAGATTTTCACCTTGGGGTAAATTTGGTGGCATGGGATGGCTCAACCAGTCTCCAGTCCCACAATATTCATACGTATTGAAGGAGTTGGAAAAAAGAGCTCTGAAGGGCAATCGCTTAGCATATGTACATTTTGTTGAACCAAGAGTCTCCAACTTCAAGTTGATCTCCTCTGAGACAGAAGGGGACAACGAATTTATCTATGATTTGTGGAAGGGTAATGTTATAAGAGCTGGAAACTACACAAATGATTACGTGGCAACAAAGAAGGACGTCGATAGTAATGATAGAACTTTGATCTCATATGGTAGATTTTTCACATCCAACCCGGATTTACCAGATAGATTGGAGAGGGGGTTGCCGTTGACTCCTTACAACAGGGATCAGTTCTACACTTCTGGCCCTGGCGGCTTGGGATATACCGATTACCCAAGATGGGATGATTCGATGTATAGTCAGACTGAGATTTCAACACACCTGCTTGAATCAAAGATTTAGGTGTGAGGTTATGTTGTCACTCCTCGAAGCTAGTTATGTTATTTACGATTTCGCAATGTTGGTTTTTGGTATAATATTTGTTCATCTGCATTTCCTTCTTAAGAGTTTAGAGTAAATAAATAATATTTATTTATATATATATATATGATAACCTATTCAGAAGTAGTCTTGTTAATGATTTCAGGAACAAAAAGATAGTATGTATGGGTGTTATGCACTAGGGAAAAAGTTTTTTTGAAAAAAAAAAATAAAAAATTATTAAGAAAGCGAATCCTAAGTTATCAATATGCTTTCAATTGAAGCTCAGCTGTACTTCACTTTCTGTTCTATAAACTTCAATTCAAAGCTGTTTCTATCATATCCGGCAATATGTATCGTATACTAGGTGGAATATATATTTCATCAATTGAACCAATAAACAATGATGTTGATTTGAAGAAAGATTTCAACATAACTCATATTTTGTCAGTGTTACCAGGTCCGCTTCCAGCGAAATACAAGACTGATTACAAACATAAGCAAATCGAAATCAATGATGATGAGTTAACCAATATCATCCAGTATTTTCCCGAGTGTAACAAGTTCATAGATGAAGCATTATTTGGGGATGAAGAAAATAAGGTAAAGGGTAGCATATTGATCCATTGTGCACAAGGTTCATCAAGGTCGGTGATCATCACAGCTGCTTATTTGATGAACCACTATAAGTTGAATATGGATAAATCATTGTATGCCATCAAAAGGAAGAACAAGGAATCAAACCCAAACGACTACTTTAAGAAACAATTAGAATTGTACGAGATTTTGAAGGCTGACGATCCAAACTTATTTTCAAATCCTTTATACAAGCAGTTTCAGCTCTCGCATGATGTCAAATTTGATCCAAATGGAGCCCATCTAATAACTCAAGAAAATTTTTTCAAAACAGAAGGCCAAGAGGAGAAGGATGCAGACTCAGAGAAGAATAAAAAAATCACAGAGTTGCGTTGTAAACGTTGTCGTCAAAGGTTAGCCCTTTCTACGTCATTTGTTCCACATGAGGCACCAGACGAGGATGATTCTCAATCTCAATTCATCAAAAGAGCTGCAAACTCAAGGCGTATCATATCAGTCGAAGAAGGAGCAGATTTTTGCTCACACTACTTTGTGGAGCCTTTACAATGGATGGAAGATGAGTTGAAAAAAGGAGAGTTAGAAGGTAAATTTCTCTGTTCCAAATGTGATGCTAAAGTTGGTGGCTATTGTTGGCAGGGAAGTAGGTGCTCTTGTGGTAGATGGATGACACCTGCAATTTATTTACAGAGTGTCAAAGTTGATGCATTTGATAGAAGCAAGGATGCAATCGAGAAGGTTAGGGTTGAATTTGCCACAGCAACTATACATAATGAAGATTAGCTAGAACCATTGACTACACAAAATACACAATGACTTATAGAAAGCTAAATAATAACGTGAATCAAAAAGTTCAAGTCTCAGAAAAGAACTTCATAATAATTCACAATCTGAATTGAGCTCTACTCTGTATTGTCAATAGCCATTCTATCGCCACTAGTGCTGTTGTCATCATCGACAAAACTATTGAAAGTGATTTCGTTTCTCAAATGAGATCCTCCACCATTTAAGCTTGAATTTGAAAAGTTTCTATACGACCCACCAGTAGTAGAAACAGTAGTTGGTCCGGTACTTGTTGATCTACTTGATCTGATCATGCTAGACGCAATAGTAGAGGGAGTAAACGCCAGTTGTGGCGATTGGTGTTGTGGCGAACCGTCAAATTGAACAATAGGATGACTACGCAAATTGATCAACTGATTTGCATTGCTCGATAGAATTGACCCCGACTCAATCGAGATATCGTCTTGATATTCTTCTTCGTCAGCCATAAATCCTCTGTTGTCGAACAAGTCGCCTACTTCCTCGGCGTCTATTTCATCCGAATCCCTATAGTTTCTATAGAGGTAAAAATTGTTGTTATATGAAGTCGAGTTGATACCGTTGGCAACATTTTCGTCAATGTCAGAATCCCCTTCTTCTCCGATATCCTCGTCGTATTCATTTTCGGCAATATCATCGCCCCCATAAGAAAAAACTCTGCCTCTATTAAATCCATTGAACGATGCCGTCTGATTGCTCGACTCGGCTCCTGCTGTGCTTGCATTTGGATGCTCAAACTCATTTGTTCCTTCTCCAATTACCCCACTTTCATTTATCATGTTGTTAATGGTATTGCTAGTATTTATCATTGTGTTATTATCATTATTTATATTACCATTATTGTTATTATGGGCAATATTTGTGGTGGCAGCGGTATTCACGTTGTTATTATTACCTATGCTCCTATTGTTTTCATTCAACAAGTTCTCAAAACTACCGCCTGATGCATTATATTCATCAAACCGATTAATATTATCAAATCCGCTCCCTGATAAATCATCTGGTGTTTGTGCTGTGCTATCATTCACGTTATTCAATTCTACTTGACGTCTGTTCTCCTCTAGCTCCCTCAGCTCTTCGTCCATCTGTTGCATTGTTTGTGTGACTCCAAGTGGTTTCAAAGAATGGTATCCAAGAGATTTTAAACTATCGAGATAATCTCTGGTCATAGAAACTTGGTAGCTCAAATCATCATCTATCTTCTTTGAGGAAAGCGTACGCAATGTTGATGACGATGTGGACGAGGATTTGTATGTAAGCGATCCCGAAAATGCAGCGGAATATGATGATAGTGGAGGAGCTGAGAACATTGACTGATGCTGCTGTTGTGTTTCATTGCTGTTGGAATTGCCGAAGCCACCAGAATTGTTGATTGATCTGTTCCTATTGTCTGATTTGCTACTCGATTGATCATAATTACTGTTGTTGAACCATAGACTGTGAGTTCCCTTTGGGATTAGATTGGGTAGATACATCTTGACTGAGATATCACTGGCTGAACTGTTGTTGGGTTATAAGATGATAATAAAATGCAAATGCGCTTTTTTGAAGTAAAAAAAAAGTCAAGAATACAAAACATCAACAAAAAACCTTGATCTGATAAAACCAATAATTTGGAGGCTAAGGGTTAATCTGGCTGGTGTTTGAGATGGATAACAATAATCAGCCTCTTGGGGCTCTCACTTTGGAGATCAGAGAACTAACAAGGGCATTCAAAGATTCAGTAGCTTATCATCAGGAGTTTTTTGGTCAAGTCACAAATAAGCTTCAAGTGCTAGAACAAAGGCTTCATGAATCCGAGAAAACCATCTCATTCTTAGCTCAAGGCATGTACAAGATAACCAATGCTTTGGATCTCACCGAGGACATGCCAGGTAATGTGTTTTTGCACCAGCAAAGCACACATCAGCAGCAACCATCAGTCCCAATTCCTCAGCCACTTCAGCACCAGCAGTCACTCACACAACAACAGCATCAACATCAGCAGCCGCTTCTCCCACCACCACCACCACCACTAGAGCATCATCAACAACAACATCAACAACAACTGCAGCAGCAGCAGCAACAACAACTGCAACTGCAACTGCAACATCAGAGGCAACAACACCAAGAGTCAAGAATGAACACAGATTTGATTGAGACGACTACAACCAACCACCACCTGGTCCGAAACCCTAGAATTGAGTCACCCCCAGCTTCCAATTTACAACAAATCATTTCAAGCCTGATACACAACTCGGAACACCACTTCTCCCCATTGGACTCTGCTCAATACGAGCTTGATAGCACTAACCAGTTTCATTCACAGCAAAACCAGTTACAGCAGCAGCAGCAACAACAACATCAACAGCAGCAGCAGCAACAACAGAAGGTTCTGCAAAAAAAGAGAAAGTATGTAACGGGTCTGGTAAGCTCTGATTTCTCACCCTTGGCTAAAAATTTCAAATTTAAAGTTTCCCCGTCAGTAAAAGAGATTTGGGACGAGTTTAGTAAGCCAAACGGTGATACTCCTTCTGTCAAATCATTAGAAGAAACTCATGGATCGAAATGGAGAGGCGGTTCTCATTCCTCAATGTCTAAGAAATTCACCCGTCGAAGCGTTATCTACAAGGCTGTTTCGAAAGGTTTGAGCAAAGGATTTACCGAAGATGAAGTATGCAAGATAATAGATGATTATAGGGTTGCTCATAAATTGAGTGTTTCTGATGTGATGAATAAGAAACTGATTCCTGACGAATTTAAGTAGATGTGACTCTTTCTCAGCATCTCTTCTTGCCCCTGTTACTAATTTTTCCTACTTTCACTGCTGTATTTTTAAATTTGTAATCTCTACCGCTTTTTTATCTTTGCAATTAACTTTAAGCTACAATAAATCAGCATCTAAAAATGACATTTCAGTTCTCCTAGTATTTTTGAAAAAAAAAAATACTTTTTCAACTGGAGTCTTATATACATTCAAAATATTGTCTTGACTTTTAATCTGTTATCAGATCATTCTTGTCACTATTTATAAGTCTAACCTCTTCATGATATTCCTCGCCTTTATCAAAAAATCTATCCCATTGACCCTTTTTATGCAACATGGCCAAGACCAAGACGCCTGGCAAATACCAGACACTTGCCCAAAAAGTCTTCTTAGCATAAACACTTGCTAATCTGGTGCCTTCTTGTGTAGCACCCCCTTTACCGTAATTGATTCTTTGTTGCCACCAAAATTTGAATGCCCAGTATGACATCCATGCTGTCAATATTGATGAATCAATTGGAAAAAAAGAATCTGTGACCCCACAGTATGTCAAACCAAAACAGATTGGGAACATCAACAATGAGTACCTTAATGAAACTCTTGCATTCAATTGTGGATTTTCCGCAGCCGTCATCTTATAGCCAGCTTTTTTGTAATCGTCTTTAACATTGTGTGATAATGAATTGAAATGGGGAAATTGCCAGGCGTACAATAGTGCCGCAAGGACCCAAGCACCTGGATGAGATAATGAAGAAGAAGCAGCCCAGCCCATTAATGGTGGAATAGCACCTACAATAGCACCAACCCAAGTGTTCAATATTGATTTTCTCTTGAGCGATGTATATATCCATGAGTACAATACAATATTTAGGAGCCCTAATCCAGCAACAGTTGGATTAACACCATAATATAACATCGAGCAACCAGTAGTTCCAATGACAGCAGCAAATGTGAAAGCCTGCTTTGGTGTTACAAGTCCACGTACAACAGGTCTTGCTGAAGTTCTTACCATCAACTTGTCAAACTCAGGTTCTCGACCCATATTGATAGCATTTGCTGCACCAGAAGCTAATGTCGTACCAACGGTCAAAAACAAAAGTTCCGGAATACCAACTGTATATGGTGACAATGCATATGAGCAAATGGAAGATAACATTACAAGAATTGTCAAATTTGGCTTTGTCAATTTGATATATGGATCGATCATTTGTTTCAAAGACTGCTGTTCAATACTTGTTTCCCTTGTGGACTTATTCTTGGTGCTAACGTTAAACGGGATATGGGATGTTGCTAATTTGTCTTCAGATGCTTGTGGCTGGCATAATAAAGTTTTTTTGGCGACAGTTGCCAATAGTGAATCATCATCCAATGAACCAGGTGGTGTGGAAGATCCTATTGGAGTTGCTGAAGTTGAATATAAGTGATTTAAGTCTTTGAGTGACCTGTTGTTGATAAAGTTGGTTTTGAAAACGATGTTAGATCTGTTGAGCAAACTGGATGGGCGTTGATCAGGATTGTAGAATCTCTGGTTACCGATCTTGCTTATTTGTACCACATTCTTGAGGAAAAACCTCGTACTCTCTAGTGGTGATAGTACATGAGATCTCAACATGTTCTATTTATGGTGAGGGTATGAAGAAATTGATAATCAGAAAAATTGGGCCTTGTTGGTGTTTATATTACGGTTCGGTGTTCAGCCAATCATATAAATCCGGTACCTAATCCTATAGTGAACTTCCTATCACCTCTTCCAAAACTGCTCAAGTGAATATTTCTAGAAACCTTGATGAGTATATTCTCTCAAATATGAAGGACTCTACTAAACAATCAGCTAACCTTGATAATACTCCCAAAGAATATTAGAGCAGATGATTTACTAGACCCTCACTTTCAGCTGCTTGTTTAATTCTCAATTTTTTTTTCTGAAGTCGAGATTCAAAAAATACGCCAGAATTTGAGGATGATTTGAAGAGTTTACACTACCTAATTTACCTAGTCTAACACAATCATAGATTGAAGCAAATAATTCGTTTGATTTAACTAATACAAGAGTTGATCAATTCATATTAGCTCAGCAACTCTAATCCTTCTTCATCTCAACATCTTCATCTTTTTCATCCTTGTTGTCGTCCTTTTTCTCCTTATCCTCATCTTTTATGCCTTCATCCAGTTTTGGGGAGTCCTCCTTCTTGGCGGCTTCATTATTTCTCTTTTTGTTTTCCAACTTATTGTCTATCAAATCATGGAACGCAATGATCGATTTTACCAAACTACTGACATAGATCATCATCAATTCATCATTTGTCTTAGTTGTGAAAGCTTTAGCCAATTGCTGTGAGTGCCCCAAGACATTCAGTTTCTCTTCTTTGGTAACCACATCCTCACCCAAAATGTTTGCCAAATTTGGCAACAAGTTGAAAATGTCTTGCAACTTGCCCAAAATAACATTATTGATTGGCAACTCATCGTTCAAGATCTTACCTAAATAATTTGCAATATTTGCCAATCTTTCATTCAAAGACTGTAATGATTTGAAATTGTTGGTCAATCTAATTGACAAATTACCAGCGGCTTGATCTCTGATATCCCTCAAGAGATGCTCGACTCCAATTTCTTCAGCTTCTTCAGCCTCAATTACAGAAGGCAAATGAATAAATGTTTTTTCCGAGGCAGATCCATCATCTTTGATCTCCTCAACGGCAAGGTATGAGTCTGTTGGGATATCAACAATATCGGTTGAAGTAACATCAACGATCAACAACAATGGATTTGGTGTAAACTTTTTGAAAGTCTCATTGATTTTCAAATCCGACGACTTCAATTTTGGACCTGAGTGATACCAGCCAATCAATTTTTCCTTTGCGTTAATCTTCTTGAACATTTCCAACATCGATTCAATGAAATTTTGGTCCAAGAACCAAATGTCAGAGTTCTTGTCATCTTCCTCAAAAGGTATGGCAAAAGAATTTGTTACTTTGATGGTACTCTTATCAGAGTAGTTATCACCCAAGATGACACCTAACACCCTCTTGTTATCTTTATTTGAAAATGATGAATCGGAATTCTTATTTATGATTCTTTCGTAGTGATCAACGACTGATAACAACACTAAAGGTGCAACAGAGACTGTTTTGTTCTCCAACAAATTTTCATTGGTTATAACCGCTGGCATGGTTCGGTGAATGGGTTGTTATTTATAAATATTGATATGTTCAAAAGGATAATATCACGTATCTATAACTATTAAGTCAATCTGAATACTTTGTAAAACCGAAGGCAAAATCCATTATGGTTAACTGCCAATAACCCTCAAATTACCCGTGTCAATAATCACATCACGAACTGTTCTTCATCAAATGCTAGTCACCGCAGCAACTCTCGCGTTATTATTTGGCTCAATAAAGTATATATTTACTATTTAATCACTTCAAAACTCAATTTATAAGGCTACTCTTTTCTTTGTAGCGTAGAAGTAAAAGTTAGAGATAGAAATTTGTATGTTCCCCTTCTTCCTCAAGTGGCCGGATCTTAGCCGGAAAAAATCCGTTTTATGCTCGTTTATGATTTTGAAAATGAAAACAATCCAAAAACCCAAACAATGTGAGATGAAAATTATATTTGAATCATCTCTGAAGAAGTATATATAACCTTCCATCAGCAATTCTGACTATAGCTAAACTTCAAGCACTTTCTGAAAGAATATATAAGATGCCTCCATCTCAATTAAAAATCAAGCTCAACGCGCTAAGCAGGTTGTTGAAGGACGAGTCACTATATCATATAGAACTACAAGAGCAACTCCAATTGATTGATAGGTTGAAGAAAGATGAGCAAAATGAAGAGAAAGAGTATGAGTTAAAGAAACAGGTTGAAGTGTTACATGAAACTGAAAAAATGATCCCAGCCTTGAGGCTGAAAATTGATGATTTTGCAGGAAACTTGAGGGAATTTATCAAAGATGCAGAGTCCTTGAATGAAGATGAATTGATAGAAGCCAAATCTATCCTTGAAAACGCTTCAAAGTTGGTTAGTACGGTATAAGTTGTTTACGGTGTTGTAGTGCATATGATTTTGATCCGGTTAAGTGCTTCTTTTTTCTTTGCTAAGTGAGGTTGATTCCTAGCCTTCTAATAGGTGAAACAGTCAGTTTAATTAATTCATTGTCTCCAGTTCAAAGTCACCCGTAGTAACCTACATGATATTTCCTGTAAGTATATGTACTAGGTGCACTGTTAATCGTCTGAGTTCCAAATTTGCTTCTTTCTGTACCACTACTGCAAAAATTGGCCTTAGCTCCTTTATTTTCTATACCGTCGAGCTTTTGAGTATTCCTTGAGGAGAATGATATGAATATGACGATTTTCTACACTAAGGAAAAGTTCTGGAAAATCCAAGCTAACGGATTCATAGCATACAGTAAGAAAGATGTAAACTTGTTGTTTAAATACTCGTTCCATGGAGTGAACAAAATATCCCTACCTCGCAAAAATCATCTAAAGACACCAAGCCAATCATTGAAACTTACATAGCAATGTTGAACGTGAGATATCAAAACTTGTTGGTATTTTTAAATATTGTTTCAAAGGAAGATATGGCATCAAGCGGCTAGCTAAAGGTGGTTTTGCTGATGCTGCTTGACTGCTCATCCTTCGTTCATTGAAACTTTAACGGCTTAGCACGTTACTCAGCCATTATTGAATTCCGTTGTTGGAAACAACTTGACTTTTTTAGAAAGAGAAAGACTTGAAAAAACAAGTTTTGGAAGTTATAGGTCTCATTTATCAGTTAACTGCTTTAGGGGGTGTTAGCTACGGTTTCGCTCTCAAACGTGATTTCTCAATTGAAAAAGTCAAGCATTTCTCAAAAATGCATTAAAAGATCAGATCGAGTGGTTTGATCTTTTTTTAAACTCGGTGGACCAATCAATTCTCCTGAACTAACATTATTTCACTTTGAACGTTCTCAACCTTTGGGTTGAAAGATGGTGAGTTTTTTGGGAAACAAAAAAGAGGTCTGAAATTTTGCTGAAACACCCATGAATATTCAAATTATCCCAAATGATCTTGTTTATATATAGTTAATGAGGAATCTACGATGTTTACAGTAAATATTGGAATCTAAAAGTTCCTCAATATACAGGTTATTAAGGTGAAGCCTTATCTCCCTTAAATTCCTTCCGCACCGAAGTTTGAGAGAAAAAATCATTTCCTGAATTGACAGCTGGGTTATTTCAACGATTCCTCGAACAATTTTGAGTGAAGGATAGAATACCAGCACAGGAAGATAATTAAAGATAAAATGAGTTCTTGTTGTTTGAAATACTCGTTCCATGGTATGAAAAATAGTTACAGAGGAAACAAATTGGACTGCTTGAAATAATTATTAACAATCTTCCTATGCTTTGGAATTAACGCAGAAGGTACACCAGTTGGTACTTCGGTTGAAATCCACGGTCGTAAGTATCATGCTCAATCCATCAACTTTCAAGATTGTTTTGTATATTAACTTTCAGCTTGCTACTCTTGACTCAGTCCCATCATATGTTTCCGGTGTTAAGTCAGACAAAGTGATTGTCTGTTTTACCGATGTCTACGGTCATGAGTTTCAAAACATGAAATTGCTTGCTGACAAGTTTGCAGAAGCCGGTTATTATGTTTTGGTCCCAGACATCTTGGGAGGTGAAGTTGCTCAAGAAGATTGGACAATGGAGCAATTTTATCCCTTCCTCGCTAGGAGATCTTCTGAAGTCACCAAGCCAATCATTGATACTTACATGAAAAAGTTGAGTGAAGACTTGAAACCAAAATTTGTTGGTATTGTTGGATACTGTTTTGGTGGAAAGTACGTCATTCAGCAATTATCTGAAGATGGTTTTGCCGATGCAGGTTGTATCGCACATCCTTCGTTCGTTGAAACTTCGGAAGTAAGACAAGTTACTAAACCATTATTGATTTCTGCTGCTGAGAATGATTCAATTTTTCCTGAATCTTTGAGACATGAGACTGAGGATATATTAAAAAGTCTTGGTGCCACTTACCAATCAACTGTTTTTGGTGGCGTTCATCACGGTTTTGCAGTCAAAGGTGATTACTCAATCGAAAATGTCAAGTATTCTGCGAATAAAGCCTTGAAAGATCATATCGAATGGTTTGATCGTTTCTCAAAGGCTTAAGAGTCTCTTTGTTTTTACTTCGATGGTACCTTTCTATCACAATGTCACCTTTTTTTATTTTTTAGATAAATATTTCCAGTCAATACGTACGAACTATTACACTCTGCTTCACTTTGACAAAATTGAAAAAATGCACATAAAACAATAAAGGAATAAACTAGAGACGTTTTTGTTACATAATGATAAATCAGTTTGAAATTCTGTTGCATGACAAATAGGAAAAGCAAAACCAGAGTTTGAATAAACTCTAAAAATCATACCAACAAAAATAAAAATAAAAAGGAAGGAAATGAAAATAAAACTAGCAAAGTGTATGAAATAGAGTAAAAAGTATTCGGATTGAATTTTGGATGTGAAGTTGTGTGAAAAAAAAATTTGACCATAATAAATAACAGGATTTGAGTATATTGTCTTTTTGTACTTTGCCTTTTTTACCTCCTAAAGAATCAATTCCATCTTGATCCCTTGTTGTATTCATTGCCGTATGCCTGCTCGTATGGATTTCCACTGGTGTTAGCAGAAGGGACAAAAGGATTACTTGGGGTTCTGTTCAGGGCAATTCCAACACCGCTTGAACCGTTAAAACTTCTATCAACGACACTAGATGGTAGTATAGGACCGCTGTTACTTGAAAACGAGTCACTTCTTGGAGTGCTCAATGACAATGCTGAATCAGCATTTACTGGTGCATATGGCTTACTCTTTTGTAGGTTGTCATCATATCCAACATCATCTTCATCATCTATGATGATACGTCCACTACCCTTATTTGTAGAATTTGAGCTATCTGAAAATGGATTATTGTCATCCAACATTGAGTTCCTGTCGTGACCTCTCATTGCTGAAGCACCCAATGCCATTAACTCGAGATCCTCATTCCCCTTCTCATCACCAATTTGCTTTGGAATAAATGAAACTCTGTCATCCTTCATCTGTTGGTAACGTGTATCTGGGTTCTTGTAAATAACGGCCAAAGTACATGTAACAATTGTGAAAATTAACAAAACGCATGAAAATACAGCATTTGCAACGAATAAAACAACTGCCATGACTGATGAAACAACATTAGGTTGACCGAAAATCTTTGAAAAGAACATGTAAAAGATAGCGTTTAACAAATTGATGGATGCGATAGCAATGTTGTAAACGTTTGTTCTTTTGTCCATGTATGGTTTTTTCCATGAAAGAGCAGCAAGATAGAATAATTCCAATGCAAACACCAAAACTGACTGAACTTTACCATTTGATTGAATAACAGCAATGAATAATGACTTAATGAAAATATAGACCAAACTGACCAAGACCCAATAATATCTGTCGGCTCTGAATTGAACATACAAAAAACCAAATCTGTTCAAAACTTGTGGGTCACCAAACAATAAGTACGCTGGATTCTTATACAATCTGATTGATTTTTTAGCAATGACCATCAATCTAATAGCAGCCTGTAATAATAATGAAACAAAAATAACAAGGAAGCAGATTGCAATGGCAAGACAACCAGAAGAATCGTTCTGTGTGCATTCCCATAAACACAATAAACTCACTTGTGGTAATGCTAACCATACCAAACGATACAAAACACCCTTTGTGATCAAACCCCAGTGTTGCCTATATTCTGCATACTTGTGCTCTTTCATGATCTTAGTCCGAATCATAATTTCAAGGATAGCTTTGAATGAAAAGAGACAGATCAATACAACGAACCCAAAAAATAAGAAGAAAAAGATACCAGTCAGGAAAAAACTGGTAATTTCAATTCCTGCTAAATACGCAACTCTTTGGATTCCTCGTAAAACCAAAATTAAGGACGTGACATTGGAACCTTCTTCATTTGTTGTGTAAATGGATGAATCATCTAAATTATCAGTGAAATCATAATCGCTTCTTTTTTGAAAGATTGTAAGAAAGTTATCTTTACCAAAGTTGTTCATAGCACTTAATGTTCTTAAAAACAGTCTTTTCTGAACTGAAATTGACAAGACGTCTTCATTTTTCAAGATTGCCGTTGAAGTGCCACCTGTTGATTGAACATACCAGTTAGCTATCGATTGAAGAAATGGGACTTTGATTATACCAATGGACCACATAAAGTTCTGAGCCCAAGCAGCAGCAATGGGTGGTACCCTTGAAACACCCATCATCGAAGTAATGGCCAAACTTTGGAAATAGATGAACAACGATAACGAGTTTGATGCGATGTGAGCGGCTGTGTTTGAATGGCCAACAATCGAAAAGGCACTTGAAATCAACAAACCAACACCTGAAATAGCAGCAATTGGCCAGGCAGCGTATTTTGTAGAAACGGTTTTTCCGTTTGTAAGAATGGCCTCGACACATGCCAATGGAGTCGTTGAGTTGTCAACATCATATCCGATGACTCTGACTCTGGCATCTAGATCTGGAACGGTGTACGCGATACCTGGAATTATATTTGTGTATTTTGACGAAACGTTGTAAGTCGACTGAACGTTGATGTGACCAGCCGAAAGTGGGCAAAGCGTGGAGTAGACATCACACAAAGCAACCTTCTCCGTCAAAATGGTGATTCCATAAACAATGATTTCAATGTATGCCTCAACTTTCGCGTTTATGGTGTTGATAGCTGATATGTCGAACTCAATTTCACCCGAGTCCGAGTTGAAATGGACGTAGAAGTAAGATGCAGTTAACTGCGAATCTTTCATACACGTCAACAAAGACTTGGTTTCAACAAAACCAGCGTTTGTCACATGGAATAATGTAAGCAAGGCCGTTAGAAGTTTCAACAATATCATCTTGTATTATTTAGAGAACTGTAGATGTCTTTTGTCTGCTTGGATTATGAATCGACTTATGTTCATATATTCTTTGATGCGTATTTCTCTGTAGGAAAAAAAAATATTTTCGTAACTCTCGAGTATCTTGGCTTCGAATTCCAGGAAGCAGCACTATAGTATCACAAGTAATGGAGACCTGACAACAAATAATCACGAACCTTGATATGCTGGCTCAAATCAATATATGCTGAAATTGCTTTGTGCAAGAAACGAAAAGAAACAATCGAAAAAGCTATGATGATCTTCGAAATCTATTATTACCACATAGGGGCAGTGTTTCTGAAAAATGCAAAGGTAGTGCATATCAGGCTCAAATGTTCTAATTGGGCCGGGGCTAAATACCGTTGCAAACCTTTGTGGTACTCACTTCTGGCTCAGGTCCAAGTATCGAGTGCAGTTGTCTTGAAGTATATGAGGCTCAAGTGACGAGCTTAAGAAGCCTTTCATGTGAAAAAAAAACCACTTTCGCTGTTTTTTTGTAACTATCTGCACTTTGAAGTTCCCCAAAAGGGAACGCAATAGAAAGCTTGGACGAGTTTGGTCAAGATTATATGGGTATTATACCAGAGGGAGGTTGGATTCTCGCGTGAATTATCGGTGTTTCTGTAGAAAACAATCACACTTTTGTGCATGAAAGAGCATCATTGAACAAACTGTTGCTGCCAGCTGACGGACCACATAGAAAATCTGTTATCTCGATCTCCTGGCAGAGAATCTCTCAAATCCCAGAGAGATTCATGCGAGACAAGTCGACCTGAACTCCAGTTCGACCTTCGATGGCCAGATAAACAAAACCCCCGACTCCAGTTGATATGTTTATATATGAACGACCCGGGTATCTCATACTCGTATTTTGGCAATGCCTGCTCCCCTTTTGTTGCTCAAAATGCGCATATTAAATCACAAAAAAAACCCCAAGCCCTGTTTTGCCATCACCTTTCAATCAATTTTGAAATTCGAATCCGTACCGCTTTCCCCTAGAGAAGATATCAGGTCTTGTATTTATCAGATATAGAGAATACTGCTCGCTTGGGATTTGAACCAAAAAAAAAAGTCCGCTTCACACCTTCGATATATCATGCCTGCCCATATTCCTTTGATTTTTGGTGCTGGTTTAGCGTTAGGTGTTGCTGCCGTTGTTGTGGTAAACAAGGACAAGATTAGAGAGTTTGTTGCAGAGAAGAAGGCTGAATTTCTTCAGAAATACGAAGAGTTACAACATGAGTTTGAAGAAGAGTATCGTCTGTTTGACGAGAATCTATTTAGAAACAAAAGAGAGGCATCAAATGCTACAAATGTTGATGAGAAGGATGATGTAATAGGCGATGAAAAAAATTCAGCAAGTGCTAATGCGACAGGTTCCAGGTCAATTTTCAGCAATGACTTTTCAAATAATCCATTTGAAGATTCAAACATGATTGATTCAGATATCACCTATCGCTACTCGTCTCCGTCGTCATCCTTGAAAAATAGAACCCCATTAAAAGCAGCGGAAAGATCACCATTAGGTTCATCAATGCATGAAGATTTCCATAGCGATACCGAGGAGTATTCAGATGTTGCTAGCAATGGCGACGAAAGCGACCTGTCACAACAGGGTCTATCTTTCAGTTTTGTTGACGTCAACACGGATGATGACTTTGAAGAACCAACAGACGATTCGACTCCTGAATCAAGTGAGATCGGAGACTACAATCGTCAGGAAATGCGTGCTGTTTGAATGGGAGGTCCTGAGTAACTAACTACACAGGAAGTTGCATTTCCTGTTTTGACTCTATTTTATACATGTCTTCACTGCTTTTTTTTTTTTTGGTTTATGGGGGATTGGTAGGTAATGCATTTTGGAACATGGATGGGCCACGTCGATAAGATTACTTCGTTTTTCTTTTATGACTTTTCGTATATTTTTTCATTGACAGGAGAAGGCTAATAAAGCCTTCTGAAATTGAATTTTATCTTCTTTCAAAGTGAATGCAACTTTGTACCCTGTTTCCACGAAGTTGTTTGGGCATTTGTATACAATGAAATCAGCGCTGAAATTCTTGACTTTACAAACTGTATGCTAACTCTAGGTCTGTTCTCAAATACTACAGGTATGATACTGTTGTTCACCTTCCTTGGGTTTATACACGGTCTGTAAAACACATTTTAAATACCATTGGAACTTTTCTTCAAACGAACAAAACTAATATCTACGGAAAATTTTAACCACCTTTTACCTCAACCTCACTCACAAGTTTCTTGATGTAGGACAACTGATCCTCATCACCATTCGAATCCCTATGTATGAACTGATCGTATGGGTATTGGATCGTTATGGACTCAAACACAACAATATCATCACCACTGAATTTGACTTCCTCAGGGGGTAAAAGTTTATACAATTTCTTGAAAACCTCAACCCCCTTGTAGTTCTTTTTCTGCAATTGAACTTTCAACAATTTGTTCAATTTTGTTTCAGCTTCATGGTTCTTGAGTGATACGTCGTAATTCTTCAATATTTTTGTGATTTGGACTTTGTTGACTTCTTCGTTGGTGTTATTGACAGTACCAGCGTGATTTATTGTTTTGAATGCTGCTTTTTTGTTGACGACTTGAACACTTTTGATGAAGCTAGTCTTGATAATCTTGTAGTTTTTCAGGTTCATATTACTACTAGTCGAAGCCTCTATGGTAGGTGCAAATCTACCGTTCAACTTAGTTTTACTACTCTCATCTAAAACCAAAACAACTAAGCCAGCTGCTTCATTGTATGAATATATTGTTCCCAGAAATGTAGAATTTATTGAAGTGGTGATTTTGACTCTGATAGAAGGTTTCAAAGTTAGTTCCAGTCCCATAATGAGATACTCAAATTTCAAAAGTCCTCCAAAACACTTACTTCAATCCCAAACAGTTCTCTAGTTTAAAAGACATGCCTGTTTCAATTCCAGCCTAATATATCTCAACAAGATTGTGATGTGCTACCTTTAAAAGTGCTGTGCTATACCTTTATCCCACAAGATGATCAAATCAATGATTTATTGTATGTGTCGATTTTGAAAACATCAAATCTAGGGCTGCAATGAGCCTCTTTGTGGCACACGATTAATCAACTGTTCACTTCAAGCTTGAATAATAAGAAGATTGGTGACAGTTCGTTTCAATCTTTTATAATGCAGGATATATTTGATGAATTACATCATATTGAGGGAAGTACTGTTTTCAACAGGTTTTGCATCTTTTGACTTGATTTGTTGGATGTGATAGTTTCTCCATAGACTGTTCTACGTTGATTTTTGACATCCGCCAGCTTCCAGTTTGTTGATAGGGCGTACCGTCATGATTCAGATGGGGGTTTGACATTATTATCTAGTATTTTAATACTCTTTGAATGGTGACCACAGGCTGTTGTCAACGATTCTGAACATTTGAACTGTATTACCAACATGGCCACACGACCTTCCAATTTTCACAACAAACCAAATCATCACTGATTAGATTTTGAAACAATTCAAGCACAGTAGAGGTTTTCCTTCATCAAACTAGCGTTTTGTTTGTTTCATTCTCCTTTTTGTATTGTGCTGGTCTAGGTTTGAAGTTTTTCAGATCACTCACAAAAACTGGTATAGATCATTCATTCAGAATCCACATCTTCCAACCAGAGTCAGCCAGTCTTGTTGCAGAGCAGTCAGCCAGTCATGCATAACAGCCATATATCTAAGGAAGCTCAGTTGTTCGAAGAGGAAAATGTCATAGATGTTGGTATCGTAACTGAGGATTTGACTCTGAACATTGACCTGCTGCACAACCCACACATTTCATCTCCTGGAAGGCTATCAAATAGCAGGAGCAGGAGAAGTAGTCTTTCAATATCGCCTATTACTTCGATATCTGAAAGGGGACACAAATCCCCAGGTGAAGTAACGGCAGTGGGTATCCAAGATGTTCCTTTCAAAAACAACTTCAAAAAGTTTTTGGATAGTGACAATGACATTGAGAAGTCTGAGGAACTTAATGACTATTTCGCGTTGGATGTAAACGATGATGATGATCAGGTTTCAATTGCAACGACTGTTTCATCGATATCTGTGGACTCAGCGATGTCCAATAATGACAACTCAATATTGTTAACATGCCCTGAGCTACTTTTTCAAATGTCCGATGGACAGGATTTCAAAACTGAGATAAACGACTGGTTTGTCTATAATGATTTGAAAAGGTTGAGTTCTATCAAGCTGATTTTTGCCAACACCACAGGAATATTTGGCTTTACAGATAGAGAGGAGTCTTATCAGTTGAACATAATCGATGAGCTCACGTCTGATTTCATCAGAGCGGTAGACGACTTTATTTTGCAAGATGATTTCATGAATGACAACTATTCAGGGTTAATGAAATCGATCATTAGTATCAACTATTTGATAATGGGATGTTTTGATGAAACTTCTTCAACCGATGATCAGATCTCGTTGATTTATCAAAACATCACCAAATTTTTGGAATATGGATTTACTAAACCTTTAACGGGGGTAATAAAAAAAATAATAGTGCTCATATTAAACTACAATCCCAGCAATCTGAGCTTATCGAAGCTAATGGAATTGAGCACTTTTTTATTCTATGCGTTGACATCGTTGTATTTCATATTGTGTTTTTTATCTGAGAACGATTCCGAGTTATATATTAATAGCAAGCTCAAAGAAGCTGTTATTGATACCTTGGACGAATCACAAATCTTGATTGAGTTAGTTCGTTGTGTGGAGTCATGGAGATGGTTAGTTGCTGACGTTGAAAACATTCAATCAAAAATAAAGCAATCGATGAAGATAAGAAATGTTACATCTTGTATCTCAAAATTGATTCTTGTTGAATTTGGAGGATTGAAAGACCTTAAGAATGTAAAACAATTTTTGGTTCACAAGCTCGAATCAGAGAGATCCCCAAAAAAGGATCTGGGTACAGTGCCAAGTACAGATGAAAAAGGCTTCAGCGTATCACCCTTGGATTATCATCTTTTCAAGGAAGATTTGACATCAAGATATCCGGCTTTCAAACCTCCTGATTCTTCAGTATCGCCAGAAATCACGACCACTCTTGAAGATGTTTATATATCTGCCCAAGCTGGCCAAACCGATCCATTTCTGTCCAAAACTTTGTCTGAATCATTAATCAACCCCCCATTTTCCCAGCGACGTTCTAATGCTGTAAACAGTCTTGTCAACATTCCACCACCTGAAATGCATATTGCCACTCCTTTTGGTTCTCCTACATTGGCCCCGGTTGGAAGTAACAAGAATAACAATGGAAACAGCTATATGAATAGTATTGGCAATGGCATGAATAAGTCAAATGCAAAGCGGATATTTCAAAACAACTCTACTTACCCTTATCTCTATCCAGACGAGTCTGAAGATGAAGATGGAGATGTTCCTATAAGTATAAAAGAGGCTGCAGATTTATTTTATAGCAGCATCAAGGAGGAGGTTGATACAACTCAATTCAACTCAACACTCGAACAATTTATAATTCAAGAAAGGGGAATTTTGAACACCTCCCATGATCATGATAAGGGTGAAAAAGAGTTTATTTACTCAGATGTGACAATAGATAAATATCCTGATTTTGAAAAAGAAATAAAAGTGTTGATGAGGATTGAAAACTTTTATTCAGCCTGCTTATCTGATTTGAATTCTCTTGTGATTGTTTTGCTTCAAATAATAGTCTCCAATTCTGCAACTAAAGATGAGAAAATCAAGAAGCAGCAGGCATCACAGCAAGCTCAAGGAAATGGTGATTCAAAACTGTATATGAAGGAGGAGTTGCACAAGTTGTCAATTGATTACGATAACAGTAACATTTCTACCAGTTTAAAACAGAAGTATGAAATTTCAAGAATCAAAGAAATATCTTTGAAATCAGCGTCCCAAATTCTATTTTTGTTACTCAAATGGTTCAAGCTATCACACATTCTCAAGTTTGAGTTTTTAGCTATAACTATCTTTGACAACGACTACTACCAGGTGGTTTTGGAGTTCTTGTCTACAAATTTCGACAAGGTCAATGAATTTACAGATCATTATGAAGATTTCATGTTGAACAATCTCAATCTTGACGACGAGGACGTGATAGCAAAGCAATTCAACGGAAATGAATTAGCATATTTGAAACATCAATATTATTCTGAGTTTGGTTGGAATAAAATCTTGAAAGAAGAGTTCACGATATCGAGCTTCAATTTTTTTGATTTTTGCTTACATATCAGCTCCAGCGATCGTAAACTTTCAATCAATGGAAACAAAAAAAAATCACAATTGGAACTATTCAAAGCACAAGAATCAAGAATGAAAGCTGATAAGAACAATGGTAGCCATCCTGCATTTTTCAATATAAATCACCAAAAGTTATCAATTTTCAACTGGAAGTACTGTTTCATATTGACAAATTTGCTAAATGTTCTATATTTGACTATGCATAACAACAAAACACAGAGAGTCAACCAATTGATCGAGAAAAAACCAACAGAAATTTTGAGAAATTGCTTGAAGATTTACAACAAAAACTACTATAGACCAGTGTTGAAGATTATCAAAATAATCATTCCTTTCAATGGCAAAAAATGGAAAGCTAATAACATGGATTTGATATCATTGATCTACCTATACTACAAAGTAGGATTGAAAGACAATTGGCTCACCAACAACTACAACAACACAAACTTGGATATAAGCGAAGAGTTGAAAAGATCTTATAACCAAGAGTATTCCTTGAGGTCTCTATTACAGTTCTACAACATGAAAAACTACAGTGATCAGATGGAGAAATTGGGTTATGAATATCATGAGAGTAGCTATTTCGACAAGGAGTTTGGGAAAATGACTCGAATGTACATGACAAATGGTACAGAGGAAGTTGAAGAATGATTAAGATGCCTGATGATATCATGGGAGACAAAGAGTCTGGGTTTTTGATTCAATACCGTCTGTATAGCTTCTGATAATGTAATTGATTTTGTGCGCCCGTCCTTTTGTATGTTACGCGCATCTGTGGTATAGGGGAAAAATAAACAACCAAATTAAAGAAGAAAAAACCAAAACAAAAACAAAAACAAAGAAAGGAAAGTGAGAACAAGGTATTTCGTACTCTTTCATGTATTTTGTCGGTAGATCACTGAAGATAGAGTAAAAGGGGAAATTTCAAAAGCTGGTTTGAATTCAATCATGTCAACACTAATACCACTTAGCTCGTTACTTTATGAGTTGGTGCGCTCCTTGATACCTATGGAATTGAACGACACATATGTTGACTTGATATGCACCGATTTATCTCAATATATATCCCAACTGAACCCCATCAGAGATACGTCCTTCATAATAAGCAAGTACGAGCGTCTGATACCTACTGGTGTCAGTGAACACATTAATTGGAATATGTTTTATCAAGTGGTCGATAAGCTTTTGAAGTTGAACTCAGAGGCAGAAGTGATAGAGTATCTACGGTTTGTGAAAGCTTTGAATGGCCATACTGACGAGGCTAGTGGAGGTCAGCAACATGTACCAAATGGGAGTAGGCCCACAGATACCACACAATCTGTCTCGTCGTTGGCGTTTGATAGCACCTCAATGCGTTACAACTCTATGCCAAATGTGAATAATACATTTCTCAACGGAGAGAAGGTACCCAATGATTTCAGATCCAGCAGCTTCACAATAGGAGGAAAGACTATGAACCAGTTGATTAGTCCATATTATTATGAAAGCAGTGGAGTTCTAACAGATGAGGAGATAATAAAACATCTATCTTATACTCTTTTAGGGACAACCTCTTCACTCTTCCCATTTACTAGAGAGGGAGAAATTCAGATTCCACAAAATGTCAATTTGAGCATAAGCGAGTTTTTGCATCTCTTGTTTGAACCAGCGCTTTTATATAAGCATCTTGTTCAGATATCAGAGCAATCAAAGAAGAATGGATTGAAGTCACAAATCAAAGTTGCATTTATCAGTGAAATGGTCAATTCTTATTTGACAAATTATTCAAAGTTGATCAATCAAATTTTTTTACAGCCATACCAGACGCTCCGAACAATATACTTGTCATTATTTGATGAGATCATCAGATTGAGATTCATAAATTTCTTATGTCATAAGTTGAGCTTGTCAGCCAGTGAATTTCTCTCGTTGCTTTTTACGTGCTCACAATATGGTGACCCTTTTATCAGGGAAACGGCCTGCAATCTTTTTTTGAAATCAGCAGAACCTTATTACGATATTCTATTCAAGTGGATCACTGACGGAGAACTTGACAGTGACGATGCCGAGGAGTTTTTTGTTAGTTCTACCTCATCAGAGGAGATCTCATCAGTAGGAATATACAATGGAGGTCATCAGAATGATAAAATTCTTGACAGATATTCATTTATCAAGGAAAAAATACCGTCATTTTTTCCAACTCAATTGGGTGACAAAATATATTATATTGGCAAAACCATTATATTCATCAAATCCTATTGCAGGGAATGGACATGGTTGAATGATTTCACATCGAAATACTCAAAATTGATAGCCAGTCATGGTGGTTTGAGGTCTATGAATATTTCAAAGCTAACAACGTTGATCAATAATCAATATCAAGAGGTCATCAATTACTTCAGCTACATAATGTATGGCCACTTTGACTTGATGGAAGATATCAAGGCGATGAACAATGTGTTATTGAGAAAAGGAGACTTGGCAAATGCGATCATAGTAAAGGGTCAAGAGATTTTGAACGAACCTTCGGATTCCTTGAGTGCAAATAGGCTCAACCAACTTTTAGGCGAAGCTATATCAGACTCCAGTATTAGTTACTTTTCAAATGAAACTATCAATAAAATTGACGCCAGGTTGTTGTCCCACGGGGTTGTTGGCTTCGAATCTTTCACGTTGGACTATAGACCATCGATACCATTGATATTTGATGGCTCTACCAAAGAGTATTTGAGATTGTTCAATTTTTTTTTCAAAATCAAGAGAATCAGCAACATGCTTGACATGTGCTGGAAAGATTCTAATTCCTTTTCCTTCAAAGAAGCTGGCTCATACGCCAAAAGAGTTAAGCTTTTGGCTGATAAAAACTTACATCAGTTGACCAAGGGGGATAAGGGGTTCATTTTTGTCACAAATTATTCAAAAAAGCTTGGAATCATAACGTCTAACATGATAAAGTTTATCAATAAAATAACGTTTTTCTTTCATTATGAAATTATCGACAAAAACTATAATGAGTTGATTGAAATTTTTCGAAAAAAAGATATCAAGATTGCATTAGACGTAAAGATCGATGACCAAGGTAAAAAGGTGATCAAGCAGTTGAACCCAAGTAATGAGTATATGCTCGAAATGTCAAAGTTTTCCCTTTCGTCTATACCTGATCCATCATTGGTTGAATTGAAATATAATGATTTCAATATTGATGAGATGACTAAATACCATACAGAATACATAAAAAGTATCTCAAGAAATAAGTTGCTAGACGTTGGTGACGAGTCATTCAAGGGAAAATATTCTCAAGTGTATTACATTCATCAATTGAATAATTTGATAGCGTTGGTTTGGAAATATTTACAGATAAATGGGGAGATTTCTCATATATTACTACAATTGATCAGTGTTATTCATAACAGTTTTGACAAGGACTATAATGATGATGGTATCGAAGAATTATTAAAGGATAGTTTGAATGGTTTGAATGAAGGTTTGTTTGCGTTGATGCGGGAGTTTAATGAGTCGTTGAATATTTTTAACAAAGATTTGGTCAATGATGACGATTTGTCCTTAAGGTTTTTGGGAAGTAGTCTCAGTGGCTAAAGTTTCCCTTGTTTATAGCTTTCGATTGAGGATCATCAATTGCAGTCTCTAATTTTTTCTCCAGCTCAATGGGGATATTCCACTTTTGAATAAGCCTTAAGACACTTCACCAGATATTTTTAGGAAATGCGCGATGGTTTCAAATAAGTTTTCGATTGATTCTATAGCTGTTTCATGTATGATGTGATATCAGTATATTCGGTAGACGTAAACGATTGATTTATAATGACTCAGTAACACTGTATGAGACTTTACTCACAATCTCTAACAAGATTGAGACAGATTGTCTCAACAGGGTTTCAAAGCTCAAATTGTTTTTCACTGATGACTGTATAAAAGGGGTTCACAACCATGGCTTGATGAGAATCAGCAAGAACACTTCATCAATCAATACCAGCATTCAGGTATTCACAGTGAGAATATGTTTTCAATCTCAATCGTATTTTTTATACTTAAAAGGAGTCCAAGAATAATGATGATTACATTATTATTTGTCTCGTGCTTCCTTTTATCATATTTGTTAATGGGCTCAACGCAAAAAAGCTCAATGTACTCGAATATCTATTTGATTGAACTTCAATTCAACCAATCATCGTCAATGTACTCATTGATCCAGAAAGGTTATAAAGAACAAGGTAATGAAGATTTGTCACAGATGAAAGTAAGGCCATGCTATCTTGGATTATGTGTTGAGGTAAATGATACTGTTGAATGTACAACTAGATCGAACACGGACTACTTCAGTTCATACACCGGTGTGTCGCTATATGATTCATCATCGAATTCAACTCTGGCCTCATTAAACTTGATTGACATTGGGTTCGAGTTTGCGAATGAGGTTGTTCATCCCTATGTCTTGATGGCATCATTGGTATTCACAATAGTTTTGATGCTTAATATTCTATATTCATCGATTCAGTTTTTGCCTTTTCATGAATACAGTAATATCTTGACAATAGCTTTGTCGATTAGCTTATGCTTACTATGGGGATTTGGTTCAATGTGGAGTCATGTTGCCAGTAACACTGCAACGGAGTTGCTACCAGAAAGTTCCCTACTCATAGTCACCAGTAAAGTAGGATTAAGGGCAAAACTGATGACCTGGACATCATTTGCATTCTTTTTTGTTACCACTATTGGTTGTGTGTATTTGTTTGTCAAAGATAGTAGAGCCAAAAAAGATTTGGAGAATTTGGAACAATCCAAGTTTTAGATCCATAGGCCGGATTCATCTTCAGTCAGGTATATAGATAGTTATGTTCTTAGTTTAATCGCTAACAAAATTCACATTTGAAGACTGTATCTTCTAAAGTTGTTAATGATCCTCAGTCAAGTAGCATGGAATCTGTGTGGGTGACACTTTCGTCGCTCCACCGTTGGTCGGTGACAAAATCTTTCAGCTGAGAAAAAACGAAAGTGATTTACAGCACAAGAAGCTGTATCAACCAAACAAACATCTTCTTTCCACGGTCTGATTTTGTAATTGCCTCAGAAACTTGATCGCACAATCGTTCACTCATTATACACAGGAAAATGGCTTTTATTGAAGAGCTTTGGCAATCAGTTTTCCAACCAGGCACAACACCTGCTTTGATAACAGCGACACATGGATCATTCGCTCTACTTTGTATATCGTTGATCTGTTTGATCTTCCTCAGCGGCTCTATTCACTTTTACAACTTGTTAGGTATTTCTATACTACTATGGGCCACTGTTACTTGGTTTATCAATGAGTTGGAAAAGGAAAAATTGAAAAATAATGAGGAGTTGGCAAAAGAAGGTACAGACAAGAAACAAGCCAAGACGGCCGACGAAAAGAAGAAAGACTAGCTGATTCTTAACGTCTGGCTTTCTCTTCATCAAATTCAAGCTTGTGGTTGTTTGTGCAACTAATCAGTTTGGGGCAGAACTGTTGCCAGCACTTTCACTTGGAGGAAAGCCTGTGAATCACTCATAAGCCGCTGGGAGAACTTCTGAACTTCTGCAGGTTGAAGAGAGGCGTAAAGTAGTCAATCCTTTTCTCTATAGACTTTTTGAAAACTAGAACCAATGTTTTAACAGGACTGTCCATGAAGTACAAGCACAAGCTGTACTTCATCAGAGCATACAATGTCGTGCACGTAGTAATTATCCGCCATCCCACATAATCTATGAAACTCTGGAGAAATCCCAAACGATTATGACAATTCTAAAGTTATGATTGAGCTGTTGGGGCCATAAGAATCTGGTCTGAACTCGCTTGAACCTATCAAATAAGAGCTTAGGGGAAGAACATAAACTAAGAATGAGTGGAAAATTTCAGCCAAAGACAGCAGTTCAACTAAATCCTCCAAAAGACGATCCTATAACGGTTCAAGAATTATCGTTGTGTGATGGTAAGTTCATCTGGCGAAAACTGTGCTTATTCTGTCCAGGTATTAACAAGATGCTTTGATCTGGAATTGCTTGCAGGGGAGCAAACAGATAGGATGTACATCGCAATCAAAGGTGTTGTGTTTGACGTATCACACAACACAAACGCATACGGATTGGGTAAAGGCTACCATGCTTTGGTTGGCAGAGACGCCTCCAAAGCTTTGGGGAAGTCGAGCTTGAAAGATGAAGACACTAACATTGGCGTTTCTTGGGATTACTCGTCGTTAAATGAAAGACAATTGAAGGTCTTGGACGACTGGTTTACATTCTTTAGCAATAGGTACGTTTCTTCACCAGACACTCAAGCAAGTGTGAACGCTAAATACCAACATACTAACATACTCACCAACAACAGATACAATATTGTTGGAAGGGTCTCTAACTTGCCTCCCCTGGGGTCTGTGTAATATTTTAAGTAATTCTTGATTTTTAAGAACGAGTCCTATGATTGGCCCAAAACAACAAATGTTTTCCTACTGAGAAATCAAGGCGTTACGGCAATCTTTAAAACTCCACCCATATTGCTACAATCTTCCATCCATAGCTTCTTGTCAACTTCCTTTTGGAGAAATCTTGAAAATTCATCGCTCTACTGTTCAGTCTTAAATATACCTCTTGAACGAAAAAAAAACGCTTCGAGGAAAGAAAAAAAAAATAAATTCAAGAAAAGTTCAAATTTCAGTTTTAGATGACTATTAGCTCTTAGTACTAATATCGTATATATAAAGTTGAGAATGGAGGGATATAAGATGGTTAGGCCAGGCCAAGTAGGTGGACCAATTGGAATGCCAGAGAGTGTTAGAAGCCAAAGATTAGAGCAACTTGGCGCTATTGACGTCTCTAAAGAGCAACCCATACAGAATGGTAAATACCGGCAAGAGCAGTACAACCAAACGAACTTCAACGGTCAGTTTATGTCAAATGGAACATTCATACAACAGCCACCCCATCTTCAATCGAGTCGTGGATACGAGGATCCGTTCGTGCCTCAGCTGCTGCTGCTGCAGATGCAACAGAGGCCAAAACCTAAGTCAAATCATTCACGCAGGTCTTCTATAACTTCGACAACTTCGCACGCCAAATTTTGGAAATTGAACAGGTCCAAGGATGACAATTATGGGTTTGATGAGGATGAAAGCAAAGAGACTTATATCAGCTCTTCGGATATCACTTTTCGGGACCTTGAACGAATAAACGATAGAGGAAGGTACGGAATGAACTCGATGACTTCACTAGACACAACCCCATTGATCCCAACACTTGAGACCAGATCCACTGCGGTTTTGGGAAATAATGTATCAAATACTCAGTATAGAAAACAGAAAACTGCAGCAAAAAAGCTGATGTATAACCAATATGGCCAACAGTCCTCTAATCCTAGAGCTATGAGTATGCAGAATGACCCCAGAAGCATGAGTATGAACACGGACCGAGTTGCTTTCAACCCAATGACGGATCCAAGGTCAATGTCGTTCCAAGGTGGAAATTCCATGATGGATCCAAGATCAATGTCATTTCAAAATGGTATTCCGATGATGAATGCAAGAGGGATACCGCAGTTCAATGATCGTAGTCCAATGGTCGATAACAGGGCTATGTCCTTACAAGGTAGAAGTCCAATGATGAGAGGACCTCAACAACAGCAGCGTACAATGATGAATGCAAACGACCCTCGTTCAAACTCCTTGACTTCAGGCCTTGTTTCACAACAAAATGGACATCCGCCTGTTGGCTCATTGAGACCAACAGATGCAAACGGAATGAGATTTCTGCACAATCCTCATCAAACCGGATCAGCACCTAGAGAAACCAAAGAAGCAAAACCTCTTATTCACCAGGTTCAGCAACTGCAAACTCCACCCGCTTCTTCCGATTTCAAGTCGAAGCGGGAGACAGTGGGTACGATTAACAGCGTGAAAAGACTTTCATTTAGCAGCTTATCAGCTGAAGTAACACAGGAATTACCAGGAACAGAAGTACATAACATTCTGAAGCACCAAAATGCGCAAGAATTGAACCCTCCTTTGTTTGAAAGTACTCATGTTGAAACTCCCGAAACAAGTCCAGTGAGGCACCCAGCTCAATCGCCTCAAGGTGTTTTACAAACTCAACATATACCCAAATATGATCATGATGACACCATGGGACTACTGATATCAACCAACGAGAACTCAAGATATTCCGTACAAAGTATAGCTGATATAGAAGGGAAGACCAAAAGCCTGAACGACGATAAACACCTATATCAGTTGGCAAATAACACCACTCAAAATGATGTATTTTATACAGCTTCTCAATTTTCATTAAATGACATCAAAGAAGAGCAGTCTATGAAAACTAATGAGACTGGTAAAGCTAATGAAAAGAATTTTGATGAACAAACCGATGATTTGAATGATCCCAATACTAATCTGGCTGTGTATGGTAAAGCCTTGACTTCCCAAACAAAAGCTCCAAGCAGCTTTCAAGAAACAAAAGTTCAACTGCCATTTTCACAACCACATAAAGAATCTCTGCAGCGTCAAAAACAGTTACCTCAGCTCAAACAGCAGCAGAATCAGCAAGTTCGTGAATCTCAAGACAAACCACATCAGAGGGATCAGGCAGTAAAAAACCAGAACAGATATCATATGAGAAATTCAAGTACCTCTAGTGTTTCTAGTAGAAAGGCACCTCTGACTCAGCTGTCGCCAAAAAAGAAAGGAGGTTTTTTCAAAAGATTATCATTTGGCAGATCCTCTAGTAAATCATATGATGATTTTGATGAAGATTCTGGTATGGAGCTTCCAATGGATGACCCTCACTTAAATCGAGTTAACGAACCTGCTCGTAACTTTTCGTTTGCTAGCAATGCTTCAAGTCCCCTATACCCACGAAATGTTGCAGTTACTTCGAATGAATCTGTTTTGGAACATTCTACCCAACATCATGAAAATTCAATTGAAGCACAATTCTCGAGAGAAAAATCCCTACCAGCTCCTCCACAACAAGAAAACATCGCTTTTGAACAGGAGAAGCCTGGTTCCTTTGTTTCTTCTACGCAGGTGAGAACTCAAAGCGGTGCTGAAGATTTCATTGCTCCACAAAATCATGTTGGAGATCAATCTCAACCTCAAACGCCAACACCTCAAAATTCTATTACTAGGGAGGAAAATCATGTCAATATCGGTAATGAAGCTATGAGCTCTATTACCCCCATTACTTCTGATGCATCGAAATATACCGCTGGAGTTATTGAAGATAAGGGGATTTTAGAGAAAAGCAGAGCCTCAGCACCGCAAGGAAGCTTGAATTTTACTGTTGAGCAATTGGGAATTATGTCTGTTAATTCAGAGTTGATGAATGAATTGGAAATGGTCTCCAAAGAGTTGGGTGATTCCATCTCTAGAGAGTTACAACTAGATCAAAAATTCAGACTACTTGATCGATCGGCATCGTTTTCATCAGCCGATGACATTACAGAAGACAAACCAGACTCAGTTTCTTCTAGAAATAAAGCAAAAGATCTAGTGGATTTGATTAAGAAGTTGAGCGAAGAACGTAAAAAGAGATTTATTGCTGAAGAGCATGTGTTGAGATGGGAAAATGGATCGAACCCATCTGCACTTGATTTGAATTACAGGAACTCATTGTTAACCAAACAGTTGACTGAACAGATTAGTTTGAATGAGCAATATCTTTCTACAGCTGAGATTTTGGCAAGTGAAAAAGAGGATTTGACCATTAGAGTTAATGAATTAACGCAGGAAAATCATAAATATCAGAGGCAAATCATTCCGAAATTGGAAAATAAAATTACAATTTTATCCAAAAATTCAAAATACGAACAATTGGAAAAAAGATATAGGGAAATGGTATCAGAAAATAATGACTTGAAGTTGAGACTTTCATCTAATGACATTTCAGTTCTTGAAAGTCAGAAAATGGAATTGCAAGATGCTTTGAGATCTTTACGGGAAAAAAATGAAAAAGAAGCACGATTATCGATGGAAAAAATAAAGAATTTGGAAATGAGAGTAACGAAGTTGAATAGCATGAATTTACAGTTGAATCAGAGATTATCGTCATCATTATTTGATAAGAGGAGAGTCATAACTCCTATTAGGGCAGACACAGCTTTCCAAAATTTCTCAGACGATAACTTGGATGATGAGAAAGAAGTTTTGAATGAGACTATAAGTCCTCCGACTCCAACAAGAAAGATTACAGGACTTCCAAACATGTTTAATTTCAAGGAAGATTCTCTTGAGTGAGGAGTGGCATAGGCAAAATACTGGTATTGTAACTTTTGGGCTACTAAAGGTGGATAAAAAAAGCGTTTTTTTGCTTCAATTTTTTTTGGGGGGTTGAATAAAACTTTTTGTATCTTTTGTCATGGTTGAAGGTTTTCTTTCTTTTAATTGGTTTTTTTTTTTCAGTATTGTCACGAAGACTATAGCCATCACTGTATATATCCATGAAATGTAGTATTTATTTTACATTATTGCTGACGTTGTGTTGATGTTGGGTGAGAGATAGGACATAGAAGTACACTACTTAAAACTGGAGAAAAAAAACTTCAACATATTTCGAAAGTAAGCCATTTGTTCAATTACTTCATTTTGCTCGAACACTCAAACAAAATCATTTAAAGTTACAAGATGTCGTTTCAAAGTGGTTCTAAAAGAAGAAGAGATTCCGAAGAGATTGATGATCTGCTACCGATCAAACCATCCTTCCATGCTTCTCACGACTCAACAGCTCCATCTTTCAAAAGTTTTCATCAAGCCAAGAGGGCAAGACCAAATGAATTATCAGAGGAATTGCAACTAGCAATCAAGTTGTGTGCAGATATATGTAAGCTAGGAGAGACCGGACTTCTGTCAATTCCAAATGATTTGAAATACATGTCAGTTCCAATTTCTGGTGAGATTGTGGATAGTACAGAGATTAGAAATGCAATTTTAGAAACAGTTTATTCTGTATTAATAGAACAGCCACATAAGATTCAATTTCTATCTGCTCTTATTCAAACTTCTAACATCTCAAATCAGTATACCGGAAAGTATGTGATTGAGTTCTTACATCAAAAGGCGCAAGAATTGTTGGATGGGTTCAAAGAAGAAGTCTCAGACTCCAGCGAGAATAAAGAAGATGAGAGTATAGTATACGGAACTTCAGAATGTGGTAAATTGAATAGATTGAAGTTGTTGCTACGTTTCTTTGCTACATCTTCTCCTATCATAAGTAACGATGGAGTTTTTTCAATTTTCAAACAGTTCATCAATTTATCAATTGAGCTTCAACAATCATCAACGAGAAGATCCTCAATAGCTGAGGCAATTTATTTCAATACCTTGATTTCAATTCCATACATCGTTGCCAGTGATCCAGATGATGCCGAGTTGATATTGAAACTGAACGAATTGATCGAATTATCGAAAGATTTTAAGGCAACGGTGAACGCTTCATCGGATTTCTTCACACATTTCAAGTTAACAAACCCTGAACATCAAGAGTTACCTTTCAATCCAAAGTTCTTGATAGATTTGATTCAACCTTCGGTTGAACATTTGACAAACAATGACTGGGATTTATCATTTTTCATCAATTTGAAAGCTATTATGGCTGATGTCACTGAAGAGTTGATTAAGGAACATGGCGAACCAACAAAACATTCTTTACCTCAGCTTGCTTTACCTTCAATAGATGTTTTGAATAATGTCAAACTATCTGGTAATGTTGATATGCTTTGGAATTCACCAAGATATTTGCTCGAGGTATATTTGGAGTCAACAAATGGGTTTGAGACACAGCCATCTGTAGAAACATTCTTGGGCTTATTGTTGAGGGATGTATGTCAAGATATTATTCAAAACTTGGAGTTCAACAAAAACACTGTTTCAAGGCAGTTGTTACTTTTGAGTAACTTTTTCACAGAAAAACTATTTGCCGTTCCTGGTGCTCCTGTTGACAAATTGGCATTGATATATGAGAAGAGAAGTGGGTCAGATATTTCAATTCCTGAGTATGATCCTGAGAATCCAACCACTAACAAGCTGATTCAGCTTGCCAACTCTGCATTGGAAGATTTCAACAATGGATACACATCAACTTGGAAAGTTGAGGATATCATTACTGAATCAATTTTAAATTTGATTTTCAACTTGCCAGATGTTTCCAACCCTATTGTTTACTTTTATACCGTTTTGGTCTCATGTTGTATTTCCGATGCAAAGGCAATGGCTCCAGTCTTTGGTAGAGCTATAAGATACTTTTACTCCAATATAACTTTATTGGACTTTGAATTGGTATCGAGATATTTGGATTGGTTGGCAGTTCAATTGAGCAATTTTAGATTCCAATGGAAATGGCCAGAATGGGCACCAGATTCAATAAAGTTGAGTTCTTCGAGGTTTCACCCTAGAATCATATTTATCAGAAATTTGATTGCCAAAGAGATTAGATTATCGTCAAAAACAAAAATCAAAGAGACCTTACCCGAGGAATTTTACCAATACTTGGATATTTCGTTATATGATGCTCAAACAGTTTCGAAAATTGAGGAATCTGTATTTGGTTCAAGTTTAGATGACGGGATGAATGATA
This sequence comes from Peterozyma xylosa, assembly GCA_003706035.2. Classification (NCBI taxonomy): domain Eukaryota; kingdom Fungi; phylum Ascomycota; class Pichiomycetes; order Alaninales; family Pachysolenaceae; genus Peterozyma; species Peterozyma xylosa. Next base: position 271,966 of record PPKF02000013.1, read on the forward strand.
TTGAAGTTTCATCTGTATCACTAGACACACAAGTTGTGGATTTGGACAAAAACTTGAAGTTCATTTCACCATCAAATCCCTTGAAGGAAACCTGTGGAAAAATTTTTGAGTTGTTGAAATCAAATTGCAAGATATCAGAATTAGATGACTTGGTAATGGAATTGAAAGAAAAATCAGTTGATTTGAACTTGCCAAATTTCGATAAATACGTTATTCATTTGATAATGCAGTCTGCATGTGTCATTGGGTCCAGATCAGTTTCTCATATCAGTTCGTACATTGATTTAGAGATTGAGTTGTTGAAAAAAGTCATAGGGTTATCTAGTATGGAGTCCGATGGAGATGTTGATATGGAAGAAGTTGAGACCACCGAAGTAAAAGAAGAGACGAAGGAACTTCAATACTTCAAAGCCATTGAATCTGTTGACGAATTAGAGACTAGGCAATCATGGTGCATCGAGGCTGTTTTGTCAATTTGGAACCATGAACCACAAGTGGCATATTTGATTTTGGAAATGCTATTGACCAAGAACTTGATCACAATAAAGGGTTACTTGAAGGCCATTTTCCACATTGATGATAAACTTCCAATCTTGACAAACATTAGTGCAACAGAATCGGTATTGAGAGTGTTGGACAACCTATCAGTATTCGGTATCAATGACTCTGCCAAATCAAATGAAACATTCAAGTTTTTCATGGAGTTGATCGTCGATGATCTTAACAACATCTCCACGAGATTGGGGGAAACTGATATCTTCATTTGCTCGCCAGTCAACGAAGACGAAGAAGTTAGCAAGGACGATGATTTAAGGTGGTGTTTTGTCCAGTTGATGTCGTTGTTGAAATCTTATTTGAGAAAGTTCAGTAAGAGCTATCTCAGCATCCAAAACGAAGTGACGGAAATTCTGGGCGGGTTGAAGAATGCGAAGGCCAAGGAGGACGTTTTGGAGATGATAAGGATGTTGGGATCGATCTAGCTTGACCTCAAGGTTAGCCCAACAGGTTTAATTTGCTGTCTTCAAGCTCAAAAAAAAACAAAAAGAGAGAAAAAGAATAAGTAGAGGCCAAATAGTGTATAATTAATATCAAGTGATAATATCTAAGGTTGGAGATCGCCATCATTAACGAGGGATTGGGAAAGAAAAAAAAGAAAAAGGAAAATCAGACGCATGACGAAGAGTAGATCAACCGTTTCCTCAACACCATAGGTGTAACCTCTTCAAACGGGCACTATCTGGAAAAGCGTAGAAACTCCAAATTGTAAAAGATGAAGTCCAGGATTATCCGTGTTTTTTTTCACTTAGGCGATGCAGGAACTTCAAACTACTTTTTTCTTTTTCGCTGTTCAGTACATTAGTACATACACCGGAATTTCATCCCCCAATGAACGGAGATCTGGATTTTCCGTTTTCTTGCTTCGTAGTGCGAGAGGCAAGCACTGGCACTGATGGTGTATTGCTGGGGGGGGGTCCATTTGCCACTCAGGCTAGTGGGAAGTGGATAGGGCGAGGTGAAATGGCGAGTCGGCTGACGCTTCAGGAGGTATTTTTACAGCCGCCAATTTCAAACCCCTGATCTGCCGACATCAGGCGCATTATTAATAAGCTTCAGAGCCGACCACCACAGAGGGATCTGGGCCCTCGTATTCTGATATCCAAACAGGAATGGAAGAAAAAAAAGGTTCGTCCAGCATCATCGTGGGATTGCCGTAACGAGGCATAAAAGAAAGAATGCGCGTCCAAAAGCGGAAGTAGGCCGTAATAGGAAATCTGGTGCTGTTTCAAAACGTGAAAAATCACAGAGTCTGCTTTTTTCCCCCCGTGGACATTGTTTGATATTCAAGTTTTTATTCTCTCTCCCAACATACACCGAAGGAATGTGTGAAATTAAAAGCTGGCGCTGTTTTGGTTGCTTACCCCTTATTCTGTCCTTTCCCTGTTTATCCCCTATTCATCCCATATTTATCCCATATTTATCCCATATTTATCCCCAGAGCTTCTCCTTCATCGAATGGCGAACGAAAGGTGCGTAGAGCCAAACTTTATGCTTCAAACACCCCTCCCGACTCGATCTCTGTTGACGTCTGAGTATCCCCAGCTCAACGACCAAACACAGCACAAACAACACAAAACAACACAAAACAACACAACACACACAAAATACAAACCTAATCCCAGCAGCAAACTGCAAACTTTTCTTGTTTCGTTTGAGTCGTCCCTCAGGTCGTCCCTCAAGCTAATCAAACCTGAAACTTGCTTGCTTTTTTTAAAGGGCTCTCTCTCTCTCTCTCTCTCTCTCTCTCTCTCTCTATTCCATACCCAACTCTCAAACACACTCTTCGGTACTTTTTCGGAACGGGAGATCAAGCCGGATGAAAAGGAGATTTTTTTCTCTCTCAAATTGGTGTTTTGTGCCCTTCCTCAATATCTGAATTTTTCTTCTTTTCTAGCCCTTTTGTGTTGCTTCTGGCAGACGCGTCGTTTGTTCGTGATTTTTTTTTTTTTGTGAAAAACTTACACGTAAAAGTTTGAAATTTGCGTCTTGGAAATCAAGACATACGGACGAGACATTTGCTTTTGCCATTCTCGTATTTGCTGTTCTTGCGTGACTTTTATTTTTGAATAAGGCACACAGGAAGATAGAGGGTGGAGACATTTGCACGGGATCGTATCGTATGTCGCTGAGCACTAGAGCTGGCGACGGCGCTGGGTGGGCCTGAGTGTACATTGGCGGACAGATGGCTGGTAGGTGGTCTCTGTTGATTCAACCATCTGATTGTTTTGCAGTTTGCAGTTTGCTGTTTGCAGTTTGCTGTTTGATTGCGCCTGATCTGAAACGTCCCAGATGTCTTGCCAACCAACCAGACTTTTTGGTTTCTTTTTAACTTCCGTCCAAGCCTTGCCCCTCAACGCCCCGAACAGTAGCAGATCAGAGAGAGAGTGAGAAAGTAGGAAAAAATTCTCAACAAAGTTGTTTTTTAAAAAATTATTAATAGAAAGGATACCTAGGACACTTGATCTTTTCTGATTCGAACTGCAATCAGGTATTATATTTGTATCGTTTTGTTGTTTCTATTTGCTGTTTCTGTTAAAGTCAACTATCTAGTCTCAACAGATGTCGTATAACGATAATTATCACGACCCCAACCAACCGGGTGCGGGTGCCCATCCTGATGGTCACCATCAGCAGGAGGAGTACTATGGCACCGAAGGTTACCCATCAGAGGAAGGTTTAGACCAACCGTACTACGACCAGAATCACCAGGATCCGTACTACAACCAGCAGCCACAGTACGATCAAGGCTACGAGCAACAAGGCTACGATCAGGGCTACTCAGACGCCGGATACCAGAACTATTCAGACTCGGGCTACGGTTACGCCGAGCAAAACCAGCAGGGTTACTACGAACAGCCAAGGACTGGCGACGGTGAGAATTTCTCAGAGTTCAGCTACGGTCCAAACGGTAACGGTACCCCATATGACGGGTATGGCACCCAGTATACCCCATCACAGATGTCGTACGGTGGGCCAAGATCATCTGGCGCATCCACCCCAATCTACGGAGGCGGCTACGATCCAGCTGCTATGGCTGCTTTGCCAAAGGATCCTTATCCAGCATGGACCGCCGACAACCAAGCTCCGGTCACCGTTGAGCAGATTGAAGATGTGTTTATCGATTTGACCAACAAGTTTGGTTTCCAAAGAGACTCGATGAGAAACATGTTTGACCATTTCATGATCTTGTTGGATTCGAGATCTTCCAGAATGTCTCCAACACAAGCTTTGTTATCCTTGCATGCCGATTATATCGGAGGTGCTAATGCCAACTATAAAAAATGGTATTTTGCAGCCCAGTTAGATTTGGACGAGGAAATCGGATTTGCCAATATGAACATGGGCAAGTTGAGTAGAAAGGCAAGAAAGGCCAAGAGAAAGTCAAAGAAGGCTAGAAAGGCTGTTGAAGAAACTGGTGAAAACATGCAAGAGACCTTGAATCAATTGGAAGGTGATACTTCTTTGGAGGCTGCAGAATATAGGTGGAATGCAAAGATGAATGTCTTGACACCAATCGAAAGAGTCAGACAGATCACCCTTTACTTGTTATTATGGGGTGAAGCTAATCAAGTAAGATTCCTCCCAGAATGTTTATGTTTCTTCTACAAGTGTGCTGATGATTACTACAACTCTGCTGCCTGCCAACAAAGAGTAGAGCCAGTCCCAGAAGGAGATTACTTGAACAGAATTGTTACACCAATTTACCGTTTCTTGAGAAACCAAGTTTATGAAGTTGTCGATGATCGTTTTGTTAAACGTGAAAGAGATCATAATGCTATCATTGGTTATGACGATGTCAACCAATTGTTCTGGTATCCAGAGGGTATCTCAAGAATTGTTTTCGAAGATGGTTCCAGATTAGTCGAAGTTCCTGCAGAGGAAAGATACCTCAGACTCGGTGAATGTGTCTGGGAAAATGTCTTCTTCAAAACATACAAAGAAACGCGTACTTGGTTACATTTGATTACAAATTTCAATCGTATCTGGGTCATTCATGGTTCCATCTACTGGATGTACACTGCTTATAACTCTAAAGTTTTGTATACCAAAGGTTATATCTACTTGGTGAATAATCAACCTCTTGCGAGCTCCACATGGGCCGCATGTGCTTTAGGTGGTTCATTTGCCACTCTCGTTCAACTTCTTGCCACTATTTTTGAGTGGATGTTCGTGCCAAGAGCCTGGGCTGGAGCTCAACATTTGACAAGAAGATTCATTTTCTTACTCATTATCTTTGCTATCAATTTTGGTCCTGTCATATTCGTATATGCTTGGACTGGTTCTGATTATAAATCGTCTGCCGCATTAGCTATATCAATTGTTATATTCTTCTTTGCTGTGGGTACTTTGCTATTCTTCGGTATCATGCCATTGGGGGCCTTGTTCACTTCGTATATGAGCAAGTCGTCAAGAAAATTTGTTGCCTCGCAAACATTCACTGCTTCCTTCTCTAAATTAAAGGGTTTGGATATGTGGATGTCATATTTGTTATGGGTAGTTGTTTTTGCTGCTAAGTTGTCAGAATCATATTTCTTCTTGGCATTGTCATTGAAGGATCCTATCACTAATTTGGCTGATATGAAGATGCGTTGTACTGGTGAAAAATGGTGGGGTGATATCACTTGTAGGGTTCAACCTCAAATTGTCCTTGGTTTGATGTATGCTACCGATTTCGTTTTATTCTTCTTGGATACATACATGTGGTACATTGTTTGTAACTGTGTTTTCTCGGTTGGTCGTTCATTCTACTTGGGTATCTCAATTTTAACTCCATGGAGAAACATTTTCACTCGTTTGCCAAAGAGAATCTATTCAAAGATTTTAGCTACAACTGATATGGAAATCAAGTACAAGCCAAAGGTTTTGATCTCACAAGTTTGGAATGCGATCGTTATTTCAATGTACAGAGAACATTTGTTGGCCATTGATCATGTTCAAAAATTGTTGTACCACCAAGTTCCATCAGAAGTTGAAGGAAAGCGTACTTTAAGGGCACCAACTTTCTTCGTCTCACAGGATGACAACAACTTTTCAACAGAATTTTTCCCATCTAATTCAGAAGCTGAACGTCGTATCTCATTCTTTGCTCAGTCATTGGCCACACCAATCCCTGAACCATTGCCAGTTGATAATATGCCAACTTTCACAGTTTTCACTCCTCACTACTCAGAAAAAATCTTGTTGTCTTTACGTGAAATCATCCGTGAAGATGACCAGTACTCAAGAGTTACATTATTGGAATACTTGAAACAATTGCACCCTGTCGAATGGGACTGTTTTGTTAAGGATACCAAAATTTTAGCTGAAGAAACTGCTGCTTATGACAACGAAGGCAATGAAGAAAAAGACGATAATTTGAAGTCACAAATCGACGATTTACCATTCTATTGTATTGGTTTCAAGTCTGCAGCTCCAGAATACACTTTAAGAACAAGAATTTGGGCTTCATTGAGATCTCAAACTTTGTACCGTACTGTTTCTGGTTTTATGAACTACGCAAGAGCTATCAAGTTGTTGTACCGTGTTGAAAATCCTGAGATTGTTCAAATGTTCGGCGGAAATGCTGAGGGTTTGGAAAGAGAATTAGAAAGAATGGCTAGAAGAAAATTCAGATTTGTTGTTTCCATGCAACGATTATCAAAATTCAAGCCTGAGGAATTGGAAAATGCTGAATTTTTATTACGTGCATACCCAGATTTGCAGATTGCCTACTTGGATGAAGAACCTCCTTTGAATGAAGGTGAAGAACCAAGAATTTACTCTGCTTTAATCGATGGTCACTGTGAAATAATGGAAAATGGTAGAAGAAGACCTAAATTTAGAGTTCAGTTGTCTGGTAACCCAATTTTGGGTGATGGTAAGTCCGATAATCAAAATCAATCTGTTATTTTCACTCGTGGTGAATACTTACAATTGATTGATGCCAATCAGGATAACTATTTGGAAGAATGTCTTAAGATTAGATCTGTCTTGGCTGAATTTGAAGAATTAAACGTTGAACAAGTTAACCCATACGCTGCTGGCTTGAAACAAGCTGAAAAGACTTATGTCGATCCTGTTGCCATCGTTGGTGCTCGTGAATACATTTTCTCTGAGAACACCGGTGTTTTAGGTGATGTCGCAGCTGGTAAGGAACAAACTTTTGGTACTTTGTTTTCCCGTACTTTGGCTCAAGTTGGTGGTAAATTGCATTATGGTCATCCTGATTTCCTTAATCAAATTTTCATGAATACTCGTGGTGGTGTTTCCAAAGCTCAAAAGGGTTTGCATCTTAATGAAGATATTTATGCTGGTATGAATGCCCTTTTGCGTGGTGGTAGAATCAAGCATTGTGAATATTATCAATGTGGTAAAGGTAGAGATTTAGGTTTTGGTTCAGTTCTTAATTTCACTACTAAGATTGGTGCTGGTATGGGTGAACAAATGTTGTCCCGTGAATACTACTACTTGGGTACTCAATTACCTTTGGACCGTTTCTTATCATTCTATTATGCTCATCCTGGTTTCCACATCAATAATCTTTTCATTCAAATCTCATTGCAACTTTTCATGTTAACTTTGGTCAACATGAACGCGTTAGCTCATGAAGCTATCATTTGTTACTACAACAGAAACACCCCAACCACTGATTTACAAATTCCATATGGTTGTTACAATTTGACTCCAGTTGTTGATTGGATCCGTCGTTACACATTGTCCATTTTTATTGTTTTCTTCATTTCATTCATTCCATTAGTTGTTCAAGAATTAATTGAGCGTGGTGTCTGGAGAGCTACTCAACGTTTCTGTCGTCATATCACATCATTGTCTCCAATGTTTGAAGTTTTTGTTGCTCAAATTTATTCTTCATCATTATTAACAGATTTGACTGTCGGTGGTGCTCGTTATATTGCAACTGGAAGAGGTTTTGCCACCTCACGTATTCCATTCTCTGTCTTGTATTCACGTTTTGCTGAATCAGCTATTTATATGGGTGCTAGATTATTGCTTATGTGTTTGTTCGGTACTGTTTCTCATTGGCAACCAGCTTTGTTGTGGTTCTGGGCTTCATTATCTGCTTTGATCTTTTCACCATTCATCTTCAACCCACATCAATTTGCATGGGAGGACTTTTTCATTGATTATCGTGATTTTATCCGTTGGTTATCACGTGGTAATACTAAATGGCACAGAAATTCCTGGATCGGGTATGTTCGTCTTTCAAGATCAAGAATCACTGGTTTCAAGAGAAAGTTGGTTGGAGATGACTCTGAAAAGGCTGCTGGTGATGCCGCAAGAGCACATCGTTCAAATGTTATTTTCGCTGACACAATTCCATGTCTGATCTATACTGCCGGTTGTTTCATGGCTTTCACATTTATCAATGCTCAAACTGGTGTCCAAGGTAGTGAAGTTGTTAGCCATGTCAACTCTACATTGCGTATCGTTATTTGTTCGTTGGCCCCAGTTGTAATTAACTGTGGTGTTTTATTCTTTACAGTTGCCTTATCGTGCTGTTCAGGTCCACTTTTTGGTATGTGTTGTAAGAAGACAGGTGCTGCCATGGCCGGTTTTGCACATGGTGTATCCGTCATTGTTCACATCGTTTTCTTCGTTGTTCTTTGGGTTTTGGAAGGTTTCAACTTTGCAAAGGCTATCATTGGTCTTATCACATGTATCTACATTGATCGTTTCCTTTTCAAAATCATGACTTTATTGTTTTTGACAAGAGAATTCAAGAGTGACCACGCCAACACAGCATTCTGGACTGGTAAATGGTATGGATCCGGTTTAGGATGGATGGCATGGACTCAACCATCTCGTGAATTCGTTGCTAAGATTATTGAATCTTCAGAATTTGCTGGTGACTTTATCTTAGGTCATTTCATCTTATTCTGTCAATTCCCAATTTTGTGTGTTCCATTGATTGATAGATGGCACTCAATGATGTTATTCTGGTTGAAACCTTCAAGACAAATCAGACCACCAATCTACTCCATCAAGCAAGCTCGTTTGAGAAAGAGAATGGTTAGAAAGTATATCTCGTTGTATTTCGCTGTTTTGATTCTTTTTGCCATAGTCATTGTTGGACCAGCTGTTGCCTCATCTCAAATCACTGGTTATAATACATACCTCAAGAAGTTTGAAACGGGATTCGCTCAAGGTCTTCTTCAACCACGTCATCAAAATAATAATGATACTGGTGACAATACTCCAACAACTGTTCATATCTACACTACCACTCCATCACTTGCAACCTGGTCGACAAAAGCTTAGGTTATTCAATGCATATACTTTGTCACCGTTCTTTTGGAGGTATTTAGCTCTGTTTACAGCTCCTTGTGGATAACATTTGTGCGTTTATGAACGATTTCTACTGCTGACGTTGTGACATTTCTTTCCATCATATTTTTCTCTATATCTTGTTTTTCTTTCTGTCTTGTTTTCCAACTTTCTTCTGTATGATATATATTTTCCCGTTTTTTATTTATATTCACTATGTCTCTCTTTTATAAATTGAAACTTAAGGTTATTTGTTTTGAATTTACTATTATCTCTTGATCTGTTTTTCTACCGAAAACTGGGGACCATAAAACATATTTGACGCAGAAAAGTACTGCTACACAAATACAAAAATACCAGTTGCACCTAATTTATGCTTGACCCATTACAACGGTGGACTATGGATTAGAGATTAATTTGCAATGGTTCAATTTTTGGATCAAATGTTGCGGTTTGACATAGAAGCTTGCATTGTTTAACTCAAATGCAACTTACAACAGAAGGTAGTCTTTGTGAACATTAATTTACAAACAGAAGACTTATTGACACCCTCCCTTTTCCAGATGATAGTTTCACATATAGCTCACATATCACTCCTATTTGTATTACTTACCAGACTGGAGGTACTTGCAGAGTTAGTGTTTAGTAAACAGAAATTATTTGATCCAGTTGAAAATAAAACTGATCCCAAGGTAATCATAGCATCGAATATCAGAAATGCTTTGAACCCAGCGGTTAAAACAAGAAAGGCATTTCAATCGATCCCAACTATTGAGATAAAAGGGAGTAAGTTCTTTTATTCAAATAATGACACTCAATTCTACATCAAAGGTATTGCATATCAACCAGACTATAACCAATATATTCATCTGTTAGACGCCCATGAAGTTGAGGATTCCACTCAAAGGTATATTGACCCTTTAGCCAATCCGCTGATATGCTCGAGAGATATCAATTTGTTGAGAGAATTAAGTGTCAATGTTGTAAGAGTCTATGCCATTGATCCTACCTCAAATCATGATTATTGTATGGATTTGTTGGCATCTTACGGTATTTACGTCATTGCAGATTTGTCTGAGCCTGATTTGTCTATCAACCGTTTGACTCCTATGTGGGATGTTGATTTGTACGAAAGATACACTGCTGTGGTTGATTCAATGCATGAGTATAATAATGTTCTAGGTTACTTTGCAGGAAATGAAGTTATAAGTGACATTAGTACAGTCAATGCTGCACCCTATGTGAGAGCCTCTATAAGAGACACCAAAGAGTTCATATCAAAAAAAAAGTACAGGCAGGTGCCTATCGGATATTCAGCAAATGATGATGCCGATACAAGGGACATGTTAGCAAAGTATTTTGTTTGCGATGGAGTTTGTGGTGATTTCAACAATACTTCGATAGTTGATTTTTATGGAATCAATAACTATGAATGGTGCGGCCATTCCACATTTCATACATCAGGCTACAGTGATAGGGTTGAAGATTTCAAGGATTATCCTGTTCCTGTATTTTTCTCTGAATTTGGGTGCAATACGCATAGACCAAGACCGTTCACAGAAGTTGATGCTTTATTTAGCCCCTTGATGGCCAACGTCTTTTCTGGTGGTATCATGTATATGTATTTCGAGGAAGATAACAAATATGGAGTTGTACTGGCCGAGGACCCTAACAACATCACAAGTCCGGTAGTCGAACTAGGTGATTTTGACTTTTTGCTGTACCAGTTCAATAAAGTGCAGCCTAAAGGTGTCAACAAAACAATGTATCATCCAATCGAACCACTCTATCCTTCCTGTGTCGAGATGCAACAGATCAGTACCTGGAATGTTTCCAAAAATTTGCCAAAGACGCCTGATCTGTTCAAATGTGATTGTGCTGTGAGCGCCTTGGAGTGTACAAAAACCCCATTCAGAGCTCTAACCATCGAAAACTATAAGCTGATTTACTCAACTGTGTGTGCCGATGGAGACTGTGATATCATCCAGGGAGATGGTATATACGGAACATTCGGTGCGTTTTCAGAGTGTAGGACAACTCAAAGGTTGTCAATAGCGATGAACAATTATTATATAAGGAATGGTAAAAGTCAAGAGTTCTGTGATTTTGGAGGTATGGGATCAATTATGAGTTCGAAAAACTCCTACAAACAGTTGAGCTCAATTAGTGATCCAATCACTTACAGAACTTGTTTTGACCGTGTTGGTAAATCAAACTTAGAATATATTTATGGAGTTGAGGAAACACCAGTTGTATTCAACAACACTCTTAACAATTACACTAATGTTAGTTTTGCCAGCTCCGATCCAGAATCTGTTAGTATAGCAACAAAAAATGGGATTGACATCAAGCTCATCCTTGTTCGCTGTATATGCACTGTTGCTATTCTATTTATCTATCTTTTCTGAAAGGAGTGTTTTTATGTTTCCAATGATTCTTGTTTCAATCTCAATTTTCACTGGGTACATGAAGTGTATAAGGTTTGCATAATGTGTTCAAATAGTCTTGCTGGTAAAATATTCAGAGTGGCTATAATTATAGTTAGCTATAAACAAGAATGGCAATGCAGAAAATCATGAAATATTAACACCACAGGTAAAGATCTAATCTTTTTTTGTACCCCATTTCACACCTAAGAAACCAGTATTAGGATCGTTGAGTTTGAATTTTCTCTCGGGTGTCTTTGGCTTGATGATAAAATGCCTGTCTTCACCTTGAACATCCAACACTATGTACGAAAACTCTTGTGTCCAATAGCTTTCGTCAATAGCTTCCAACTGCACAGAACCTTCTCTGGCCTCACTTTGTACATGAAATCTCATGAGAACATGCTCCTTGCCATCTTTACCGATTCTTCTTACAGAGTGGACTGGTCTGTTCCTAGTCCAGTTATCACCTGCAACTTCTCCATAAGCTTTCAACCTCTCCCCTTCTTGCAATTTCATAATTTTTCTGACAGTATCATCTTTTTCGGCTAAACTGACAGCTCTATTGAATGTCTGAGTGTCTCCTGAAGGGAAAAACAACTCTGAGACAATCAAGTAAATAACAATTCCAGCAAGTCCAGCAGCTCCTAGTACAATAAGTGATGAAACCAGGAAAGTAGATCCTCTTCTCAATTTGGAGAATACTGATTCGTTTGGCTTTTGATCTTTGGAAGATTTTGAGCCAGATGAAGTGGAGTTAAATCTTTTTGCCGTTCTGTTCAACGTCATCAACTTTTTCAAATGATTGGAATCAAGATTACGATTGACTAAAATTTCATTTATGTTGTAGTTGTGCTTCCTGTTCAAAGTCGAGTGAAATGATCTGAAAGAAAAGGGCCTCATATTCAAGCCATATGCTGGTTGAAACTGAAAGCCTACTGATGATAATAGTGTAGGGGATACAATAGCATTTCGAGAAAGATGTGATAATTTGCTACTAGCATTACAAGCCAATACTTTAGACATGCTGTTATAGGTCAGGTCAAGTGAATTTATGATAATTTGTGAAACTCATCATGGTGTTACTTCACTATATCACACATATATAACCTTTGTCAGTTTCTCCAAAATTTGACTATACACGACTCATACAAAGTCTACATACAAAGAGGTGAATCAAAGCCTGTTAGGACACCATTTCAAGCCCAATACTACTTTCAATTACTTCTATAGTGGAAACCCTTTGCCATAACACTTGTGCAATAGATCTAAGTGAGAATACTTGGTTGCCATAGGAGGAGTTTATGGATATGTTTTCAGTCTGGATCCAAAAATTTTGTTGATATACAAGTTTTTTGCGGTTTTATTTGAAATTTTTGTCACGGTGGCCCAGCTGGCTCCGCGAACTTTTTAAGCCCTTGTAGCGTAATTGGTTAGCGCATTGCATTCCGGAGGCAAAGATTGCGGGTTCGAGTCCCGCCTCGGGTTTTTATTTTTGTTTCTGGATGCTTCAATGGCGAACAAGCATTTTTTTTAGTTGTGCTATCTTCAAATCATAATATCAAATGAGCGTGTCTTTGCAACCTGAATCATCAGGCATGAATCGTTCAAACAGGCGAAACAGAGGGTTTTCTCCCTTTGCATTCAATGCATCAACAATGTCATGTGACTAGCAGTAGGCTAAGCAACATTGGTGTATGAATGTTTTGCTATTTTTTTGGTGCGCTTCATTTAGCAGTCACAAAATGAAATATCAAGAGGTCGTGTTCGCTCTATTTCTTCTCTAAAAATTTTCAGATCCTTAACAGTGGGAGAGCCCCTTTACTATGGCTTTTGCATGAATCGTAAAATCCAGTGCAATTTACTATCCTAACAATTTTGTAGCAGAAATGTACTATAGAAACATTTTAAAGGTATACAAGTATAGCTTTATTTGGTATTTTATTGATTCATAACTAGACAAATATAGCAACAATGGCCAAAGTTAGTCAAGGTAATTATCATTTATAAACCAGATCCATTGTACCACTGTGTCATTTAGAATTCATTTAGCATAACATTTTCAACATCAGTGAAATTTTGTTCAGCCTATGGTTATCATCCCAGCAAGTCAGAAGTCATCAAATTGAAACGTTCTCTGTGAAGAAACTCCAGTTAAGTTCTTGTTGTAACATGCTACTTCTCACGATGTAGCATTCGAAGGGATTAGGTCGTCGCATAGTCCATTTATCAAATTTTCATGTAGAAGTGATATTTGTATAATCTTCTGACTGGAGTTTCAAACTAGTGTCTATTTCAGAGAGTTCTATAAAACGAATGACAAAAGGGAATCCAAATATGTAGATACCCAGCTGATGTTTTGATAAACGTTTTTTCTAATGATTCTACATTGCAGCACTTGCATTTCAGTGGGACCTTATGTATATTCAAAGAGTGTGACATTTACTAACAGTTATTTATTCATTTATAATTTACTTTAGACGTTTCATCATCAAGAAGCAAAGCCAGAAAGGCTTACTTCACTGCTCCATCATCAGAACGTCGTGTTATCATGTCAGCTCCATTATCAAAGGAGTTACGTGCTCAATACAAGATCCGTTCTTTACCAATCAGAAAGAATGATGAAGTCACTGTCACCAGAGGTTCAAAGAAGGGTTCAGAAGGTAAGGTTTCATCAGTCTACAGATTGAAGTACGCCATTCAAGTTGAAAAATTGACCAAGGAAAAGTCAAACGGTGCTTCAGTCCCAATCAACATTAACACCTCAAAGGTTGTTATCACCAAGTTACACTTAGACAAGGACAGAAAGTCTTTGATCGAAAGAAAGGGTGGTGTTGTTGCTTAAGTTTCATCAAATAAGAATTATTTAAAATACTTTTATATATGGGTTTAGTGTTCTTTTTTCTTGAAAAATGTACGTTGTTTGAGATGTTAAAGATTTAATAAACTTTTGTAAGATATCGATAAACCTTAGCCACCTAACCAACCCTTTTATGATATTCCATTCCAACTTGAAAGGTTGAGTTGAAAGATGTCTGTGCCGGTAAAAGTCGTGTTTTGTTTGACAATTCCCCCCACAAAATACACAAATTATCAACAGAAAAATATTGGGAAAAGTAGGCATGCATCTTAACTAAGATCTAAATCGACTGTGATTCAGGCTAAAATCTCATTCTTGATCTAGGTCCCAATTTGTTTAATAAGTTGAGCTATTGTATCTATTTGTGATAGTTTTTTTGACAAAACTTGATTGTATTTCATTTTCTTTTCATCAACCGCCAATATGTCAGAAATTTCACATTCAGAAACCAATGTTACTGAAAATGCATCTTCTACGTCTCTCTCTCTAGAAGACACTTCGATTCAGCCAGCACTGTATCCGGGAAATTATCAAGCGAGAACACAAACCAGGTGGATATCATTAAATGAGTCTCCTGCTCCGGAATCACCGTATGACAGTGATGCTAATCCTCCCCTGAAGGTGGACTCGCCAAAGAAAAGAAGAGTGGTCCATAATGACACCGATGCCATTCATGACGAGATCAGTCCTAACTTCATTTCTCCTGCCCAACTTTATTCAACTGAAAGTGGTAGAATGTTTCATGCGGGAAAGATGTGTATAGCGTTATGTGGTATGCCTGCAAGAGGAAAGACTCATCTATCTGTTTCGTTGTGCCGTTATTTGAGGTGGCTAGGGGTCAAGACAAAAATCTTTCATCTTGGGGATTACAGAAGAGCCCATATTTCCAATAAAGGTTTACCGGATACGTTTTGGAACCCCTTGGAGGCCACAGGTACCAGAGAATCTATTGTCACCGATTGTGTACGCGACATGGCTGAATTTTTTGAGGAAGATAAAGGTCAGGTAGCCGTCTATGATGCAATAAATGCTTTGTCCAGAGACAGAGTCAGCTTAAACGAGATGTTGAAGGAAAAAGGCGTCAATGTATTGTTTATTGAATCTACAGTTACTGATGAAGCTTTATTGATCAGAAACGTTCAGTCAGCTTCCAAATCACCAGATTACGCTGGTTGGGATTCTGACAAGGCAATACTGGACTACAAAGAAAGAATAAATATAATTAAGCCTGTCTATGAAGAAATGAATGAGAAGGATTTGAGCTACATCAAATTTGTCAACTTTGGTGAAAGACTAGTCTTGAACAATAACAAATACGGTTTCTTGGTCAACAAGATTGTTTTTTTCCTAATGAACTCTAGAATTAAGAGTGGGTCGGTGTTTTTTGCCAGATGCTCAAACAACAAACTTAAGTTCAAGAGTGATCCACCTTTAGATATCAAAGGAGAGGAGTATTTCGCAAAGTTGAACAAATCGTTACTCGAACATATATCGAAGACAAAGGGTGAAAAGTTTTATGAAAACACACCATTGAAGGACTATGCTATAGATGAGAGACAACCACCAAAAGGATTTGATGGACATCATGAAAACTCCTTCATTGTCTGGACTTCTACGAGATTGAGAACAGTTCAAGCAGCAGAGTCGTTTGCCAAGCTTGGTATTACCAGCAGACAAAGAGCTCAGCTTACCCAGAAAAATCCAGGTGATGTCGAAGGTATGACACAAGCGGAAATTAAGGAGAGATTTCCAGAAGACTACAAATTGCATAAGAAGGACCCATACCACCATCGTTACAGTAGAGCGGAGTCATATCATGATATTGCTGTCAAAATTGAACCGTTGATTTTGGAGATTGAGAGAATGAGTGGTGACATTTTGATCATTGCAGATGAGACTGTAATTAGAGTGTTCTATGGCTATTTGATGTCATGCTCTTGTAATGACATTCCGTCGTTACAATTTCCACAGAACGAAATTGTTGAAATTAAGTATAACGCATATTCTAACACTGCAGCTCGTATCAAAATTGATGGAGTTGATCCTTGATACATTTCGGGGGTATAAATCTTCAATATTTTGTTTTCGGTTTGTTTGGTTTTATTTTAGTTAGGTGGTTGTTTCAATTAAGCATCCTGGTATTGCATATCCATTTTATTCTTGTTCTGTTGTTTGGTTGTTTTGTTTTGCATTCATGTATAACTTAATTTTGCAACACACTTTTGTTCTATAAAGGAATCTATAAAATTATCATTATCAACGGCAAAGATAGCTCACACCTTAAACACATCATTTCTAAATGCTTTTTATCTTGTCACGAGATAAAGATTCACGTTTAAGAGCTGATTTCCTCTCTTTCCATAACTTGTGTTCGTCTTCAAACGTAAGGGGGCATTCGTATATCGAGTCTTTGATCCAAAACTTATTACAAATGGGCCAATTGATGATCCAGTCAATAAATTGAATGTCTCTAGCAACGCTGATGACCAAAAAATATCCACTTCCCAAAAAAATTCCCACAAGAACACCAACAACAACCTGAATCGTTGAATGATACATCAAATAAATTCTCGAGAAGGTGACACATACGCACGATACCAAGTAACCCAATACATAGACCCTTTTCCAGCCGTCATTCAATTTTGATTGATAAATGATCCTCAAGGAGAAATATGCCATGAAAAATCCCATGAATTGAGAATGTGCACTGGGCATTCCATACTCTAATCCTCTCGAAAAGCTCAGTGCTGCCAATCCAATGGAACTCTTCATGAATTCAGGCCTTGGTCTTTCCTCTTTGATGATATTCTTAAGGATATTGTTGATAATGTCATTCACTACTTGCCCTCCTGCAATAATGACAGGTTCGATTTCTCTTGATGTTAAAAACCACGAGAGATAAAACAGGAGAATACCCAAAGGTAGTAATGAGAAGAACACAGAAATTGTTGAGATTGGATCCGATGGGTCATAAAGGATGTATGTGTGATCAAACGGGATAGGATTGTATACTGATAACTCCATGACTTTTCTCTCAAACAATAATGTTGTGGATGGATTGAAACCTGACAAAAACCTCGTTTGATACCAAAACAATGGAGCTGTCCTTGGGGTGTAAGTGCTTTATCGTTTTGAAGCTGTGGAAATGGTATTTACAGACAGCGTTAACTCTATAAAATTTAGTTCGAACCTGCGCTTCATGATAAAGTTCCTGCTAATAGCAAATCAAGTAAATTCAAAAAGATGCATTGGAAGGCACACAAGAAAAAAATTTAAAATATTATCAAGAGATGAGAAAGATAAAAATATATATAATGGGAGGAATGAGAATTAGCGTAAAAGGGGAAAAAGAGGTTTCGAGAGAGAGAGAGAGAGATGACTGGTTTGAAAAAAAGGGAAAGGATTAAAGATAAACCACAAAATGAAATCAATAAGTGAAAAAGACGTACAAGAGAACAGTCAAAAAAATATATATAAGAGGGTTGATTGATGAAAACAGATGAGAGGCGTAAACAAAATCAAAAACAATAAAATCAGTACAGAAAAAGGGAAACATAGCAAAACACAATCAAATTGATACCGCGGCATTTGATCAATTTCAACAAGACTGAACTACTAAAAAATCATTATAAAGCAGATTGCTTCTTTTGTTGTTCTCTTGCCCATCTAGCGGTATCTTTTGTTTGTTGTGTGAAGGTTGGGTTCGATCTAGTTTTTTTGATGAATGCAGTAACCCACTCTTGAGTGAAAAACTCTTTGAATTCACCGTTAGGGAATACTGACGCGATATCACCAATAAGGCCAACTGCAGATCTGCATACACTGTCTGAGACTGATAACTCATAGTCAGCATAAACTTGCATCAAAAAGTTGAAGATTTGTGGAACATACTGCAGGATAGCTTGAGGATCATCGTGCATCCCAGCAACGATACCAACGTAAGCGTCCATGACAGCCTCCTTAACACTGATAGCATACTCAATTGATTCGATGGTGCTATCTTCAACCTGTATTACTTGAGCCTGGGCAGCAATACCCAAAACAACTCCTAAATATGGTGTAAACTCTCTACCAATTGAGGAAGCAATATCACCGAAACAAGATAAAATGACAGGTCTCAAATCCCTTCTAACATCTGCAGAGTTTATTGTTTCACCCAAAATATTCATCAAACCTTGAACGTATGGAACAATTGACGCACCTAAAGAGTGGGAAATATCAGCAACAATACCAACAGCTGTGTTGCAAACTGGAGAGTCGGTATTTTTCAACGTTGATGTTAAGAATGGTAAAAATGCATCCATATACTTCAAGAATTGACTGTCAATAGCATCAGCAATAGCACTTATGGCAATGAAAATATCTTCTTCAATCAATGAATTTTGATCTTGTGATTGTAACAATCTCAAAAATAGTTGCATCAAATTATCGGAAACTGCTATAACACCTGCACCAGCTCTTCTAATGATGTTGGTTAATAATGCCAAAATATTAGATTGTAACTCCATCAAATTCGCTTTATCTTCATTATTTTGCACTTGACTCTGCAAGGCAACAGTGGCATCCAATCTCGTCAAAGCTTCGGAAGCAATTTCATTAACAATTGGCATAACATCAGCTGAGCTGTACAATACCATTGTCGCTAATGTTTCATAAGCAGAGGTTCTGGCTAAATATTCATTGTCGTTGCTTCCACTTAACTGAATCAAAACAGGTGCAATTCTGGAGTAATAAGGTGATAACGGTGTGGTTTGTGCCTCGGCCCCGTCTGAACAAAGCTGCTCAACCAAGTTCATAAACGTCCAACAACAGTTGATGGATACCTTTGGATGGTCTACCAATCCTATAAGTATTGCCTCTATGACATTTGGAAGATGATTGTTGATATCGATAGCATCAATAACAAGATCTGCAATTCTACCAAGACACCAGGCAACAGTTTCCTTAACTTGCAAATGATCATCTTTGATCAACTGTAATATAGCATCCAACGCCTGTGAGATCAAAGTCTTCAACTGTTCCCTATCTGGACCGTCCAAAATGGATCCGAATGCCATAACAGCAGCTTCACGATCTCTCCAATTTGCTGAAGAAAGATTCTGTTCAACAAATTGTAGAGTTGGTTGAACTACATAGTTCTGAGTGTTTTGAGCAAAAAGGGTCAAACATGCACCAGCAGCCATAGCAACCGACCATGAATCGTCATCTGGGTCATCATTTTGTCTGGTTAATAACCCTAATAACGATGGCAATACATCTTGAATTGCAACGAGGGCAAAGTTGTAAGATGTTAAATCTGCACCTTCTGGGGTATCTCCAAACTCCTCCTTGTTGATGGCGATTTCCAATTCCTCTTCGCAGACAGTTGACCAAAACTCAACGGCCATACAAGCAACCTTTTCATTTGGGTTCTGCATACCACTGACAGTCAAACTATAAAGAGCCTTTTCCATATATACGCTCATGTAATTGTAGTACAAGTTCATTATCCTTGCCAAGGCACCAAATGCACTAGCTTGTAACTCAGTATCGTCGGCTTGTGTTGCTTCACATACAACCTGCATGATATAGTTTCTCTCACCTTCTCTTTCAAAGTTAAATCTGATAAATTCTAAGGAGTTGACTAAAGCATTGATAGCAGTCAATCTGACTTTGACTGATGGCTCGGATGGTTGAGCACCTTGAACAATTGCAATCAAAATACCATTAGCCTGGCTTACAACACCTGGATTATTTGGATCGGCAGATTCACATATGAAACCGATGGTCAATAATGAAGCACGTTTGACATTTTCTGGTTGCTCAGGTTTAGTGTTTTCAACTATTATTGGTAACAATTCGGCCCATTCAGATCTTGGTAATTCTATATCAGCAATTGCCGCGACTAATTGCGCTGCGGAGTTTGCTACTCTCTCATTTTGACTGACTAATGTAGCTAAAGCAACTTCCTTAATCTTTTTCTTCGAGTCTTCATTCATCGCAATCCAATGGTTTGCTTGATCATTCTTCTTTTTGAGATCCTTTGATGTCAATTGATTCTTCAATTGAAGACCAGCCAACATTCTAACCTCTGTCTTTTCAGAGGCACTTCCCAAAGTATCAGCTAATAATCCCAAGTATTCAACGAGATGATTGTTCGCAGCATCCTCTAATTGCCTTTCAGCCTCAGCTCTCCTTGTAGGATCAGGGTTCAACAAAGCTGCTTCCAAAATATCGCTAAAATGATTCATAATTATTTGTGTGTTTCCCTGGATGTAATGAGGTGTACTGATGAGATTTAACTGATGATACTGATAGATGGTTTAAAAACTCAAAATATAACTGCAGGTAATTTTCCTTGAAATGATTGAAATCCAATGATTTTGTTAAGAGAAGTGAATGATACAAACTCTCAGTCTATTTGTAGTCGTTTTCTTTTTTTTCTTTGAATTTACACTAATTTCACTGGCGTCTATTCAAATGAGACACGTCTAATCGTAAATTAAATAGGTGATTTTTTGGATTCCAATGAAGATCTCAACTTCAAAGTTAAATATAAGATTCAGTCAACTTCTTGAGATTGTGTGGAAGCAAATATACCTAATGTATCAAAGAGAATGAAGCTTGTTGTGATGAGGTTTGAATTGCTAACACAACTTTTTCTGAGATCAAAAAAAAAAGTTGTTTTTGTTTTCTCTTACCTTCTCTCTTAAGTAAGAGGTTCTCCCGCCCATACATCAAGAAGGCATTATGGCAGATATGTTGATTTTATTACGTGACAGTAACTCTTGAACTAAGCACTACCTTTTTTCCACTGATTGCCTAAAAGAATTGTGTCTGTCTATGGATTTCACCAGGGGGGGTTATACACAATAGCTGGAGACTTGGATAAAGATGAAAGTTGAAGTTTTCAAGTCCCTTATCCCTTGTCCCAATATTGGAAAAGAAAAATGTTGAATTTGCTGATTTTGTTGATTATGGAGCGAGTTTGCTGCAATGTGAATCGACTATAGAAAAGCTCAACCTTCCCCCATTGTGAGTTGAGTCATAAATGAAGCGACGAAGATCTCAAACTAGAGATGAAAATAAACTATCAAAGCTGAATAAGTTATTCAAAGATGAATGTTATATACCGCCCAGCCATGAGTTGAGGGGCATCCATCTAGCTTTTGTGTCATATATAGTGCTTTTTCATGTTCGTCTTTCTGCCAAAAAAGAGACTGGGTGGCTTTCAATACCAATAGTAGTCATTTTGCTGAGTGCTCTTAATTGAGAATATGATCTACTTAGACCCATTGGCAGTAGTTATAGCAGCTATAGGTTTTTTTTTATCTTCATGAGAAAAACTATCAATATCAGGGGCATCAACATGTTGTTAATGGCAATCCAACAAAATATACAATGGTAAGAGTAAGTATGAAATTTGTGAAGAAACCATCATGAATAAGGCAAATTGAAGCGGTCTTTATTCGTATACAACTTTACCATGAAACACTTTGAAGAAGTTTATTTGAAGAAGTTTATTTGAAGAAGTTTATTTGAGGAGATGATAGATTGATCAACCGAATCAAACTCCACTTGAAGTGGTGCCGCCACAACAGATGCAGTGGATGGTCTTCTACCATAAGAGTAGAATGATGGCAAAGCCGACTATAACGATGCAGGATCAACTAGCTTTTCTCCCCTGTGCTTAGATTTTTTTAATAGCGGTGTCAATTTAGTTATTATATTTCCAATCTGCTAGATTTTTTGAATCTGGCAGTTGGACGACTGCATTGACATCTTTACCAAGATATGGAGATGTACCTTTTGTCTCCGTCTCATCCATCACAACAAGCATTTTCAAGTTTCTGAATTTGGACGGTCTATCGTAGTAGGAATCTTAACATATCGAAAATGCTGGAAAGACAAAGAGCCCAAACCCTTAATTTGATTCAAAAACTGTCTCTGTCTTTATTGAAACCCACATCCAATATCCAAATTATGTGGTTTGAGATGGGCGTGAAGCAGAAGTTTTCACTCCAGCTTCATTCGCCCCGGATTTTGGTAATCTCCCCTAATTTTTTCACTCCTTTTAATATGACAAGTACTCGTCGGGTTACTGATTATCACAGTGGGGATGATTCAGTTAATATGCAAAACCGTGTTATGAGGCCTTCTTACCCGCCATTTGCGTATCAGGTGAATGTGTTAGTGATTACCCATAACCTGTTTGAAAGATAGATTTAGACTACAACAACGAATACCTATAAAAGTTTTTTAGACCTACTCCCTCTATTTCCAATTTGTGATATACATTGCAAGGCTGATTTAACAGAAAGAGTATTCCAGTAATCGAGCTGAGCAATAAACTAGATTAAAGAAAAGTTGCTTTGAATTCCAGGATTCCAAGCTCTCTATAAAGCCTAACGCATGTCCCAGCGTACAAGTTTGCCCATCCCACCGATCGTCTTATGCGACGCCGACTGGAGGCTTTTTGCCCTTCACCTGCAATTACCCACCAGCATAAATGGTGTGCAGTTGATAACCCTCAAAACTGGAAAGCAACATCCATTTGGCACACACCCTCGCTGATGGATAATCACCACCCATATCTCTCTCTGCCAACCGATCGCCCGTGTGATTGAACACTGATTACATAATCAAACTGTTGATTCTAGCGTGGTCATGAACTCCTAGCAGTCGTTCAACTAAAGGTGTCATGAAGTGAATGAAGCATCTTCAACTTGACCAAGACGATAGCGGGCGAGGCCTGCTTCTGCTGTGACTCGAACCGACTCAGCGGAGTCTATGCCTATCTGTATACGTTTCTTGCGGGCCAACCACAGCAGGCGAGGCATCGAGGCACACTTCCCTCAGTATATTTCACATCGTTGTCGATACATCTGAACAAGAACTCGGTCCATTTACAGCCAGAAATATTTATACAGATACAGATACAGATACAGATACAAATACAAATACTTGTGGTGTTCACACCCACTCAACTTCTCGATTGTCTCTTCCGTGAGTATCTTTTTGATTTTTTTGCGTGAGCATACTCACCGTTGGGGGAGAGGGGGTAATTGTAAGCTGGAGAGCGGCCGAACACCCAAGATTGATGGTGAGTAGAGCTTTGGAGACTTGCTGCCCAAACAACTCACAGGTGAAAGATACAGTTTCCCTTTTCTCTTCAACGTGCAATTGAACCTGAACAGTCAGTAGCAATTGACCTGAAAAGGTCAGAGGTCTGTTAGGTGTTTTGGTTTTTTTGAATGACCTCAGACATGACTTGAAGATTCGGCTCAAAGATCTTAAAACAGAAAAAACAGTTTTCATATTTTTCAGCGTTTTGGTGATCAAGTTCACATGCCAAACACAGCGGTTATAAATAAGCAATTGATTCCTCTTTCTAAATGCCCTTGATGAGTGGGTGAACAGGGTAGTAGTAAGATAAATCACAGGTGGTTCGCTTCTATATATTTCAATAAAGCAATGGCAGAAGAGGTCGATTCATTATTGGTAGATAACGTCAAATCGTTCGGCTCTGGAGGTGTCGGAGGTATAGCGGCAGTCTTGACAGGCCATCCTTTCGACTTGGTCAAGGTTAGGTTGCAGACCGGGGTATACACTTCATCAATCGAGTGCATCAAGAACACAGTCAAGGCAGATGGGCTAATGGGGTTTTATAGAGGTGTTTTACCGCCACTATTGGGTGTTACGCCAATGTTTGCGGTCAGCTTTTGGGGTTATGACATGGGTAAGAAAATCGTCTCGTCCATAACACAAGTCAAGCCTGAAAACTTCTCAATCTCACAGATCAGTGCTGCTGGGTTCTTGAGTGCGATACCAACAACAGCAATCGCTGCACCTTTCGAAAGGGTCAAGGTTGTTATGCAAATCGAAAAAGGGTCACAGAGTTCAACAATGGCTCAAGTTGTCAAGAAAATGTACAAGGAAGGCGGGTTGAGATCCATCTTCAAAGGCTCAGCTGCAACTTTGGCAAGAGACGGACCAGGAAGTGCGTTATACTTTGCAACGTATGAATTTTTGAAGAGAAGATGGTCAAAAGACTCCGAACAATTATCATTGGGTGCAATCACCATGGCTGGTGGGTTCGCGGGTGTTTCCATGTGGCTTGGTGTTTTCCCAATCGATACAATTAAATCAAGACAGCAGTCTTCAAATGTCAAAGTCTCAATCAGTGAAGTTACAAAACAGATATACAAGACAGGTGGAATCAAAGGCTTCTTCCCTGGTGTTGGTCCTGCTTTGGCCAGGAGTTTCCCAGCAAATGCAGCTACTTTCTTGGGGGTCGAACTTGCAAGAAATCTGATGGACAAGTTTATTTAATGGGCTTCATTTTCTCGATTTTTTTGTGCTATTTATTATCTATGTTTATATTTATTTGTCATTGGTTCAATACATATATAAATCTATCTTTATTATCACTGGATGTTTTTTTCTTTTCAAAAGATCAAACCTCTAGTTATTCGTGAGATCCCAACAACAAATACTGAATAAAGCCTTCAATCTTGCCATTGAAGATGAGATCAAAACAACTATACTGAATATTTTCTCAAATTCACAGGAGCACCACTCGATGTACAACTTGTCAATTCGTCGCATCAATCGTAAATATACCAAGAAAATAGCTTACCATTCGGAGAATTCTTCAGCTTTTTCCTGAAATGAAAATTTAACAAAAAGTGTGGAAGTGTTTATCCGATCATCTATAATCAGTTTGATTTTCCAACCTTGAGGGATTTTACTTCACAGTTCTCATATATATATGTATATAATCATGAATGTTGAAATGCTCCTGTTGGTGCTTTTGAGTGGTGGGTAGTAGTTTCATATTTAAAAACACAGCCTAATGTCAAGCTAGTGTAGAAAATGGCACAAACTGAAGAGCTGGAATTGTCAGAATTACACAGAATTGAAACACAAAAGACGATTAAGAAAATCGAGTCTATTCACCTTAAGGATGAAGGCGAATACAAATCAGAATCACAGAAGAACTATGAAGACGATGAAGGAATCACAAGCGATGAAGAGGAGCTCATGAACGTTTTGTTGAACCCAGAGCAGGATGAATTTTACAATCGTCATTCCAAGAAGAGAAAGAGTATACTTTTATTGATTGTTTCGATTGCATGCTTCTTGTCGCCAGTCAGTTCTTCGATGTTTTTGCCAGCAGTTTCAGAGATTGCAAAGGAATTCAACACTACAGGAACTGTAATAAACCTTTCAAATGCTTGTTACTGCATAGTGATGGCAATCTCACCATGTTTTACATCCCCGTTCTCAGACAGCTATGGCCGAAGAATAACCTTTTTGATTTGTACCATCGGGTTCACGATAAGTACTTTTGTTGTCTCTGAATCCCAGAATCTAGAAATGTTCTTCATCTTCAGAATGATCTCAGCATTGTTTGGTACCGCTTTTTTGACTGTGGGCGCTAGTGTTGTCAGTGATTTATATATCCCACAAGAGAGAGGAAGCGCGATGAGCATAACATTAATTGGGTCACAAACGGGAACTGCACTCTCTGGTGTTATTGGAGGGTTGATTGTTACATACACATCTTGGAGAGTGATATTTTACTTGTTGGGAGGTTTAGGGGCAATGGTTGCTGTACTATCATTTTTCTTCTTACCAGAAACTTCGAGATCTTTGAAAGTGGATCAGTTGAAATTGGATTATCCTGACAAAAAGTTTCACTGGATACCATTCAATCCAATGAGTATCGTGTATGCTAGTAAGTATCCAAACATTTTTTTAGCTGCTATGACATCATCTTCAATCATGTACAACATGTATGCATTGCAAACACCTATCAGATACGTAATGGATCCAAGATTCAACTTGACACTTCCAATATATGGTTCATTGTTCTACCTTGCACCAGGAATGGGCTATTTGCTTGGTACTTTTTTCGGTGGAAGATGGGCAGATTATCACGTCCGTAAATATATAAAGTTGAGAAATGGTGTAAGAGTTCTGGAAGATAGATTACGCTCGACATTAATATTCCATGGTTTATTTATACCAATTTCAATATTGATATATGGCTGGTGTCTTGAAAAGAAAAAAGCTGGAATTCCTGGGCCCGTAATTTTCATGTTTATAGGTGGATTTGGACAAACTATGAGTTTTCCAAGCATCAACACCTATTGTGTAGATGCATTACCACAGTTGAACAGTATATTCATTGGCAATAACTACTTCATCAGGTTTTTGGCCGCTGCGGTGGCAAGTGGTTCAGTTTTACCTCAAATTAATAGTATGGGCATTGGTTGGACTTGTACAATTAGTGCCTTTGTTGTTTGGCTTGGTTGTGGTTGTACTGTTGTTTTGATTTTATACGGTGAAAAAATGAGGTTGAAGCTGTTTCCGAAAATGAGAACTACAGATGCTGCCATTGAACCTGAAGTTGAAGTTTGAGGCAAATTTGTGTTTGTGAAAAACATTTTCTATAAAGAAAACCTATTCTTATTTTAGTCATGTAGGCCTCAATTTTGCCTAGTCCCAAATCCCAGTGATTATCCTCATTTATCATATATACAAGCAGATACTAGTGATTAGTGATAAAGCAACATTTTGCTTACAACCCAACCCTAACCCGATAGCATTTTTTTCTCTTATCGCAGTTATGAATTTACCACTCAATACCATTCATCTTATCCTCTCTACGTTGTCTCAACTGAAAACAATGAAAAAATATGACATGCTGTTAGTACGTTTTTTCCAGCATACAAGACGTTTCACAACTGTATTGAACTTACCCATTCTTTTTTACACTCTCTGTAAGCTCTGAAATATTCACCACAAACTTGTTTGTAATCTTCATCGTGTTGTTCCATACATCTGATAGCCATCTTTGAGCTTTCTTCACATGGATCGTAAAACCTAGAAGCTTCCTTTCTATTAGATTTCCAAAGATGGCACAGTTCGTGGTGTTAGTAAATTTGACAAATTGAAGAGTGATACTAGCAAACTCACATTTTGAACACCTCCTTATGAACTTTTTGTGTTGGATTATCAGGGTAAAATTTGAACTCTTCAACTTTAGAACCTTGCTTTGCAAAATCAACTTTCGACTTATCGGTTATCAAGCCTTTCGCTGATGTCTCACTGTCACTCTGAGTCATTTGGATCCAAAATGTTAAACTTGTCGAACTATATGATAATATCGAAGTTGTTTGCAATCAATTGCTTTCCACTTTAATTGATTTTATGTAATCACCAGGATTGGAAAAAAAAATTGTGAAAAATAAAAATTTAATTACAAATGAAACTTACCCAAGCCTGTAATATCATCAGGAGCTGAAACCTCTTATACATCGAAATCCAGGTTTAATACACAATAATGGAATCAGGAGTGACAGGAATACTAGCTGAGCCAGAGATGGTGCTTTGTTCCCGTTGTAAACACGAGCCATCAGTGACTGTGTCAAGAAAGGAAGCATTTTGCTCGCAATGCTTCATCAAATTTATCAGTTCTAAACCCAGAAAACAAATGCAAGGAGATAAATTCAAAGTCAAATACACTAAAGATAACGAAGTAGCAAAGCCTCACAAAATTTTACTCACTTTATCTTTTGGTAGATCTTCTTTGAGTTTGCTAGACATGTTAATCACAGTCTTGAAGGAACAAAATCTTATGCATAAGGGAAGACAAGGATTTGAATTAGTCGTAATGACAATTGTTGAAAACGAATCGAAGATACCACAACTTCAGAAAAGCTTATCAGATTTGAATAAGTTCTATGAATTAGACGAGAATTTGAACAAACCATTAAGAATTACATTCAAGTTGCTTGAAATGGACTCCTTTATACCAAGCTCTACCGCATTGCAGAAGATTCAAGTTGATAAACAATTCCAAGCAATATATACTAATATCGAACTTCAAAATGGCAAGTTCACCGTCCTGGAAATCCTATCAAGGTGTCAACATAGAGCAGCAATTGAAGATTTGTTGGATATTATCTATCACGATTTGATAATGAACACGGTATTACTGGAAGAATGTGAAACTTTGTTGCTTGGCCATTCGATGACAAAGTTGGCAGATAATGTTATTTCGTTGACTGTCAAAGGAAGAGGTTCAATAATCCACGAAAGACTAACGGATGGTATAATCACTTACCATGAGAAACAAATCCATGTAATTCATCCATTGCGAGATGTTTTGCTGATTGAATTGGATAAGTATGCTGAATTTACAGATATTCTACAGTTTCAGGTAAATCAAGATGAGGGTATCGATGATCCATCTAGAAGATTAACCAAGAATAGAACAGTGAACGAGTTGACAAGACAATACTTTGAGAACTTGGATTCTGGTTATTCAGATGTTGTTTCTACTGTGGTAAAGATTGGTAGTAAATTGGTATCCCCAGTTTTGAAAGAAGATCGTATTAAAAGTTGCAATGTTTGTGGCGCTAGCATTTATCAGAATCCTGCAGAGTGGTTGAGAAAAATCACAGTCAATAAATCTGCCGAGGTCAGTCTTGATGAGGATTTGGCGAATTTGCAAAATTATCATGACACAATCGATAAGGAACAAATTTCAAGTGTACTTGATATAGAAAATGGTAGTGCTGTAGACCTATGTTATGGATGCATGGTCATTGTAGGAACGCTTGGGTATGATAACGGATTGATATGGCCTGTCAAAAGTGTTGCTGAAACTAATGAAAATTTCAAGCTGAATGTTTTGAACGAATATGTTTTGACAGATGACGAGGAATGAGAGGAATGTTTGAGGTCGAGTCCTAGTTGGGAGGTTAGATTTGCCTCGGGGGAGAAAGAAATTTTTTTGTTTGAATAGCTCTGCTCTAAATTCTCTAAACTCCAAACTTTATTCACTTCAGATAAATAGATAACGATTATCAAAGTTCATTGTGTATAAATGATAAAGAAGGATGCTTATCCAAATTTGAAATGTGCGACCATTCTCACAAGCGATACCAACAATGCGTTGGTTCTTCTTACCAAGTTGTAACGGAGAATGTGCAAGGTATGTGCGATGAAAATAATTCAATACGGTTGATCAAGAGGAACCATCACAGTGAGGTAACTTTTGTATACTACAAGGAGGAAGAGAAAAAGTTGAATGCCAAAGAGTCGAAAAGCTCACCAAGTTCTAACCCATCACCTTTTCGGAAACACAAGTCAGAATCTTATGCGAATAATAGAGAAAACACAAAGGTGTTACATGAAAAAAATGGGTTTTCTGCTGTACCGACACTTGGAAAAACTCAAAAAGAGGTGGAATTAAGTGGCACATTGAAGAAGGTGTTGAAAGATAATCGAAATCTTAGGAGTCAGCTTTCAAAAGGTTTGAAAGATGCTGAAAATTCCACTTCGAGGCCCGAGTACAAACACAGATCTGCTACATATCATAACGGTTTGAAATACACGCAACAGCATATCACAAGCCATCAAGACACCAATTTGAGTCAATGCATGGTTACAAATGGTCGGAGGTGGCATCAAAGCAATGTTGATGGGCACAAAGTTGATAGAAAACACACAGCAGAATATCATCAGGGATCATACTTCCAGCCATCACTATCTAGACGACTGTCGGATCCAACACACAAAATTCCCAGGAGAACAAAAAACCCGTTTGTCCCCCAAGACTTTGAAGGGGACCACTTAAGTCTTTGTAATCCACTAGAGCCTATAAAAGAAGTTCTTGTGAGAAAGCCAGCTTCTAGTCTTGTGAATGATCTGAGACAGCTGCAAAGGTTGGAACAGAAAAAAGCCTTAGATATTGTTTTCAACATCAATGAAGAAGACGAAAAACTCCATGGTAAATCCAAAAGAAGGTTCACCTTATACGGATGGTTTAGCAAAAGATAAATTGAAGATACTCTGAAGTTTCCTTTTCTTTCTAATGTGTATGATGATTGTTAGACTATTTCTTCTCGAGCAGTCTTGGAGTTGTAAATTTGAGTAAACCAAAATTGTAATGTCACACAAGCTGTGACAACATCTCTTCATCTCCGTCTCAATATTTTATTATACGAGAAATATCGTAAAACAATCGAACAGCTGTTCAGCAAACCCTGTATATATCAGTTGGATCATTGAAGAAATGGAAAAATACCCATTGGCTTTTACGAATCAGTTAGCACCATTGATTTTTGTGCAAGGACTAGGTTATAACGGTGTTCCAAAAGGGTCGACAAAAGATCTTACGAATGATGATCAAGTGTCAACCATCAGCGACAATCCACTCTTGGTGAATGCTGATGTGATAACCCGAACTCAAGAGACGATAAGGGGATCAGTGGGACTAGAGTTGGTCTCAATGTTTCAAAGTTGCATGATTGAAGAAGGATCCTTTTGGGATGATGAGTTATTAAAGTCAAAGCTGATCAATACTCATAATAGCTTCAGGTTCAGAATCAAATTTATTGACAATCAATTCGCTTTACCACATGTTAGAACAGAAATTGAAAATAAGCAAGCTGACCTGTCAACCGATGAGTTTGCAAAAGAAGCTGGATCAATTGATGAGCTGGCTTCAACTGCTACTTCTACTTCGTCATCAAAGCCAAATAATAAGTCACCATTATCGCCTTTTAATGAGCAGTCTGATTTATTTCCAGATGGTATCATATCGGAGAAATGGATTCAAAAATACATGGACTTGATACCCTCTGTATTCATTAGTATACACGAACTCGATGGCGATTTGGAAGATGAGAAGCAGATATTGAAACTGGATGCTGACTTGGCAAAAGAGATAAACTACTTGAAGACTAACGTGATGAAACGAAACACTAAGTTCGTTTCAATTATTACTTGTTCAAGATCAGTTGTTATGAATCCTGATTTGGTAGTCAGAATCAATAACTTGAGGAAGGGTACTGGACTACCTTCAAGAACTGGCTTACTATTCTTACCTTCGGGAACAGAAAGAGAATTGAAAACTTTCTTTTTGAATACTTTGGCGATAGTCAAACCATTGAGTACCGACTTCTATAATGTAGTTGAAAAGAAGATAAAAAGAAAAAAATCAAAACAAAATTCAGTTGTGAACTCGTCATTACCTCCAAATCTAGTCCAATCTTTTTTGCAAACTAGATATGATATCAAATTGGCGATAATGGAAGAGTTCAAAAATCAAACAGAACCAGCGTTGAGATTGATGGAGCAGGCTTATATTTCAATGATAGATGTGTTTGAAAATTTTCCAAAAAATCACACGAGATGGAATGATTTGAGGCGAATCTTAGACTTTATTGCCCTTCACATAGTTAGACTTTGCCTTTATCTAGAAAAGGCGAATTTAGCTTATACCAAGTTTGATGTTCATCTTCAAAATGTGATATTATTCTTGAAGCAACACGATATCCTACCAAAGTCATATCCCGTAGTAACATGGTTAAGTTATCAAATACAGTGGCTTGCCGAGTTGGTCGCCAAAGTCCCTGGTGGTATTTCACCTATAGATACTCCCTACAAGGAGGAGTTGACAAATTCAAAACTATTAACAATGCCAAATCCTGGTTACCTATATCTACAGTCAGTTTCATTGACAAGAAGGAGAAAGTTGGAGGCCCATTTATACAATTTAGGTACTGCAAAATCAGATGATGAGTTTTTAGATACTTATTTGGCTTTGACACCTGAAGAAGAATCGAAATTTGACTATAGTTGTGCATCTATTGATCTATTAAATAGATCAATTGAGGTATTTGATAGATCTGATCGGTTTAAAAGAGCAAAATGTTTTGGCAAATTTCAACTTGGTGAATCATATTTCAGTCTTCGTGACTATGCTTCGGCATTTGAATGCTATTCTGAGTGTGATTTGCTCCTTTCTTGTGAGCAATGTACCTGGGAATATCTTCAAAATTTCATATGTTTTAGATTGTTGCAATGTGGTGTTAACTTGAATCGATCAATTGATTGGATCTGGCATCTATTGAGATTGGGTACACGAAATGAGTCACAATTGAATGATGTTGGTGTCCAGAGCATTTTGAATAGCGTCGTTAAAATAGACGCTACTAACTTGAAGTTAGACAAGTTAGTGGATTTATACAAAATTGAGGTTCTATTCAAGTCACCAACGAGTTCGGTTTCCAAAACTACAAACCTTCAGGTGACTATAAAACCAAACAACTTCAACTCCATCCACACAAATAATCTCAAATTGAGAGAGGTACTTTTGAAAATGATCAGGCCGGAATCAAAGAAAGAAAATGAAAATCATGACTATATTTTATTGCGGCATTCTGATGACTTGGAAGATCTGAAAATAAATGTTGTTGATAATCTTGGTAAAGAAATGGAGTTTGTTGACCTGGTTGGTTCTGATGTTGCTGTTCATTATATTAATCTTCAATTTAATGACAATAATCATATGAAGATTATCCATTTCAACAACTTCAATACTAGTAAAGTTGGTGTCACTTATTTCTCAAAAGCAGTAGAGGTCAAACTCGAATACTCTGATAAGTTCGAAATTACTACATCAATACCAATACTGTTGGATAAATCCACAAACAGGTACATCTGGTATGGAAATTCATCAAAAAAACATGTTCTTACAAAAGATTTGATCAAATCGTATGATCCACTATCAATAAATGTATTACCAAGACAACCAAAAACAAAAGTATCCATCGAAAAAATTGAAAGCGTTTATTCTGAAGAATTGTTTGCAATTAACGTGAATGTCGATAACAATGATTATGAGACAGTTACAACAGAGTTGAAATCAACAGCTACAGTTGATCATAAAGAGTCTGAGAGCAAGTCTGTTGAAACATACTGGGAAACCAACGGCAGTTCAGATGGTGCTGAGAAATCTGTTTTGCGGTTACAACTGTTGCCGCCTGATTCATCGACTTCTAATAAATTGATGATAAAAATTCCTCACTTGCCGCACGAAAACAGATCTAAACCGTTCCTTTCATTGATAGTTTCAGTTGCATACTTTGTTGGTGCAAATGCAGAAGTTCCAGTCAAAGATTCGTTAAAAATTGATATTCCAATTCTCAGCATCTTTGAAACACAATTTTCGGTATTACCGAGATACAGAAAAGATGATATGCCATGTCCGATAATATCAGAACCTAATAACTTAACCCCTTTGCCCATTCCAAGCAGATTTTGGTGTGGAAAAACTACAATTCAAACAGGTGCTGACGATGTTGAGATCATCAAAGTCAAATCAACCTTGAGTAGTGGTAAAGACGATGAATTCAGTTGTGTGATTGTCAAGTATCATGATGAAACAAACGGTTTAGTCACCAAACTTAATGAGAACAAACAAACAGTGTTGAAAGATTTATTTTTGACCAAATCTATAACTGCGACTAATCATAGATCGGTTCCAGTAGTTGTTGAGCAAACCATTGAGTATAGAAGACTTAATTCATCCAGCTCTAGTTTCTATAAAGTGGCAACGGTTAACTTATCTTTGCCATTATCTGATCCTAGAGTATTATTGAAGATTGAAAAAGATGATGTGAACATCAGGTTAAAGTATATAATTGAGAACCCGACACCCAGAATATTCCAATTCACTACATCATTGATCACGAATGATGAGGAAGATAAGAGCGAGATCAACATAGTTGAACAGTTGAGTGATTTGAAGAACTACACTTTCCCGATATTACCATTCAACAGGCAGATTTTGAACTATTACTCCAAGCTTGAAACTCTCAAGCTGAGGGGCAATGATCGAGAATGGGTCAAATTGCCTGTTTTCAAAGTGTTTGATTTGAATTACAGAATTTATTTGCCTACATTGGTTGCCGATGATTTGTTACAAACCAATAAAGAAGGCGACATTTTTTATCAATTAGGTTGAGCCTTCAAGAGGCATTGGCTGTACTGTCATTTCGGTCCGGTCTACGTTCTTGAGCTTTCGAATTGGTAGATAGAATCAAGTGTGGTTCTTGTGTCGAGAGTTTAAAATGTTATATAGCGTCACCCAGGTAATCTATATAAATATTTCTAGAACAGCCCTAATTAATTCCCAATAATTCAACGGTGAAGATCAAAGTAGCGTTAGCTGGAATCAAACCTGGGAAACCTCTATCACCGTAGGCCAAAGCACCTGGAATTGTCAACTTAGCAGTTTCGCCCAATGACAATTGAGGAATGGCTTGGTCCCATCCCTTGATAACTTGTCCAACACCGATATAAGTTTGGAATGGCTTACCACGGTCTCTTGATGAATCAAACTTCTTACCGTTCTCCAAAGTACCATCGTAATGGATTGTGACTAAGTCACCCGATTTTGGGAACGTCTTACCGTCACCTGGTGAGATTCTTGTAATTTCAACTGACATGTTTCGTGATAATACTTTTCTAGAATTAAATAGTAATGAAGATCTAATTGGGCTTGTTCTTCTCAAGGTATTGGCAAGCATGTTTCAATAGTGTGTATTCAAACATGACGCCGTCGTTCGCTGGACAATTTTTTTTCTTTTTTTGTGCATTTTGCTTGGGCTACTCAGGATCTGAGAGCAGATTATGAGCGGTACGCAACTACATTAGCGCGATACGCATCTTTCACGAATACTTGTATTGTTGTTACAAACAGATGAGGTACTGATTACAAGTGATAAAGGAGAGGGAATGCGATTATTTCTTTCTCAAACTTCTTCTTCTCCCACCACCGCTTGGGGTATCTACCACACTAGCATCGCCGTCCAAACTGCCTGCAGTCGATGGAGATGTTTTCGATAAGATTGACTTTCTAGTGGACCTCCTGGTGCTGGGTCTCGAAGGTGTTGCAATTGGGGTGGATATCAACCTCGACGATCTCCTTGTGCTGGTTGATATTGACTTTGATTTTTCAGTTACGGACTCGACTTTTCTTGCCTTTGATTTGGATAATGGGGTTTCGACGATTGACGATCTGGATCTTTTTCTGGATGACACTTGCTGTGGTTCTGGAGACATATCTGTATCGGAGGAGATCATTGCAGAGTCACTTGGATGATGGCTGTCGCCGTCTGGCTTTTCACTTTCGGCTTCTTCCTCTCCTTGTTCTTCTTCTGCTTCAGGTGACTCTTGCTCTGCTTGTTCTTCTTCCTGTTGTTCTTCCTCTTTTTCTTCCTCTAGCTCTTTTTTATGTGGACCTTTATCTTGTACTGGTTCCTCGTCATTAATTTCTCCTTCTTTTCCATCCTCAACTTTATCCTCAACATCAACATCTTCCTCGCCCTCATCTTCATCTTCTTCTTCATCTTCTTCTTCTTCTTCATCTTCATCATCACCTGCAGCTCCATCTTCCTCCTCTTCTTCTCGATTTACATCCCTATTAGTCTCTGGTGCCCGTGGCAGCCTAGAGTCTGCCTTTTCGTCAACTTCGCTGTCTGTAGTTGACTTCATGCTGGCAACACTTTTTGCCCTTGATCTTCTATTTTTGTTGTTTCTTTGGGATATTGTCGAAGTATCGGTCTGGTGGGACTCTTCATTCGCTGTGTCTAACTGGACAGCCTCATTGTCACTTTTGTCAAAAGATTCCAGCCCAGTCTCTCCATTCACATCAACAGCGTCATCTTCTTCAACTTCCTCGTCGCCTTCACTCAATCTCGATGGCGTCGTTGCCGCGCTCTCGAGAACCGCCTTTTCTCTCTTCATATCAGCAAACTCAACCTCTGGCAACTCAAATTCTGTGTGGAACTTCACTCTTGCCTTCAAAATCTTCTCGTCCCTTTCCTTGTCCGATCTCCTGCCCTTTCTCGTATTCTGCTTCGTCTTCTTGATCTCTTCGAGTTCCTCCTCTAATTCAGCTTCCTCTTCCTCGTTATCCAACAGCTCTAATCCTTTCAAGTCAAAAAGCAACTCTAGCTTCTCATCGATGTCTTGCTTTGTTATGGATGTTCCTTTGAACGCTGATAAAATTGATATCATGTGAGCATGACGGTGCTTTCCTATTGGCCTGTGGCGAGCTACCACTTTTATGAGCCTGATTTCGTCGTCCAAGCTCCAATTCATCATTTTGTCTTGATCCCTAGACTGTGGGCACTTTTAATACTCTCTCTAGATATCTTTCTTGTCGTGGTTTGTTCTTGTCGTTGTTGATTATATCTTTGGCACTGATGGAAAAATAAAATCATTGTCGTGCATCTTGATTCAAAATTCCATTTTCGGTTTTCTCTCAAATTTTTTTGTTCAACACTCAGAATTGGATACTTTTTTGGAAAACATGAATAATGATTTAACAAGAGATATTGAGAGGGAAAACGAAGCACTCCAGTAGATATCAGTCGATCAGTTCAAGATGCCTAAAAGATCGTCTCATATGAAATCTTTGAGTAGAGGTGTCGTAAGGACCTCTATGAACAAGTACAATCTTTTCAACTTGTACAAGAAAAGAGAACCGAATTATTCGGTGTCAAATTTGTTCAGACAAAAATGGGACTCCAAGGCAGCCGCAAGAGCCTATCATGGTGAGCATATTACAGAAAGAAGATGGAAGGCAAACTTCAAACACAAGCTTGACGGTGTTGCCCAATTGGATGCGTCATTGAGTGGCTCGCTGAACACAAAGGTCACACCAGTCGCAATGCAAACGTTTGCTGTATTGGAGAGTAGGTTGGAGTTCGCTGTGTTCAGAGCGATGTTTGCCTCTTCTATCAGGCAAGCCAGACAATTCATCATTCAGAAAAACGTTCAAGTCAATGGTGTTACTATAAAACACCCTGGCTTCATCTTGAAACCAGGTGATATATTTTCTGTCAAGCCAGAAAAAGTGATGGAAGCCTTGGGGAAGAAGAAGTTGAGTTTGAAAGAAAGTTATAAGGTTGATCAGATTCAAGTTGCCAAGTGGAATAAATTTGTCAATGAAGCAAAAGCAAACCCACACGAAACTTGGATCAAGCAGCAAAAGAAGCGTGACTTACAAAGATCAACAAAGACTACAAGATATGATCAGGAATACTTGAAAAATGATGAATTCTCAGAGAAGAAAGTCAAGCAGTATCAAGAAACAATCATGAAGGATATGTTGAAGAAACAAAACGAGACAACCGTTGAATCACTTTTGACAGCAATAGTCACAATAATTAAAAAGAACATATCAAAGCCAAACTTTTCAGAGAAGACATTTATCAATGAATTTGGCGCTGAGTCGGCACAAAAATGCTTCAAAGTCTTTGAACTATTGGGTAAGACCCACCGTTTGCTCGATGGTTCCGAGACAGTTCCACAATTTTTGGCCAAACCAAAAGATGAATCAAAAGAAGATGCATCAGTATCTGTCAAGAAAATTAGACAAATAATCAATGAGATCAAGTCATCTCACTTGGAGAAATTGAGAAAGGATTCGGAGGTTTTACAAAACTCAGTTCTGACAGACCAGGCAATCCCATACAATGCTTCGTGGGTTGACTCATTGATGAACCATAAACCATTGCCACCATTGTCAGAAATTGAAGAATCTGGAAAAGAATCTAGCTTAGTTAATTTACCATGGCAATCTGGATTTTATGGTAGGGCAAATCCATCAAAAAATTACTTTACACCATGGTCCCCAAGACCTTTTTTGGCCCCATTTGCGATATTACCAAAGCACATTGAGATTTCATTCGAGACCTGTCATGCTGTTTACTTGAGAGACCCAGTAGCAAGACCAGGTGAATCTGAAGTCATTTCACCTTATGGGTTGGATCTTCACAAACGTGCTTTCATGTGGTATATCAGACATTAGAGGGGGAGATTTTAGGCTTTAACTTGTATATAGGAGATGTAATTTGAAGTAATATATATTGAATATCTCTGAAACTTGAAATGTACTTGCGACCGTTACCGCTAAATAATCAGGGAACTTTGGCGGATATTGAAAATATTTCATCCTGAAGAGTCATATTTTTTTTTTTATATAATCAACTTCTTGGAATCCCGACTGGATTAATTTCAATATATATAGAGCAAGCAGAAGATCCAAGTTATATCAGAGTGCAATTGAAAGATTGTTAACCACATTGAAAATGCTCCTTAGACGATTGATAACTCACCAATCATCAAAGAGGTTTTTCTCAACTTCAAGGGCCTTAGGGCAAAATCTCATTCCAAAATCCACACTGAATAAAAAGTCAAATTTTAAAAAGTATGGAAAATTAGCAGTCAACTCAACATTGTTTTCATTAACCCTGGGTCTTGGGTATTTAGGATATTCCATATACTGTGAAGTCAACCCTAAAAGTCAGTTACCACAGACTGAGTTGACAGCAGTTGGAACTCGAAAGAAGACTTTAGTGATTTTGGGCACAGGTTGGGGCTCAATCTCATTGTTGAAAAATTTAGATACCAGCTTATATAATGTCATCATAGTATCCCCAAGAAATTATTTCTTATTCACTCCATTACTTCCATCTGTCCCAACTGGTACAATTGATTTGAAATCTATTGTTGATCCAGTTAGAACTATCGCCAGACAATCACCAGCCGAAGTTCAGTATTTGGAAGCAGAGGCAACACATATCGATCCTGTGAACAAAAAAATCTCATTGAAGCATATATCCCAATCAACAAACCCTGGTATTCACTCGAATCATGATATTCAAACTGAGTTATCATATGACTATTTGGTTGTCGGAGTTGGAGCAAAAACAAACACCTTTGGTACCCCTGGTGTGTATGAAAATGCTTCATTCTTAAAGGAAGCTTCAGATGCAGTCGAAGTTAGATCAAAATTAATGCAGAACATTGAGGCAGCTCAATTGTTGCCAAAAGACTCAACTGAAAGAAAAAGATTGTTGACGTTTACTGTCATTGGTGGTGGTCCAACTGGTGTTGAGTTAGCTGCTGAGGTCAAAGATTACCTTGATCAGGATTTGTCCAAATTCTTTCCAGGTATTGAAAATGAAGTCAATGTTCAGTTAATTGAAGCATTACCAAACATTTTGAACACATTCAGCGAGAAATTGATTGCGTATTCGGAGTACGTCTTTAAAAGAATAAATATTGATTTGAAGGTTAATACAATGGTCAAGAAAGTGGATTCTGAAAACGTTTATGCCTCTGTTAAATTGCCAAATGGAGAGAGTAAGGAGATCACTTTACCATATGGTGTTT
Organism: Peterozyma xylosa; assembly: GCA_003706035.2. Lineage (NCBI taxonomy): Eukaryota > Fungi > Ascomycota > Pichiomycetes > Alaninales > Pachysolenaceae > Peterozyma > Peterozyma xylosa. The sequence goes on from PPKF02000013.1 coordinate 311,101, forward strand.
TAGTTTGGGCAACTGGAAATGGTAAAAGAGAAATTGTTGAAGACTTGACATCACAAATTCAAGAACAGAAGAATGCAAGAAGAGGCTTGTTGTTAAATGAGTTTTTGAAGATTGATGGTTCAAATGATATTTTTGCTTTAGGTGACTGTACTTTCACAAAACATCCACCGACTGCACAAGTTGCATTTCAGCAAGGTATATATTTGGGCAGATTATTTGGAACATTGTCAAAAATTGATGATTTGGAATCTCAGTTATCCACAGTTAGTGATGAAGAAGAATTGAGCAGGTTGGAAAGAAGATTAAGGAAATATCAAAACAAGTTGAAACCGTTCAAGTATACTCATATGGGATCGTTAGCATATATTGGATCAGAAAGGGCCATTGCAGACTTGGTTTGGGGGGACTGGTCAAAAATTTCAACAGGTGGTTCTTTGACATTTTTGTTTTGGAGAACTGCATATGTCGCCATGTGTTTGAGTGTTAGAAATAAAGTGTTGATCGTCACAGATTGGATGAAGATTTCCATTTTCGGCAGAGATTGTTCAAAAGAGTAAGAATCATCTTGGATATTTGATATTTTTAATCTTTATAGAGTAGTTATTGTTTTCTTTTCACTATACTGTATTGATCATTATTTTAGTTTTGTGACTAGCCCACTTGGTCCTCACGTTTTACAGATCAGCCAATTCGTAGTTTATTTTTGACTCCAGTTGAGCGGCAGATAACTTGATATTTTGATATTTTGATAAATATCGCAGCAGAGCGGAGGATTCATATTAGAATGTAAAGCAGATAAATCAACTTCAAAAAAATGTTGATCTCGACCAAGGAAACAGATTTTTGATAAGGGTTTACTATTACTGTCATTGAATTGTTATTAATTATATGATGATTATTTGTCATAAGAGAAAGAAAGGAAAAAGCTTAACGTTTATCGCAGTGTGCTTTTATAATATAGCAAACACCACTTGCAACAATACTAACACCCAACATCAAAACCAACATCATGTTTGAGTATTCGTATAATCTTGCCTTATCAGCTGGCCAGCCACTATAAAGAGCATAAGTTGCGCATACAGAGCCCAAATTTCCCAATCCTGAAACCAAAGCAGCACTGACAGCACATCCAACATCACCGTAAACTGGACCAAAGATTTCAGCAGCCCATGCCATTGTGATTGGAACAGTTGGTCCTAATCCGAACCCAGCGATCAACAAACCACCATACTTACTCCATGGTCCAGAAGCATAAGTGGTGACAACCATGCCAACAATAATAATCACTGTTGAAAGACTGAAAAAAACTGGCCTCAAGTTTTTGAATTTGTCTGCGATTGGAGTGACAATTAAGATCCCAGCAAGATCAAATAACCAAATTGGAGCATATAATAATGAGACATTAATAGATGTTAGAGAAGGGTTATTTGTCTTGATGATTGTTGTTCCAAACACAGCTAATCCAAAACCTGTACCTACAACACCAAAATACATGATCACCAATGGCCATAATCTGACGTCAATAAAAATTTGATAAACATCTCTCCAGCCATATTCAAGCTTCTTGTATCTATCCATCATATGCAACTTATGCATCTGTCTTTCTTCTTCATTTAAAGGTTGCGATGGTTTTGGTAAAATCGAGTCGAATCCCCACAATGTTCTCCAACCTTTGATGTTTGAGGTGTCGATAAGATGTTGTGGTCTATCTGGCAACCACCATAGTAATGAAATACCACAAGTTACAGTGACACAGCCATAGACCAAAAAATACCACTTCCACCCTTCAAGACCTCTGACCATATCCATTTTTTGGAAACCTGCACCTACTAGCCCTGCTGATGCAGCACTTAATTGAGCAGCTGTGAAATAAAAACCGATTCTTCTTGCTGATCTGTCGTTCGGATACCATAATGATACATAGTAACTCAAACCTGGCCATGTTCCTGCACCGCACATGCCACTCATAAATCTAATGGCAATAATACCTTTGCTGTTGTGCAATGCAGCGTAACAAGTGTAAACCAATCCAACGGTAATGACAATTCTACTCAACCAGATCTGTGGAGATAGTTTCGTCATCATCAAGTTCATAGGAACATCAAAAAGAATATAAGCAACATAATATAATGCAGATGCAGTGGACGTGTCATGGGAGGTCAAGTTCAAAGTCTGACCTAGAGAATGGCCATCTGCGCTATTCATCGTTAAGGTATTACCGTATGCCGACGATCCAAATGAGGTCAAGTAGTACATGCACCACAATGCTGGAATGATACGGTAGTCCAAGTGTCTATAAACCCTATCCATATCCTTTTCCGTTGGCTTGGTGGAGCATTGCTCGATATCAGAGACAACCTCACTTTGATAAGCAGCACTGTTTTCTTCTTCTTTTGTTGATAACGAGGACATCTACTTGACTTGAATGAATTCGACCCTTTTGAATGATGAAGAGAAACCCAAAACTTGAATATTCAAACTGATGGGATTGGCCCTATTTATGTTGATTTGAATTCATCATCAATGAGCACTTGCAGTCTTTTTTTCAAATTTCGCGAAGTATGATGGCGACTCAACCCCATTAGGTATTTATCCTGAGTCATGATGCAGGAAAGTGAAAAATTTTGCTTTGGGACAATTAGCATATATAACACTACCTTTTACCGAGTTTAGTCTTCTATTTGTGGGGGGATGTAATAGGTATTTGATTTGTTATTTGTTGTTGGGATAGAGTGCCACTTCCTATTTTGTTTTTTTCTTCTTCTTTAGAGTCAAGCAGAGGATGAAATGGAGATTGAAAAGAGACACCAAAAGAAAGAAATGAGTACAACCTCGAAGTCCAACTAGGGTTATGGTTTTGTTTCCATAGAAAAACAGCTTTCACGATCTTTCAGCTTTTATCTCTCATCAAAATATACCGCCTTAGCTTTTTGGCTTCTCTCCGACAACTTTGAGACCAGAATTAGACTTCGAAAATCCCGCCGTTTGAAACGCCCAAAGCGTTGGTCACTTTAAGTATGAGGCTGTGAAAGTCTTCTGGAAAAGAAGCACCCACCAGTTTTGCCAATCTGGCAGTTTTTGAAGCGGAGACCTGGAAAGCACAACAAGTGCTTCGGTACAGATGTTCGACAAATGCCGTTTCCCTCTATATACTCTTCTAATACATGTCTGATTGCTCTCTATGTCTGCTGAGGAGTATTAGGTGTTGGAAAAAACTTCGCCGCCACCTTTTGAGTGAGACAGACCGTCTTTGCGCTCAAAAATTTTTCCCGCCCCTTTTATATAATCAAAAATTTTTCAAGGAAAAGATTGGACAGATTTCGAGAGGTATTCCCAAAAGTGGTTGTCTCGCCGATTTGGATAAATCAGGATTCGACTTTTTCTTTGTCAATAGAACAGGTGTGTAGCATCGTGTAGATTTAACACAAGGGTTCGAACAGAGGTACGGAAATCTCAAAGCATCGATCGATAGATATTCATGGAAAAGTTGGAAAACAGGCCAGGCACATAATCTATATCACTCATCATGGCATATCAAAGTAACAGCTTCTATCCACAACAAGCTTTTGGCAGTTCAGGGTTTCAGGCGCAAAACAACGGTGGATCGTTGAAGAACCTAATCGATTGCCTTTCGACTCTAGTCGATAACACAAGCTCATCAGTGGCACCATCTTCGTTTCCAAGCCTCAACGACGACTCACAGACTTCAGCGCATCATCACCATAGCAAAATATCACTACCTCCATTAAGGTTAATACCCTCAAGGTTGCCGTCGATGGGTTTCGATGGTGATCGCAGCAGCGCGATAATAAAAGATGAAGAGCCGGGCCAGCGTCAAGTACTCCAGAATGATATTTTCAATCCGCACCATACATTGCATGATGAGGTCAATAATGACATATTCGATAAACTTCTACTGGGAAATAGGCCATCGTTCCAAGCACCAATACCTTTAGAGCAAGCGCCTGCAACTACTGGCACGCACTCAAAGGAACCTTCCCCTGCATCCTCCTCCTCATCGACCTCATCGACCTCTTCAACTTCATCAACTTCATCACCAGCATCATCTTTATCATCGTCAGCATCATCTTTATCATCGTCAGCATCATCAGCATCATCAGCATCAGCAGCAGCAGCCTCAAAACAACAAAGGTTCCATTGTCCGGAATGTGACAAGTCCTTCACAAGAAAACTGAACCGAGAATTTCATTTAAATATTCACAAAGGTGAAAGGCCGTATAGTTGCTCCAAGTGCAACCAGTCATTTGTTCGCAAGAGTGACTTACAGAGGCATCAGATCTTGCACTCGAGGTTGAGGCCTTTCAAATGTGAAGGCTACTTGAAAGATGGCGAGAGTGTCTGGGGATGTGGCAAGTCATTTGTCAGGAAGGATGCATTACACAGACATCACAGGACAAAGTTGGGCAAAAGGTGTATCGCCCCGGTTGTTAAGGAATATGAATTGAAATATGATGCAGATGGGAATATCGATTATGGGAAAATCATCAGCGCCACTATTGGCGTTGCTGAACTGCAACTGCAACTGCAACTGCTACAGCAGGATGAAGAACTGGAGTTGCAGTAGTTGCTATAGAATGAAGTCGTCCGATCTTGCTTTCTCTGTTTATGTGTGTATGTGTGTGGGTATTTAGTTCTCTCATCTCTTGTTCTTGCTAGAGATTCGGAGATTCAGCTGGCAGGGTTTTAATAGATACTATAGATATACCCTCGTATCACAGTTGGACACAAGTTTCAACAGAATCTCATATCTTAGGCCTCAATCTTTAGATTTCAACTCTAATGTTATGCGCAGATTCTTAGTTCTTAACTACTGGCTGTAGGAGAGATACGAATTTGGAATATACAAACAGTTCCAAAGGTAATCATCTGCAGTTTATGACTAATTATGAGTAAACACAGATCTAGATCTATTTTGAGAATCTGAAGAATACATCTTTTCAAGAGTTCTTTGGTGCAATATTCAACCTCGTCCCCGTTAAAAGATACACCATCGGACCGAGCTGTGTATTGGCTTGTCTGGCGAACCACGATGACTATAGCAATGCTCCTTTTTTTGTTTTAATCTTGCCATATGATGACATGAGAAAGACCTGCTAGTTCAAATTTACAGTGTTCGTATCTCTTGAATTGTATCAACGAATAATGAGATTTTGGTAAATCACCATTTCTCGTAAATTTTTTTTTTCTCAAAACAAGGCTTGAACTTTTTGCTTAGCCAAAATAATTAACTTTCTGCCTCTGTCGATTGTCGACAAAGATTCCCATATGCGATATAGAAAAGGCAGAAGCACCCCTGTGTAGTCATTCACCTCAAGTTTTAGCAGGGTTCTACTCACTCGCTGATTTGTTCCATCTCATATATGATTTCCGAGCAGTTGTGAGCTATCTAACCAACGCACTTTCGAACGGATGATAAACATGAGAATGAGATTTATACGACACACACTATCAAGAAAATTCAGGATTTTGATAGTACTTCTATGTTTGATACTATTACAATCCGTTTACTTAGTTTGTTCTCAAACTTCAACTGATGAATCATCAGGTAATGGTAACTTGAGCTTCTTTGACGCCAGAAAGTTCTTTAATTCAGTGTTACAGCTTGATCTGGGAGGGCTGAATGTCAAATCTAAACTGGATTTAAAATTGGAGTCGATAGACATAGCAGATCCGGTAAGGTGGATGTATAATAACAAGTTGAGCAACTTAGATTTGAAGGTTAATTTGAAGGATTTTGCAAGTTCCGAAAAGAATCTATTGAGTTACGACCCTAGATTTACTCTATCGTTGTACTTGAATGATATCATGTCTCATTACAGTAGCGATAAAGAGATTGCACCAATAACTTACTTCTCATGGGAGGACTGGGTTGATCTATCAGTTTTGAATCAATATATAAATTTGGACGAGAAACCCACATGCCAGTTGTTAAACGAGATTTCACAGAATACCTGGGGAAAAATATTGAGAAATGAAAATGTCAAAACCAAAAGTGATTTGAATATTGAAATTGCAAAATCGTTCAATTCCCATTGTATTAGTGATGTACAGATTCAAACAACAAACCATTTTAAACCATCCCCCGGTTTTCATGTCAAGGATTACTCCATATCGAGTGACTGGACAGATAGTCAGATCAGGAAGCTCCAAGGAAAGTCGTACATTTACTCATCTATGCCACCACCAAAATCATTGGTGTTCATCGCTGATAATGGGGTGATTGAAATACCTATCAATGGAACTTCAACTTCGAATTTGAACAATTCAAAGGTTTTTGAAAAGTATCTACAGAGGAATCAGATTGATGTGACAAAGACAGAGTCTATTGTTTTGAACCCGCAAGCTGAATTCAACAAATTTCAGACGACTTTACCGAAAGTTGAAGTCAGTGCAGTGTTTGACGAATTATTGTTGGCAAATCATCTAACCCTTGATGTTCCCCAATCGAGGTTTGAGTACACATTCGAGGAGATCTTGAAAAATTATGAAGCAAAAGGAATGGAGAACTTAAGCGAAAAGCAGAAATCGCATTACAATTCATTGAAATACTCCTCTTCATTTGAAGAAAAGAAAATTCCAAAATATTTTAGAGAAGTTGGATTGCAGAAGCAGTATACCAAGAAAGTTAAACAGAATGGCTCTCACTACGATTGGAGATTCTTTAATGGTTTTCTCTCACTTTCTAAAATAAATGAGTTCGATGATGTGGAGGAGAAAAAGAAGATAATTTTGCACAGAATGCTAAGAACTTGGTTACAATTTACCTACAAGCTGGGAATTGTTACATTTACACTGCATGGCTCATTGCTATCGTGGTATTGGGATGGTATCTCATTTCCATGGGATTTTGACATCGATGTTCAGATGCCTATTATGGATTTAGATGAATTCAGCAAAAATTATAACGGATCTTTGGTTGTCGAGAACATCAATGATGGATTTGCAAAATACTTTATAGATTCATCATCTTTCATAACTCATAGGACCAAAGGTAACGGTAAAAATTCTATTGATGCCAGGTTCATTGACATTGACAGTGGGTATTACATTGATATCACTGGCTTGGCTTTGAGTTCTCAGCCAAGGAATGCTAATCCAAAGTCCACTCCTAATCAGAAATTGCGTGGTGAGATACTCGCCTTGAAGGAAAATAGAGAACTGCAAGTTTACAACTGCAAGAACAAGCATTTTTATTTCCATTCTGATTTGTCGCCTTTGAGGATGACTATGATCGAAGGAGCAAAAAGCTTTATTCCAAATAACTTTGTGGATATTTTGAAACTGGAGTATAAGAAGGGCTTGATCGATGATTTGTTTAAAGATCATGTATATGTTTCACAGTTGAGATTATGGATTGAGACTAACAAATTCAAAAAGGCTTTTAGAGATACCTCACTAACGACGACATTGAAAGTTAAGAAATTTGTCAGAGATTTGAATCCGGAAGATTTGATGAGATTATTAGACGATGACGATATACTCAGAGAATACTACGTAACGAACAATGTTACAAATCTTCACACTATAGAAATGGAGTACATGATGCAAGACGAAGTTCCAATTCGACTAGCATCAAACTCGAAGAAGTCTCAAAACTTGAAAAAGCTACTTACTGAGAAATATATCAACACCGAATACGATCCAATTCGTAAAGATATTTACAGTTTTTCGAATGATGTGCAGTCAAAAGAAGGTATAGATAATTTTAAGTTGAAAAGCAATGATGAGTTGAAAAGGTCACTGGAGCTGGCGTTGACAAAGGACGAGAAATTTATGGATTATAAAAAGAGGTTTGATGATTTGTTCAAAGAAAAGGTTGAAAATGACAGTAACAGTTGAAAACAGAGATAATAATTTATTAGAAAAAGGATCTGACTATAATTTTGAGTAGCTTTGTGTTCAATAGAGATTTTTGGTGATATTTTTTTCTCTTCACCAGTTTTTGCATTTGTTGACAACATTTTGATAGACGACTTCGTGTTTAAGGAAGCAAATATTTACAAAATCACAATAGTGACGTTATGACAATATAGATAACTATTGTAAACTGCTGTCCCATGGAAGCAAGCAGCTATCACCACCAAGACATGGAATATCTGATGGGAATTCCCAAAATAATCAAAATAACCAGGGTTCAATCTCTCAGGGATCCTTATGGCGTACAACAAAGCGCCTGAAATATATAAAATCAGCTCCCATAACACATTTTTTAGATTGGACCTTTTGAAAGTCTCCTCCACTCCAAACTTTAAGAAACCTGCAGCAATTGGTAAGATCCCCGAAAGTCCAAATGTAATGAACATCATTGCCCTGAAGTGACGAAAGTTGGGATTTCGAAAGAATGGATTGACGCTGACGATACCGCAACCGCTACCCAAGATCAAAATCAATGAGTCAAAAAACAATCGATAGCCTGGATAATCAATGAATGAATAATGGATTATACCAATCATCGAAGTTGAGATCAAAATGACAATTCCTAGGTAGTCTAGCTGATTGCCAAATATTGAAACCTGTGGAGAATGGCATTTCGTGCAGTGGAAGTATGAAGACAAGTTCAAACAGATTATTGCACCGGATATCGTTATCAGTAAGATGATGTAGTCGGCAGTACTAGTCGTTTCGTATACTGGTATGACTTTGTAAAAAATAGTCACGAGAATCAATAACAGGAGTCCAGGAATGAGATGTGAATAGATGTTTATCGACTCGTTGTGAAGGTAGACCAATGACTCAAAACACTTTACAAACGAGTTTGTCTGTTTGACATAGCCGTTCACTATGAATTGATTATCCTTCTGCCAATGTGGAATCTCGTCGTAAGAGTAAAGCCTTCTCGAGGTTGATCGTGAAGTGGAGGTGGATAGTAGAGGGCATTGATCTTCTTGAGAAGTTGAAGCTTCCATTGCTGATACAGGTCTCTTAACCATTTATGCCTAACTTGTCCAAAAGTTTGAGACTTATTGTGGTTTTATATGGGAATTGGCTGATATAAAACATATTCCCAATGCGAGGACTTTCAGAGGAAGACGTACTAATGTTTACAAAGCACACCACATCATAAAATTTATACAATTTTTTGTTGGGCTCACAATCACACTGTTTAAATCCAAAACAAATTCAAGGCTATATCGCTATATTTTGAAATAATTATTCCATTTTGATTGCTATATATAAAGAGAAGGAATCTGTTCAAAACACTTATATTTGATACTTTTTAAAGACCAGTCCAGAATTTAGTAGTCGAAAGTTCAAACTTTTCAGTCAATGAAACATTGGCTGATGAGTTACCGATCAAAACCTCATATTCGCCTGCTTCTGAGCAGAACTTGTCTTGATATTCATCAAAGAACGAGGTTGCATACTTCAAGGAAGTTGAAATTTTTACTGTACCTGTTTCACCGCTTTTGATGAAGATCTTTGCGAAGTCTTTCAATTCTTTGATAGGTCTTGTGATTGATGGTGATTTTGGAGCGATATACAATTGAACTGTTTCGGCACCGTCAATCTTTCCAGTGTTGGAGACATCAACCGAGACCTCCAATAAGTCTTCTGATTCCTTCAAAGTTGTTGACAAGTTTGAAAACTTGAAATCGGTGTATGACAAACCAAAGCCAAATGGGAACAAAACAGGTCTATCGATTTTTTCATAGAATTTGTAATCGACGTAAACATCTTCACCGTAAAGCACTTGACCGTTGTTCGACTTGTAGTTAAAATAGGCAGGATTGTCCTCGTTTCTGATTGGGAATGTAATAGATAACTTTCCGGATGGATTATAATCACCGAATAACACATCGGCGATAGCATTACCTGTTTCCAAACCGTTGAACCAAGCTTGGACAACTGCTGGTACTTCGCTTGCCCATGACATGGTGACTGGAGTACCAGATTGATTAACAATAATGGTGTTTGGATTTTCCTTGATAACTGCACGAATCAACTTTTCTTGAGCACCTGGTAAGTCCATGGTCAGTCTATCGAAACCTTCAGATTCATGTTCACCGGATGTACCAACACATAACACAACTTTATCGTTTGATTTAGCAATCTCAACAGCTTTTGCGATTTCTTCATCCTCATCGAAAACTTTATTGAATCCAAATACTAAAGCACCACCACCGTTATTGGCAACAAGGTCGGTAGATTCAATGGTGAATGTTGGAGCAGAACCAAACTCAATATTTATCTTGTAGGTTTGTGACTTTGACATTTTGATAGTGTTCTTGAGTTCAATGGTACCTGCGCCTAAAGCAGCTTGACCTGCAATTTGTTTTGTCTTGTTGTCAATAAAAAGCTTATCATCAATGAATAACTGTGCAGTACCTAAACATGCAAGACCGAACTCATATTCTGCATCTTCTTCAGGAGTAAAATAACCCTCCATGTCGATGTAGAACAAGTTACTTGGCAACTTTTCATGCTTATAATCAAACAAAATCAATGATGATGAGGAGATATTAAAGTTTTCAACAAATGTACGGTTTTCAGCATCTGAAGGCTCAAGATAAGTTGATGATAAGTAACCTTTCTTACCATCTTTGGTCTTCAAAAATGGACCCAACTCTGGTAAATTCTTATGGATGTAACAACCAGGGGTATAATCTGGTTTCTGAGTCAATTTTGATGATATACCCGTGAATGGGTCAACAACATAGTATGAGTGCATTGAAGCAGAACCACCACCGCAGAATCTTGCGATTTTAGAGTTAGGACCAATAACGGCAACCTTGTCTTCTTTTGACAATGGTAAGATGTTATTCTCATTCTTCAACAAAACAACAGTTTCTTGAGCGAAATTTCTCAATTTTGCAGATGTTTCCGGAGTATTGTTTTCTGCAGTCTCTGGTGCATTTTCAGCGACACCAGAATTAGCCTTCGCATACTTAACCAACTTCAAAACGTTTTTAACCCTTTCGTCAATTGTGTTGATGTGAATTTCCTTTGAGGTGACAGCGTGGGTGACAGAGTCATATTTTCTCATAAGTGGAGGACCTGGCATTTCAATATCTAACCCACCATCGATCGATTCCTTCAAGGAATAGACACCGAACCAATCAGACATAATGGTACCGTTCCATTTCCATTCTTCCCTCAAAACATCGTTTAAAAGATATCTGGAGTTGGAAACATGTTCTCCGTTAACCTTGTTATAACATGACATAATGGCCCTTGGATTTGAGTCTCTAATAGCAATTTGGAATGGCAACAAATAAAGTTCCCTCAAAGCTCTTTGCGAAACAACAGAGTTGATTGAGTTTCTTTCGTCTTCCAAATCATTACAAACGTAATGCTTCAAAGTAGCAGCAATACCTTCGGATTGCATACCATTGATAACAGCAGCAGAGGATAACCCGGATAAGACTGGGTCTGGTGAGTAACTTTCAAACCCACGGCCTCCCAATGGCGATCTCTGGATATTGGCTGTTGGTCCCAAAATGACATGGGCTCCTTTGTATTTCAGCTCGACTGCCATCAACTTACCCAGATCTTCCAAGAGCTCCTTGTTGAACGTCGAGGCCAATGCAGTACCACATGGGAAGCAAGCTGATGGAGTACCGTTGAAGAACTTGGTACCTCTGATACCATTTGGACCATCTGAGAATCTCAACGATGGCACGCTTAATCTTGGCACAGCAGATGTGTGCCAGAAGTCGATACCGGAGAGCAACTTGACCTTCTCGTCCAATGTCAATTGCGAAACGATCGATTCAATATCAAATGACTCGGCCATCTTTTATTTTATTGTTTTATAATTTTTACTTGATTTCGAACTTGTTTCTATATTACCAGAATGTAACAAACTCGCTGCGAAGAAAAAATATTAAACTTTGTTCACAATATTCATAAAAAAACGGAACTCACAACTGATTTATACTGAATTTTTCAATCTCGGGCTCGATGCAAAGATGTACGTGAAACATCGAACTTCTCCAGCTTTGATCGACTGCCTTCCCCGGATTATTCGCAATTTTTCAAAATAATCCGCGTCGTCACAACTCACACTCTTAAAAGGCTTGTGACAACTTGATACTACATGTCACAATACGGTAAATTGAAAAAATACGGCAAAACCAAATTATTTGCGGTAAAATAAAACCGAAGTTGGAAAAGGGGTGTTAGATACCAAGATAAAAAAGATGAAGAAGATTAGTAGTATCAGCCAAGAAATGATTCTCCAATCACATAACGAAGGTTGCCGAAGATCATGCTTGTTGATAATAAAAGCAGTTCAGCTCAAAAATGGGGGTTTTGTGGTGGGGCGAATATCAGTAAGTAAGAAGTGAATTTGCTGGACAGCGATTCTAAGTTATATGTAATTTTGTACAAAATATAAGCTGGATAGTCATTTTCTCCAAAAGTGTTTTTTCAAGATGACGGATACGTGGGTATTTATACGTGTTTAAGGATCTACTTAAAGATATTCTTATTGGCACTTTGTGAGTATTCCAAGTCGTCTTCGATTTTTTGGACCCAATCGACAACTATTGTTACAAACTCGTCGGGTTTTTCGCTTATCAACCAGTGACCTGCATCGACATCCTTCACCTCGAAAGCAGGGAAAAATCTGCCTATTTTGTCCAAGACGTCATCTGCAATGTATGGAGAATTCTCGCCTCTGATGAACAAAGAAGGTCCTGTCCATCTTGTCACCTCAGGGTCGAATGGGAAATCGCTGATGTGGTCCAAGTTTTTTATTATTATATCCAATGGAACCTTCGAAACCATTACTGGCTCGTCTTCTGTAGCTTTGGAGTTTCTTTTGAGATTGGTCATGAGGAATTGACGGACTGGCAATCTGTCTTCAACTTCACTCAAGACTTTATCGGCCTCTTTCAAATTTCTGATGAGAGGTCTTTGAGTTGTGATTTTTTGTAATTGGCGGGCATACACTCCAAACTTGCTAAATCCGGTGGAACCCCCTGTGTTATCCATTGGTGCATTGTCTACACTTATTATCAGTGATGGTAGTTCAGGACGTCTCAATGAAACGGCCATTACCAGTTTTGCCCCCATACTATGGCCAATCAAGATCGGCTTATCTAGCTCAAGATTCATGCAAAATGCTTCAATATCAGCCGCCATTGATGGATAGTCATGTCTGTTTGTATGTGGAGATTCGCCGAAGTTACGTAGATCTACACAGTAAACATCCCGATTCAATAGTTTTGCCAAATGTCTTGAGACCGTTCTGTTGTTTGACTTGCTTCCAAATAAGCCGTGCAGAAATACAATCGGATGCCCCTTCTTCGTACTGTGGAACCTTTCCTCTGGTGAATGTTTGTCGAAAACCAATGGTACTGTATCAATCTCTAAATCTAGCGAATTTGAAAAATCACGGGCAGAATGCGAAGCGTAACTTTTGGCTGTACCGTCATACACCGGAGAAAACGATAAAAACCTCTTCGATGGTGAAGAAATAATCGATCTGATAAAGTTCTTGGAAAACGACATTCTGCTGATTACTATTTTGAAAGCTGGAATGTGTTGGTGTTTCGTTTGGTTCATTTTTTACGTTTCATTTTTTTTTAAGCACCTTATGTAACCCGCGGTGGTATACACTTCCGACTTCAGAACGTATATGATGAAAGTTCACAAGACTCAAATGATACCATTGCCTCCCAGGTAAAAGCTAAAAAGTTATAGTAGAATCCTCTGGGATGTTTCAAAAGAACTTCAATTCTCTTATCAAGCCTGGACTTGTAAATTTTCGAAAAGATGCAATTTCTATTTGATCAAAAGAGAATTGATGACAAAATATAGTTACAAGCAGGGTACCCAACACAAACGGAAAAACCTATAAACACCGTAGAACAATATACCAAAAAACAAAGGAACCGACTGAATATAAAACATTTGGTAGCGAAATAGACTTCAACAGCATCCATACTTTTTCGTGGGTGCATTGAATTCATTGGTTATATCAATATTATCGAAATTCAACATACTTTGATTTTCCTCAAGCCTCTTCAATCCAACCTCACTCACTCTCAAAAACAACTTCTCCACATCTAGATAATTTTTAGCGGTTATTTCAACCACATCCAATTTCACCTCCTCTATCAAATCGTGCAAGTCAATGTTCTCGCTTGCGTACTCCCTTGCCTGCCGTAATGAAATCTGCCTCGACTGGTGCTTATCTGACTTGTTGCCAACAATCAATATTCCAGGCTTGGCCACATAGCAGTTCTCGATGAAGTCCTTGATCCATTTGTTCAAATGGTGGAAACTGTCGGAGTTGGTGATATCATAGACCAAAACGGCAATGTCACAACCTCTGTAGAAAGTCCTTGTGATTGAATCGAACCTCTCTTGCCCTGCAGTATCCCAGATTTGTAAATTGGTACCGTTCACACTCGTGGTCAAATAGTCACCTCCTATCGTTGCCCTATATGCGTTCGTGAAGACATGATGGATGAACTGACTTCTCAATGAGGTTTTACCTACCGATGCATCTCCTAGTAGTATCACCTTGAGCGTCTTATTGTGTGTGTTGTTTCCCGCATCCACCAGCTGGTAAAATGTTGAGCTCATTGATTGATAAAATTCAATGTGAGACACCGTACACGCTTCCACTGAGAATCCTCAACCAACCTTTGATATGGTACGTTTGGGTTTCGAATGGTAAACATTCTCTTCAACATTAATGTAGTGTATTTTGTATTAAATCTGGTTTTTTTGATTTTCTTGGTTTTGAGTAAAATCATGGCAAAAATGTTTAGACGCCAGCAGATAAGTTGAGCTTTGATAAGAACGAAGTTCATTCAATTTACTGTTCATCTCGTATTTGGAGGACATATCAGAAACTAGAACGATGAAGATTTATTATATAGGTATTTTGAGAAACAAAGAAGGCGGCAAAACCCTTGAATTAACGTCCGCAAGAGATGTTTCATCATTCAGTTTTTTCGAAAGAGCAAGGTAAGCAAGCATTCAGTAGACCCATTCCCCAAAACACGGCATGAATAAGAACTAACACCCAATTTTGTATAGCGTTAACCAATTCATGACGTTTTTTGCGGAAACAATTGCTGGTCGTACCGATCCAGGTACAAGGCAAAGTGTGGAAGAAGGGCAGTCATATGTCGGTCATGTTTATGCCAGAGCGGAAGGTGTAGCAGCGTTCGTCATCACAGATAAGGAGTACCCAGCCAGACCTGCACACTCATTGTTGAACAAAATATTGGAAGAATACATTTCATTGCATCCACCTTCAGAGTGGTCCCAACTGGAGCAAACCTCCCCACAATTCTCGATGCCTGAGTTGAACAAGTACATCTCTCAGTATCAAGACCCTGCACAGGCAGACTCCATTTTGAGAGTTCAACAGGAATTGGATGAAACAAAAATCGTTTTACATAAGACCATCGAGAGTGTTTTGGATAGAGGTGAAAGATTGGATACATTGGTTGATAAATCAGAGGCATTGAGTGCAAGCTCGAGAATGTTCTACAAGCAAGCGAAGAAAACTAATTCGTGTTGTATTATTATGTGATTGTTCCAAATCATCTTTGGTATATGTTATATTCAATCTCAAGCTGTAATTGTTCAGTCGAACTGCTATTTCTCTTTTCTTTCTATGCTGTTAATGGTCACCATAAGCACCCCCTGCTAACCTCTTCAGTGGTAAAATCTTTCCGCATTACTACGAAATATATAATTTGCTCTTTTTTCGATCTTATCTTCATTTCAATGATGTAAACATAGTTTTGATAGTTCTTGATCTCATTTATTCCCCCACATGCTCAACTTATTCGACACTTACTACTTTATTTTTGAATTAATCAATCTCTTGACACTATAATTTACAATTTATTGGAACTTGAGAATAAAACAAAGGAAACGAAACGAAACAAATAAACAAACGATCAAACAAACTCAGATTCAAAAAAAAAACACATGCAAAGCATGGTTTAGTGTACAAATTTCAGCTCAATAAACTAGTGTTTGCGTACATGATTCTTCGCCTCTAAGTATTTACCAACAGTATCCCACATTATTCTGGATGCTTGAACATTTTTGTTCTTTTGGTTTGGATCATTAGCGTTTGTTGAAACAGGCAAAGAATACAAATTTCCCCAACTTCTCAAAGCATCTGGGATTCGGCCCCTTGGATCAGTGGTAACATAAAAACCTGGAAATTTCCTGAATAATTTTGTAGGGTCACTTTCTGGATAACCTTGGAATTGCCATTGCTGGCCAGTAGTAAATATACCAACGACTCTGTTCCAATATTCTGGTTTCGTGAAAAACTTTTTTGGATTGTCAATGACGAGGAAATTGATGGAACCCAAGTTTCCACCTAGATCTTTCTTTATCATTGCTGGTTCTTGGTTATTTGTTGAAGTGGATTGATTGAAAATACCTGTTGAAAAAAACTCCTTCGCATTACTCATATTCAATAATGCAGAGGCAGATGGTGATAAGATAATAATTGGAGGTGATCTCCTATTTGATGTATTGGAAGATGATGCTGATGATGAGTTGTTGGTAGATGATGATCTGACGCTGTTCTTTTTGTGTTTCAATTCTTCGATTATTTTTGTTTGCGTTAACTTGATCAAATAGGAGAAATCGTCTTTACCTCTGTAGTCATTTTTGACCTCCCTCTCATTGTTTTCAACTTCCTGTGCAAGTGGATCAAGTTTGAGTTTTTTGACTGAACTTCCATCTTCAGTTACCTTGGCTTCCGTTTCTGCTGATGTCTCCTCTGTCAATATTGGTATCAATTTCTGTCTCTGCAAAAAGGAAAAGATAGTCTTGATATCTTTTTTATTCGCCAATTGGATATAATCAGAAGATGGTAAGCTGTTATTGATGAAAGCAAAATATATATCTCTCAAGCATACCTGGTCGTCAAACAACTTCAAAAATGATGTGTTGATGTCAGCTATTTCATTCTCGCTGATTTTTAAAAACTTGATGTCATCAATATCGGTTGAATCCGTCCTTTCATTATTTTCTCCCAAAGGAACTAAAGTCTTTTTAATTATTGCATCTCTCAAGGAGTCTATAGTTAGTGTCATGGTATGCCTTATCCAAAAGCTGATACTATATTTGTGAATTTGAATGTTTGGTTACTTAGTATGTAATTGACATTTTTGTTCGAAAAATTGTTGAACATTTTTGGACACTTTTTTTTAAGTCGAAATCGCATTTTTTTGCAGATTCTAATAGTTGATTGATGAAATAAATCTTCGATCGCTAATGCCTTGAGGAGATACGACAAGAGATGCTCAGTAGACGATATGTGAGGCTAGCACTAGCCAACCCAACTCTTGTAAGGTTTTCCTCATCAACAAAGGAACAGATACAATCGACATCGACCTCCAATTTGTCAATTGCAACCAAGCAGCAACTCTATATGATCGATGCCATGTCCCCAGGATCAATTTTCTTCTTACCAAATGGTACCAAATTGATAAACAAGTTGATAAGTTTTATGAAATTACAGCAGAAGAAGCAAAATTTTGAAGAAGTTATTACTCCATTGATCTACAAGAAGAAATTGTGGGAAATAAGTGGGCATTGGGAAAACTATAAAGATGATATGTTCAGAGTGGAAGGAAATGATTTGTCGAAGGATGATCTAACTGAAGATAACCAGTATGGATTGAAGCCGATGAATTGTCCAGGCCACTGTTTGATTTTCAATAGGTTTGACAGATCATATAACGAGTTGCCAATCAGATTATCAGATTATTCTTCATTGCATAGAAATGAAGCAAGTGGTGCATTGACTGGGCTTACTAGGGTTAGAAGATTTCATCAAGATGATGGTCATATTTTCTGTACCCAAGAGCAGATATCCGATGAGATCGACAAGACTTTAAAGTTGATCAAATTGTCTTATAATGTTTTTGGTTTGAACAACTATGAGTTATTCTTATCAACGAGGCCGAAGGACCATTATATAGGTAGTTTGGATGAATGGAACTTGGCAGAAGATACTTTAAAAAGGGTTCTTGATAACACCTCGAGTAGTTGGTCTATTAGAGAGGGTGATGGGGCTTTTTACGGTCCAAAGATTGATATCTTATTGACCGATAACTTCGGTAAGAAACATCAAGTGGGTACAATTCAGCTAGACTTCCAGTTGCCTCAAAGATTTGACTTGAAATATAGAGACTCGAATGACTTATTGCAGAAACCAATAATGATTCATAGAGCTATATTTGGTTCATTAGAGAGATTTTTAGCTTTGTTAATTGACCATTATCAAGGCAAATGGCCATTTTGGATGAACCCACGTCAGTGTATTGTTGTACCTGTTAATAATGAAACCCATTTGAAACGAGCATTGGAAATTCAGAAAGAATTGAGTGGTGATGTCATAGATGAAGATTTCGTTAAACCAACAAAGTTGACTAATTTTCAATTCGACTGTGATGTTGATGCTAGAGGCGAAACTGTTGGTTTCAGAATCAAGGATGCTATTAGCAAAGGGTATAGCTACATTGTTTTGATTGGTGATAAAGAGTTGGAGAGTGGGGGTATTAGTATCAGATCTAGAGATGATAGAAAAATTAGGTTTATGAGAGTTGAAGAAGCTGTTGACTTGTTTAAAGATCAAGAGAATAACTACAAATAGATTGTATATAGAAACTTAAGAGTGTTAGAAATTAAACATATTGATCCATTAATCTGAGTGAATCTTAACTCCCATACACCATAACATTAAAATTCTTGAAATTTCTCTCTCTTTTCTTTGCTCTTTCTGATTGATGAGAAACCCGTATCGCATATTTGAATAATCAACAGTGATCCAATTGACTTGAGACAATATCAGATTCTTTTTGCCAAAGACGGACTTCCCAGTTATATAGTTACTTATGATTCGGAGGTTGGGGTTATTGGGATCAAGAAGTGTGATACGTTGCGGGTCCAGCGTTGTTTCGAATAGAATTACCATACCCCATGAATTGTCATCAAATCTCAGAAGTCAGCTCATACGTCCCGCTATTAATCCAGCTCATGTGGCAATATTAATCAAAAGATATTACACATCCATCCCTCCATTGCCCTCAAACAAACCTGAGCTACAGAAAGAAGTCCAGAATGTTGAAAAACCTATAGCGAAGAAAAATTCAGTCACGAGAGAGGAGTTGTTGAAGATGGCTAAAAGTTTACCCCATAAGTTGTATATTAAATTGAAGTGGTCAACTATAAGAAGTTTAAGGCCTTTCAACTCTGATGATTTTAGCGCTTTTTTCTCGTGGTTGGTTATTGGTAACATAGCACTATTCATCATCGGTACGACAACTTTTGTTTCATTGGTATTATATACTATAAATACAGTTTTTGCCCAAGAATTTGTTGCGAGAACATTAGGGAATCTCATTACAAAGAACAGTAAGTTGACTGTTGTTTTTGAGAATGCCATTGTTCCAAGTTGGCGAGACAGCAAGATTTGTTTTAAGAAATGTTTTGTCAGCAGGAGACCAAGAAATAAAAAG
The DNA here is from genome assembly GCA_003706035.2 of Peterozyma xylosa. Classification (NCBI taxonomy): domain Eukaryota; kingdom Fungi; phylum Ascomycota; class Pichiomycetes; order Alaninales; family Pachysolenaceae; genus Peterozyma; species Peterozyma xylosa. Next base: position 330,579 of record PPKF02000013.1, read on the forward strand.
TCTTTCGAAAAGGGTTCTCAAAAAAATGCCATAGCAAACGCTGCTGCTGCTGCCGCCTTGAACAAAAGCGTTGATAATGATGATAGAACCGATAGCTACAACGAAGGTGATGATGAATATGATGATGGTAACTATACTCAGTTTGACTTATCAGTCGAAGAGATAAGTGTATCGTTGTCCTTTAGTAAGTGGATGAATGGTAGGGGCATTATTAAGTCTCTCGAAGTTAAAGGAATGAGGGGTGTATGCGACAGAACTCATGTTCATTGGGAGGAAGGTGATTTAGCGACAAACTATAAAAACATCTATCAGCCAGGGGATTGGGAAATTGAAAGTTTCAAAATGGAAGATGTATTGATCACATTGATGCAGCCGGACAATTTTAGAGTTTTCAACTTCAGTATATTCAACTGTGATTTGCCACAGTTGCGTAAGAACTGGTTATACTACGATTTGTTAAATGCAAATAATATGTCGGGATCATATGATGGCTCGCTATTTACAATCCACAAGAGACAAAAATTCAATGATTTCAACGAAATTGATGATTTTGATGACGACGGAGGTGACAAACCAAAAGACGGAAAAAGTCATGATCCATGGAAAAGAGTAACGAGACTAAGAGTTGACAATTTGAATATAGATCATTTGAATTCCGGTATGGAGGGACCATTTGGTTGGATCTCAAGCGGTGGTGTGGATATGATTGGTGATATAATGGTTCCAAAGGATGAAAACATGAATATAAAGGAGTTGGTTCAGACAATAACCAAGAGTATTGCCAAGGAAACAAGTCGCTATTATCATTCCAATAAGTATTATCACAATCACCATCACAGTAACAAAATCCCGAGCGAATTAGAAACAGAGCAAGCATTAATCAAAAAGGATTTATCCAAGTATTTTGTTCTTGACTTGCAGATACGGTTGACTAATGTGAGAGCAGCTGTTCCATATGTCACACCTGAACTATCATATGTTAATAGTGCATTGATCCGACCAATTGTTGGGTACATAAATTCAAGAAAAACATTCATTACAGTCAAATGCCAAATCATCAAAAAACTTGAAGACTTTGATGGTGCTTGGACTGTGTATGACTCGTTATTGATGGATGATATAAGTGCTGAGGTGTATGATGCCTTTGCAGATTATGTAGCAAATGAAGAAGAGAGAAGTAGGAGAATGAAGAAAATAAGTTTTTGGTCCATGCAATTTTTGCTTCAAATTTTGCTATGGAGCTTAGGTACCATTGCGTAAAGAATACAACGAATACTTTCTTTATCTTCAAAAGTTGCAATAGACTCAGTAAAATGTAATTCGGAATTTAAACTTGTATTGTCGTCCACAAAGAGACTCTTTACCTGAACAAAAAAAATTGCAACATAAAAAAAAAATTGCAAGAAAAAAATATCAAGAAGAATGCAAGTCGAAGTTGCTGAACAGATAACTCGTTGTAACTTGATTGTCGATAGGGTATTTCAAAGAGTGCTCTCTTGTCATCTATTGTGCAAAAAAAGGAACCCAAAGTTTATTCTACTTCAACTAAGTCGATTCATATAATTTTATCGAGCTTTATGACAAATTATATGAACTTGTCTTTCTCATCATTTTCCACGTTTGCATCAAATAAAATCACATTCACCTTTGCTAGAGTTATCATTATTTTGCAGTTATTTCTCTCATTAACCACTGCATCAACTAATCGTTTTAATTATAATAACGAGTATTATTATAAGTATTTGGAAGAACAGCAACAAGAGACATTTTTCAATAAATTAGCTTTCAAATTGGAGAAATTGTCGTCAAATAAGTTGTCCGCAACCTCTTGGAGTTATATAATAGTTGCCTTAACCACATCATCATTAATCGCTTTAACCGCCCATTATTTAAGTGACCCAGAGGCGTCAACAGTTCAAGAAAAGATCAGCTTTTTTGCAAACTCAATAATGAATAGTTTCTCAAATGGTAGAGATAGAATTGCCCTAGGTTCGGCTTCTCAGGATCCAAAGTATAAAGCTGCGTATGATATAGCGTTAAAGTCGGGTGCTATTGGTGGATTGGTCAATGACAGTAATTTCTGCTTTATGAACTCAGTTTTACAAAGTTTAGCATCCTCAAATGAATTCACAGCCTTTTTGAGCTCCTATACTGGAGAAGAAAAGAAAATTTCAGAAATAAATAAGGGGGATAAACTGAGATTTTCCAAGAACCTTAGATTATTGTTGTCGAAGATAAATGGTAGGCACCATAACAAGAGGCCAGGCTACTACAAAACAATGCCGTTGATCAGAGCATTATCCAACGGCTCAAACGATAACTTCATTTCTGGATATGAGCAAGAGGATGCTCAAGAATTTTACCAATTGGTCATGAAAATTGTGGAAAAAGAATTTGGAAAAACCGTATCTGAAGACTCCGAGAGTTCAAGTATAAAAAAGAAAGAGCTTCTACCATCGGATTATTTTGTCGAAAGGACATCTGATATGATGTTTGGATTAGAAAGTCTAGGTTCTTTGGGTGACGTTTTTGTACCAGCAATTCAAATAGACCCTAACTACATCAACCATGAAAACATGGTTTATCCTTTGAAATTGGTAACACCTGTGGATGGGTTGACCGCAGAAAGAATCGGATGCATGTCATGTGGTGAGATTGGTGGTATCAGATATTCCGTTAATAGTGGATTAGGCTTGAATTTGAGTGCATCTATGAAAAACTCGTGTACATTACAGGAGTTGTTGAACGACTGGATCAGTCCAGAAATTATTGATGATGTTGAATGCAATAGATGTGGTTTGATGCAAATCCACAAGAGTCTAGAAGATCAACTAAACTCTATCACAATTGACAAATTAGCAGAAGCTATCAAGTCAAGATTGAGAGAAATCGATATTGAGCTAAATAAACCTATAATTGATGACGAAGCCTATAAAAGATTGCACACCAAAAACATGATTCAAAAATCAAGAAAAACAAAGCAAATATTTTACAGTAGGCCACCACCTTTGTTGACAATTCACATCAACAGATCCGTTTTTGATCCCAGAACGTATACTATTCGAAAGAATAATGCTCAAGTCAAATTCCCGATGAAACTAGATTTGAGTGATTATGTTGCCGAATGTGATGACATTAACATGGATGCCAGATTGGAATTTAGAAAGCAAGATGAGCTCAAGAGGCAGCAATCAGAAGATGGTGAGTATGAAGATCTCGCTCTGCATTTACCTAACTTAAACGTTGATAATACAGAGGTTTCTGATCACTCTGAAGAATCGTATGAGATGATCGATAATGAAGAGAACCATCAGGATCAATTCAGCTCCGATTCTCAAGAAGAGGAAAATGTTGGTGAGCTTGATGAGAGGCCCAAGCAGGACAAGTTGGGTAATGATATCGTGTATTCGGATGAAGATTCCGGTGCTGATGACGAATCGGACGATGATGAGTACTTGCCAAAGAATTTGAACCGCTCTGGGAACCCTTTCTTGCACTCAGAAATAGGTCATAAAACTTCGTCTCTGCAAGTTCTTATCCCATCAACTGATGTCACTGAAATACCAACCGGACCACTTACTTATTCATTGAAGTCGGTGATTTCGCATTTTGGTACGCACAACTATGGTCATTATATCGCGTTTAGAAAGTACAGAGGTATTTGGTGGAGAGTAAGTGATGAAACTGTCAGGGTTACCACTGAGGAAGAAGTTTTGTCATCAGGAGGCACATTCATGCTATTCTACGAGTTAAGTTCTAGAAATGATGAGCAAGATGGTTTGTCGGTTGATGAAACGCATGTAGAGAGCTCTGACGAAAGTCCTACGGCCAATGATGAAGAAGGGGGTGTTGAAACAGACGGTGGAATACAGGAGCTCATGAAAAATCAATATAATTCGGCATCTGATCCGGAGGAGGGAAACAACCTCACTGAGGTTGAATCAGGTGACGATTCTAGTAGCAATAGCCAGAACCCTTTTGATGATGAGACAACCGTTGATCACGTCGAAAATCAAAATGCTGAACAACTAGAACAAGAAGAGAAAGAAAAAGAAGAAACAAATCAAGAGCTGATTATTATGGCTAATTTGTGAAGATCCCAAGTGTCAAATATACCTACACAAATGTTTTTACGGAGCTTCAAATGTTTTTATGTCTAACTTCCTACTCTTTCTTATTCAAAATATTCAACCTTTTATTATTTACTTTGTATAAGTATAGTATACATGTAGTATTAATGGTTCTATTGCCTCTCTATTAGCATCACTTCATTCAATTGATGCTTAAGAACAGCCTTTTACAGAGACAAGAAAATCTCCTGAAATGACAAAGCTTGATAAACTAATGATACTCAGCTCAGGGCTAAGGTTTCAAGAAAAAGGCTTTGTCACTAAGCATGACAGCTTTTGAAGCGCTTGTGATAGCATCTTAACGAGCACAATAGAACTTCTTAGCGCACCATCTAAGCAAAGACTCGGACTTTTTCTAATCAAACCAACGCAAAATAGACCCTCCAGGCAGAGGATAAGTCTACCAAGCTGTCTCGAATTAGAATTGTATCACGATATTAGCTTATTTCGTTTGAATTACAACTTTTGCTTGTGCTTCACAATAGATTTCACAATAGTAGTGTTTTTGGTACTAATGAAGTTTGTTTATGTTTTTCCGATTTTGGAAATTTGAGATCTGATGTCCCTGTTGAGCAGAAACTTTAAATGATGAAATCATGTATGCAAGTATCTTAAGATCTAAAAAAATACATCTTTCATTTCCTGGTATTGTATTCGATAAGCTAAACGTACTTTCCCAAGCCAGGACTCCTCAAAGCTTGCAAGTTTTTTTTCAACTGTAAGCATAAGAAGCCCGAGGCAATTTCAAAGTAATCAACCATTGCACTATGGAGGAGTTGCAGTTACCGTGTTTAACTGTAGCCCTGTATTCCTGGTCTGGTGAGCAGGAGAATGATTTGGGAATGATTGAAGGGGACATAATTGAAGTCTTGGATTTCAATGATGGTAAGTGGTGGTATGGAAGACTCAAGAGGAACAAAATGGAGGGATTGTTTCCAAGTAACTTTGTGCGGATGTTAGAAACAAAAATAAACCCTTCAACATCAAGAGCTTCATTGGTGAAATCCACCTCGATCTCAAATTTTGATTTTCCTTTGTCAAAGCTAGAAAAGTCAACAAGTGTCGCCAATATCCCATCAATGAAGACAAAAAACCCATCACCAGCAAGGCTACCGCATTCAATATCAATGCAGCAAGTTAATGTCAAAAAAGATCCGTTCAATGAATCTTTTGAGTTTTATAATAGAAGCCCAATACCTCAGAAGTTGAAAAAGGTAGGCTCGGACTTGTCAAGATTTACGGAAACAATGGGCTCTAAAAACGGGCCTGGATCTCCAAGATACCGGTATCAAGATGTTAGTTTTCAGTCTATCGCGAATGGAGAATCAGACGAGGATGATGACAATGATTCTCCTCCTCAACCACCTCCCAAGAATTTGAAATCAAGACTTTCGGGTTACAATACAAATTCTACATCAGAAAACAGCTTGATGTCAGAAGGGTCAAATGAAACGCCAATCACTAGATCAAACGTTGGAAGCAATTCAATGTTGAAGCAGATGCATCAACTCCGTATATCTCAGCAAGACTTTCCTATTGAGTTCGGTAATTCTCAAAAAACCACTGGAAGTGTCAATTATCATAACTACTCAACAATGTCTACTGATACCGAAAAATCATCCTATTTTGGGCATTCGAACTTCAGTGCGACATCTGCTGGTTCTTTTGCAAGGCATAAGTATCAACAAGAGATTGATGAGAGAGACTTGAAAATTGCCCAAATCCAAGAACAAGGTGGACTTAATCAAGTCGATCCTGATTTGCAAAAAGAGTTTTTTGGCATGGTCAATGACAAAAAATCATCAAAACATCCAAGGTTTTTCAAAAGGTTGATGAAACAATCACCATCATCAAATGAATTGAGTCTTGATCTGAAAATTCATTCTGGTGTAACACACTCTGTGTCTATGCAAGACTTCTCCTACCCCGAAAAGAAAACTATTGATTTGACTGGAGATTATGAACCACAAGAGCAGTCAAACTTGCAAAGGACAAGATCATTGAGCTCTAGAGAAAAGACACTTAGAGAGAAAATTTCAATGGAAAGTAATCCATATTTAATCTTGAAACCTTTCAAGGACATTGATAATAACATCAATAGAAACGAAATAGTTCATCAACCTAGATATAACATAGATTCATATCAGCTTTACCAGGTGGATAAGCTCATCAAGATGATGAAATTCAACAAGTTTGATACTCTTGAAAAAATAACAAAACAAATCGGTGGGAGATTTTCTTCCGATTTGGAGATTTTCAGAGCAATTTATGTATTTTGCACGAATGAATTTACCATCATAGATCCTGAACTTGAAGAGAAGATGGACAGAAGATCCCCACCAAATTTGACTGACGTTTTATATTCAAGAAAGGCTTCACCTTATCAATTAGCTTGGTTATTTAGGTTGATGGCTTATTCGTTGAATTTAAAGACAGACATAGTTTTTGGTTACTTCAAGCATCCTTTGAAAGACCATTATCAAATCAATAATTCCTCAGTTTATGACAAACTAGAAACCAACCATTCCTGGATATCAGTCTTAGTTGAAGGTGAATGGAGATTCATCGACGTTGTCATGGGTAATCCAAGGTGTGAATTGAACTCCATAGTTTATGACAACAATCCAAAAGAAGGGTTCATCAGTAACGAATTTTATTTTATGGCAAAACCTTTGCACTTAATCTCAACACATGTTCCAGTCGTCATCGATCAACAACATATAACACCACCAATTGATACCACAGTTGCATTAGCATTACCTTCAACTTTTCCTCCTTTTATTTCCAATGGATTGAAGATCTATAAGTATAATTCAGCTTTGACAAGAATGAAGGATTTGGAGTATTCGGTAGTTGAGTTCGAGGTTCCCGAAGATGTAGAAATTTCCACATCCATAAAATTCGATGATCGTGAAATTTCCAGCCTTTCGTTAACTCAAATCTATTGGAAAAAACGAAAGAGAATCGCCAAAGTGAAGCTGATCCTACCTCCGAGAGTCTCTGTTGGTTTCATCCAGGTCTTTGCTGGTTTGAAAGGTGTGCAGGACACAGAGTTGAGAGTTCATCCGTTAGCAATGAGTATCCCAATATATCATCAAGGAACTTACAAAAAATTCGAATACGTGAAGAGATTTCCAACAGCGCAAACATTATCTCAGGATTTGTACATCTCTTCACCTCAGTCTTACGAGTTAGCCAAAAATGTTCGTTACAAATTTGAAATCAAAAGCTTTTTGTCAACTAAGTCAAACATACCAAACTCTATTTGTACAAGAATTGCCATTCAAAAACCAAATGGGTCAATTTTGAATTTCGAAGAGGTTTCAAAGGCTGATGAATTCTCTCACTCTGAATGGGTCTTGGACTTCTATGTGCAAGAACTGGGACACTGGAGAGGCTTGGTTCTTTGTGATGACGGTTCCGGTTGGTCAGTATTTTCAGAATGGAAATGCGTGTGATTCTATCAATAAGCAAACAAAAATTTATATTCATTTTCTTTCCTCCCTTTGCATTACAAATAGACCTAATATAACAAATCTTTTCCCACACCCCCTTTGCATTTCTCATTATTTTTTTTCAAACTGATTTCTCCATTTTATCTGTTCATCCACCTCACTTCATTTCCATTTATTTTATGCCAAAGATAGCATGGCATCTTACTAAATAATGGAAGCAAAAGTTTCACTGTAATATAAACTCAACGTTGTTATGTAAACCAATGCTTAGTTAAGCAAAAAAAAAAAAAATTGGTTCGGGAGGGGTTCGAACCCTCGATCTTTTCGGTGTAAACGAAACGTGATGAACCACTACACTACAGAACCTTGAAAAAATAAGAAATAATAAGTAATTGGTTGGCTCAGGAGGGGTTCGAACCCTCGATCTTCTCGGTGTAAACGAAACGTGATGAACCACTACACTACAGAACCATGACCAGTTGGCAATATGTCAAAATTAGTCGCACATACCCTAGTAAATGAGATATCAAAAAAAAATAAAAAATTTATAGACGACTAAACTTTTTAATACATATAGTAGATTTTAACCCAGGAATGAGGATTTTGCTTCATTTTTTTGAATCACTTAACACAGCATGTTTGCCAATACTTCAGACTTTCTATTGACTCTCACATATTCCAAAAAAAAATCAAGTTTTTATTTCTATTCTTGTTAGTTAGTATATATAAAAACTGTTGTGATATTCCACATGATTAACAATTCCAAAAACAAAATTCAGCAAATATTGAACAATTATTTATTTGCAGCAAAATAATCTTCAAAGTTTCATGAAATGAGCCTACCTTGATTATTATTACTTCATTTTAATGAGTTGAGATAGTCTACTTTAGCCTTCTATGTTTGTAAATTCTTCCTTACCTAAGAAATATAAATGGGGATACTAAAGTTTTTCATGAGTTAAGTATTATTTTGATTCCTATCTTTTTTCAAAAGAGAAACTTGACAATCTACTTAAAATGATATCTATGAGCATCTTCTATTTTTTTTTTATCAGGAAGGAAAGCCACTTTAATATTTACAGTTACCGCAAGTCTGCACAGAAAGGCAAGATGTTCCCTAGGCGAAACTCAATCAAAGGTTACAGAAAGCATGAAGCACTTTGTTTTTCCAAATTTCTTATCTTTAAGGAATGGAGCCTCTGAATCCGTAAAGTTTTTTTGATTGTTTACAGAATCTCTTTAAAAAGGGGATAAGAAAAGTTCGTTCATGATGTTGTTCCAGTATTTTGTGATTGTTTTCATTTTTTTTCACAAAAAACGCCAAAAGATTTGCGAGTTATTAGGAAAACACAATCTCTTAGCTGCTCATCACAGCAAAAAGTGGGTGTGTTTTTATCGTTTATGCTCAGTTAACATAAAACACTTTCAATATCCAAATGCGAAAAAATAGGATAAAATTTTACTCTATACAACTTCATTCTATAATTAACCAGTCGACTTTTTCCAACCCATTTTTTTCCAACCAGTCATTACAGCTTTTAAAATGATTACAATTGAAGAAATCACCTCTATATGCACTTAACGGGCTTGGATGACATGTTTTTAAAACTAAAATATTTTCATTCGTATTTATGCTTTTCTTTAAAGTGTCAACTATCTTTATGGCTGGTCCTCCCCAAGCAAGAATACACAATTTTTCATCCTTGATATTTTTGGAGGTCAACAAATCTTTGATTACACTTTGTGTGAATTTTTCCCAGCCTTTTTTCGAGTGTGAATTTGCATCATGTGCTCTCACCGTCAACACCGTGTTCAACAACAATATGCCATCCTTGGACCATTGAACCAAATTGGCATTCTTTTTGGGAATCTTGAAATCGGGATAGTCAACCAGAATTGCTTTATATATGTTTTTCAAAGACGGTGGGATCTTGGTTTTAGGGTCTTTAACCGAGAACGCTAAGCCGTGGGCCTGGTTGAAGTTATGATATGGGTCTTGCCCTATTATCAACACCTTTACTTTTGATAGCGGTGTTAGTCTTGTCCAGGAGTAGATGTCGTTTGACTCGGGAAATATTGTTTGAGTTTTGAACTCCGTACTCAAAAATCTTTTCAAGTCCAAAAAGTATTCTTTCAAGAACTCTTTGTGGAGTAATTCGAACCACGAATCTTCAATTGTTGTTATTTCCAAGTCCAATAATTCTCTTTGTTCCTCACTTAGTTTTGCAACCCACTCCCTCTTGTCAAACAGCGAGGAAGCTGGATGTTGCGCTGTCTCAGGTTTTACATCAACATCAGCTTTCTTCAAGGCAGCTGTTGCACTGTCCACTTTTTGAAAAAAATCAGTGATCTTAAGTTCCAGTTTGATGGCCATTGCCTGTAACGTATCTGCTCAAATCAGACCTACTTTCACACAAAGGCTAGAGAATTATATGTACAGCCTGCTGATGAACGAGCCTAACTACCAACTAATCACTTGCTCTATATGTTTTGATAAAAATCAAACCAAAACGCGTGAGATTTGTCCCGGTTAATTTTTTGTCTCAATTTTTCACTCACGATGTGACATAAAGTCCATTTCGAGAATTCGAGACAAGTATGTCACTTCTATGCCTATTCACTTTTTCTCCACTTTAATACGGGGAGCATAGACGGACGCACTCAGACAGGAGGTTGTTGCTCGAAGCAATTATACCTGAATCTCTTGGATCTACTGATTTTCGGATGGAGGGGGGGGTCTAGCTATAATATATATATTGAACTTGGTAAAACATTTGCTCTCTCCAGAAAGTGTTAGAGGGGAGTGGGAGATGGAGAGATGATTGCTTCTTCGGACCCCTGATTCGCCGTGCCTCGAGAAAAATGAAAATTCAGAAAATTGGGAAAAATAGAGTTAATAATGTTGTCTGTTTAACCATCTCTCTCACAATATCACCTGTTCCGCTTCTCCGGTGGGAATACAGAGATACATCTAAAGACAGTGTACTGTAGACGGCAGCCAGCCAACCTGCGTGTGGATAAAAACTCGAGTAAATCCGATAGATATTAAACAAGAGAGAACCAACTGGAGTTCTTTCCGTTTTTCACTTCACTGAAAACACACACACAACAGATCCAAAGTGACGTCCATTATCAACAGCACACACAGCGATAGCAATATCAGCAACAAAACCGCCACCACCGTCACCACCACCACCAACAAGCTCTCTACCACACCATCCCCGAACAGCACAAAGTCGATCTTGAAGTTGTTCAAATCAAACAGCTTGACTAAGGTACACACAACGGTTGAACACATAGAAAACACACCGACGCTCGAGCTATCGCAACAGCTAACAAAAAGAGAAATAACCTCCTTGTTGGGGAACTGTCCCATCTACAACAGGGTCGTCCCGTCGAAAAAGGAAAGGGTCCTGATCAAAGACAAGGCTTTGGGCTTGTTCGCCACGAAACGTCCCCTAGTGAAAAAGAAAACCCCCAGACCGCTGGATAGATTACCAACCACTTTGATAATGAACAGTTCACGTAAGTATAATTAACACTTATAAATCATTCGGAAAAGGTAGTGTGGAATATCACAAATCGCCTCTTTGGGCATTTTATCTCCACTTTTTTGTTTTTTTCGCCAGCCAGAGAGCAACCATTGGGGGCCAAAAAGAGTAGCGAAAAAGAAGCAAAAACCAAGAAAAATTGCCAGAAAAAAATCATCATTCATTTTCATGATGGGATGATGGATGCATGAACGTATACAATTGAACGCATTTCAAGAATCACAATAGATCGAGACAATCATTTGTATTTAGAGTTAGCGGCAAAGAGTTCAGAGAGGACAGCTAAGACAATATTGTGAACCACCAAGAGCCAGAGCACTTGCCAAAGAAGAGGCGGATTCGAGAATTAAGCGCACACTAACACAGACAAGGACGTAAACAAGATCAGCAATACCACCATTGATGAATCTGCCCATTAGCGTTCAATTAATCATATAGTATTGTTTTCAAAAAAAAGCCCAAAAAACGCATCAGCGAAATATAAAGAGCACCCACCGTCACCTCACCTGTCATACCTGCCAGCCTCCAACCACTTTTTCCCTTTGATTGTTGTATCGGAGGAACTTTAACTAACTAACATGCCGGAACACAACAATAATATAGAAACGATCACAGAGACGGTTCAAGATGGCCATACTAGTGAAGATGTGATAATAACATACACGCAATCGTCATCTATGGTTGGCCGTGGGTCATTTGGTATTGTCTACCAAACCACCTTGCTACCAACAAACGAGCCTGCTGCAATCAAGAGAGTATTACAGGATAAGAGGTTCAAGAACAGAGAGTTGCAGATCATGAAGACCTTGAGACATCCCAACGTTGTTGATTTGAAGTACTACTTCTACCAGAATGACGACAAGGGTGACGTTTACTTGAACTTAGTTTTGGAATTTGTCCCTGAAACTTTATACAAGGCATCTCACGCATACGTTTCGAAAAAAAAATACATGCCTCTTTTTGAAGTTAAGTTGTACTCCTATCAACTTTTGAAATCATTACAGTACATTCATTCATTAGGAATCTGTCATAGAGATATCAAGCCACAGAACCTTTTGGTGAACCCATCTACTGGGATATTGAAGCTTTGCGACTTTGGTAGTGCCAAAACTTTGATACCAACTGAAGGAAACGTGTCATATATTTGCTCAAGGTATTACCGTGCTCCAGAGTTGATTTTTGGCGCTTCAAACTATACCACAAAGATTGATTTATGGTCAGCGGGTTGCGTTATTGCAGAGTTGATTTTAGGCCAACCTTTGTTTCCAGGTGAAAGTGGGATAGATCAGTTGGTAGAAATCATCAAAATATTGGGCACTCCTACCAAAAGTGATATTCAACTGATGAACCCAAGTTATATGGAACATAAATTCCCAATAATAAAATCCATACCATTGTCCAAGATTTTTAAAGACAATTTAGATCTAGGTTTGGTTGGGTTGTTGAACAGCATATTGGTGTATAGTCCAATAACTAGAGTTGATGCTGGAAATTCAATGGAGATGGAAGTTTTCAATGAGTTGAAAGAAGAAGGGAAATCATTTAATGGGTTTTTAGTCAAAGATATCATCTCATAAAGTATGCATGAACTGCCCTGTTTGTTCTTTTCATCCTTGTTTATTTTTTAATCTCTCTATCATCTTCTCGGCCACTCTAGATCTTTATATGTTTTCGATCAATCTCCGTTTATTGTTTGATTTTGTTATCTTGTGCTTTTACCACTCTTTTACCGAAATGATGATGCTCCAACGTTGAAAAACAACTGTATGATTTTTTTTCTGATACATATTCTTTCTTTTCCACTATTCTTGTCTTTTCCTCTTTTCAATGATTTATGTTATAATAAGTTTATGTGTTGCGAAATAAGTCTTCGAAAGTGAAGAGCTTTTTAATTGGCTGGTGGCCAAGAAGGCCAAAAAAGCAAAAAAAACTGGAATGTACTCCGCGGTCTTCAGCCTTGCCATTTTGATAGACCCTTCATCTTTATAGATCAAACTGCGATTAACAGCTTCACGTAAAAGGGGATTTCTTCTTGTTTGGACAGTCACTTCACAAAAAGAGTGAAGAAAAGAAACGGTCAAACGAGAACATGGCTATTCTGACATCGAAAGTTGCAGGTGTGACAGCTGGAGGTAATCCGCTAATTTACAACGCATCAAACCCAATAACATTCTTTCTTTTCCAAGCAATAATTATCATCATATTATGTCAATTGGTTCATTACCCGTTATCGAAAATAAACCAGCCAAAAGTCATAGCGGAAGTGATAACTGGTTTGCTTTTGGGCCCTTCGGTTTTGGGTCATATCCCAAACTACACCGAAACTGTATTTCCAACTTCTCTGACTCCTGGTCTAACACTCGTTGCCAATTTAGGATTGTTGATGTTCTTGTTCTTAATTGGAATGGAGGTGGACTTACCATTTATTCGGAAAAACTTGAAGATCGCGATTAGTGTTGGATTGGTGAATATGGCCATTCCATTTGGTTTAGGTTGTCTCATAGCCATTGGATTATACAATGAGTATTCTCCTGACACAAAGTTTACCACGTTTATGGTTTTTATCGCTGTTGCTATGAGTATTACTGCCTTTCCTGTGTTGGCTAGAATATTAACTGAATTGAGATTGTTACAGGATAGGGTCGGAACGATCGTGTTGGCCGCTGGTATCACAAATGATTTATTAGGTTGGATGTTGTTGCTGTTGAGTATCACTTTAGCCAATGCAGATAATGGTGTTAATACTGTATACATATTATTATTGGTTATCGGCTGGATAATTTTCTTGTGCTATCCAATAAGGTTCATTTTAAGAGTAATCTTAACCAAATCAAATGATTTATCAGATGGTCCTTCTCAGTTTGGAATCATATTGGTTGTTGTGATGGTATTTATGTCTTCATTTTACACCGATATGATTGGCGTTCATCCAATTTTTGGTGCGTTTTTGATGGGTGTTATAGTACCAAGAGATAATGGTTACGTTATAAAGTTCACCGAGAAGATTGAAGAGTTGGTCAATGTGATATTGATCCCATTATATTTTGCCATTGCCGGTTTAAAATGTGATTTGTCTTCATTAAATAGAGGTGTTGATTGGGGCTACATTGTTGGAATAATTTCAATTGCAATGTTTGGTAAGATTTCTGGTGGTCTTATCGCATCCAAATTTAACGGGTTGTTTTGGAGAGAGTCTTTGTCAGTTGGTGTACTCATGTCATGTAAAGGTATTGTCGAAATTGTTGTACTAACTACTGGTTTGAATTCAGGAATTATCTCAGAAAGGGTGTTCTCAATGTTTATGGTCATGACTCTTGTTGCTACATTTCTAACCACTCCTTTGACTTATCTTTGTTATCCAGTTTCATACAGAGATAAAGTTCGTAAATTTAGAAATGGTGAGATCAATTGGGATGGAACACCAATCATACTGGATGATTCGAGCAAGTCGCTAATTGCCTCCACCAGTCTCAAAAAGTTTGAAATCAATGAGATTTATCCAATCGTAAAAGATTTGAACAATTTCAACGATTTGATTGCCTTGTTACACAATCTTATCTCATTTAACTCGTCCTCATACAACATCAACAAAATTCATACTATACAGATGAAGGTTTTCACCCAACGTATGGCTGATTTGATTCAAGCTTCAACCCAGCGTGATGGTATTAGTGAAGAAATAATCAATGATTCGTCGCCATTGATTATGTCGATGAAGTTATTTTTGGAACTATCCACAAATAATGCAGACTTCAAGTTTAGGTCGTCAATCAGGTTGATTTCCAATGAACGTGAACTGTTGAACTCTTTATTAGAATTATCCAAAACGATCAACTGGAATGATTTGATACTAATCCCAATTGATGGGACTGACTATTTGTTGAAAAAAACGAACTTTATTGAAGAAGTTCTGTTAAATTCAATAGGATGTCAGTTGGGGTTAATGATCAATACTTCAAATTCAACATCTGCAACGAGTAACACTGAAACAAATACTGATATAGTTTTCAATGATAAAGACTCTATTTTGACAAGAACTACCACCAAGGTGGATCAAAATGTATCAAATTCCAACATCAAATCTTCGTCTTTTGAAACTCTCAATCTAGTATTATCCAATTCAAACTTGAAAGACATGCTATTATCAGTACACTGCTTCATCAAATTAGTTTCATCATCGGCTACTGCAAACAAACACAGGATTTATATCAATCAGTATGAAGAGTTGGGGGAAGTTTTGAAAACTTCAATCACTTATTTGAGAGAAAAATTGGAAGGCTGTAATGTTGAAATTAATTTTATCAAAAACAGTGACGACAACTTGAAGTTCAATGAAAGATTAATGAGACTCTTGAACACTGAACTGGTAGTCAAGCAGGATTATGCGATAGTCAACAGATTGTTTGTAGTCAGTAAACAGGATAGTGAAGATGATGATATTGTTGACTTGATGATTGAAAATGAGTGTGGTTTTAGTATTTTGGTTTGTGGATCGAACCACGATTACTAAACCAAAAATGATTAAGATTTTGAGTATCTGGCTGCCTTTATTCTTTTATTACTATTATATTTTTCATTCTACAGACATTGATCTTATCTTAAAAATAATTTTTTTTTCATACTACTATTGCATTTGCCATAGTTTTTGAGATTAATGTAGTACAGTATATTAAGTTATGCATTTTTCTAATAATCATTATATAAAATCAGCTCGTTAAAAATCAGCTCATTGAGCCACTTCCAAAGTAATCCTGTTCAGCTTCTTTAAGGTTGGTGTAATTATTAGCAGGTGTTGCTTCATCAGAATCAAACATTACATCATCAAATCTTCCTTTGTTCAAGTCGCCAAGATTGATTGAGGTTGGACGATCAGCTTCTGAGGGAGACACCCAATTGGCAGTGTTCCATGGCTTCACTTTTGTCAGATAAATCAAGTTAACATCTTCAAAACTCAAACCTTTTGTTTCTGGAAGACAGAAGAAGACAAACAGGGCAGCAACGGTGGTAGAACCAGCAAATATATACCCATAGTTGAGCCCCATTTTTGCAGTCAGGAACGGTGTCAGAAAGGTTATAACAAAATTCCAGATCCAATTAGCGCTAATGGAAACGGACACACCTTTAGCCCTGATTCTTGACGGAAAAATTTCGGAGATAATAACATAAGATGCTGGACCCCAAGTCAACGAGAAGGCCGCAATGTAAAAACAAGTGAAGACAATCATTGCGTTACCTGCAGCTTTTGATGAGGGCATTGATTCACCATTTGGATATAGCGACTGTGCACCAACTGAACTGAATATATATAAAAATATTGCTTGAGCAATTGCTCCATAGAAAAGCAATGGTCTTCTACCAAATTTCTCGATAAGGTATAATGATGGTAATGCAGTTGCTGCATACACGCAACCCAAGATCAAAGATGTGAGATAAGAATCTGTTAGTCCAACAGCGTTGAAAATTGATGCACTAAAGTAAAAGAAGAAGTTGATACCTGTCAATACTTGGAATGATTGGATCAAAAACCCACTTACAACCCTGAAAAAAATGGACGGTTTACCGTTGATCAACTCGGACCAAGATGCAGTTCCTTCACTTTTTGAGACGCTAACAATGTGTTCCAACTCTTTGACCTCTTTGAGTAAAGCTGCGTCATCCAAATTCTTGATGTTTTGAATATTTGCCATTGCTTTCAACGCTTCAGCCTTTTTACCTTTGTCCATCAAGTATCTAGGTGATTCTGGTAAGAAAAGAATACCAGTAAACATTGCCAACTGCCAAACAAATGAAATACCTAAAGGAATCCTCCACGACTTGGAGCCAGAGTATTTTTTGGTACCATAAGTTGCACAGAAACCAAGGAATAATCCAAAACAAGACAAAATTTGATACATACTTCCCAAGGTACCTCTGATCTCCTTTGGTGAAACTTCTGATACAAAAGTTGGGGACAAGACAGACATTCCACCCATGCAGAAACCAATGATTATTCTACCGATCAAAAACTGGTACCACTTGCGGTCTGACGTTATGAGAACCAAACCACCAACAAAATAGCAAAGAAGGACCGTAATCAATGCCTTTCTCCTACCGACATTGTCCCCCAACTTACCGGATACTATACCTCCAATTGCTGCGGCCAGGTTGTATATTCCCGATATCAAGCCTGTCCTAACGTTCGAAAAAACATACAGCTGTGTATCTGGATTGTATTGGGCAAACCTCTGCTTGAAATCCAGCATGTTCATATAACCACCAATCGTGGAAACATCCCAACCCAATATAAATCCACAAAAGGAGACGGACAAGCACAATAATGAAACTTTCAAGTAGGACTTTTTTTGTATTTCCACTTCCTGTTCTGGCATCTGCAATTTTATATCGTACTCCTCGCCCTCTCTCTCTTTTGGAGAGATGCCGCTTCTAATACTTTCGTTTTCGCCGAGTCTCATTTGACAATCAACTAACTCTTCAACTTATTCAACCCGCTTTAGCTGACGAAGTCAGTCCATGAGCTACATTTCTGGATATTCGCCCTTTTAAATACCGATGGGGAAAACAGACTGAGGTGATCTGGACTTATCCACTTTTCTTTGAAAAACCCTACCGAAGCTTTTTCATGCATTTTTCTCCAAGAACCAAACATTTAAGCGTTTTTTTTCCAAAATGGAGATTGATAAGATTTTCCGGATCTTAATCTGGATCCCTTTTGAAGATTTTTCAGCTTGTAAGAAGTTGGGGTGAGTGTCGGCAGGAGACTGGCGTCGAACTGTGCCACCGACATTACATGCTGTGAAGGTTCGACTCCGGTATCTTGCTCGTGAAGCGTGGTTAACGGCGTCAGGTCATTTTGCCCACCAGATCTTGGGTACAGGAAACAAAGTAACGTGCTTCGAACGCAATAAGAAGGGGAACAGTCTACAATTGCCACTCATTAGCTCGCTAGACTTATACATATTTGAATAATAACACATGAGATCCATAGCATGGCAGGGCCACTGCTTCTTCCGTAAGAATCTATTTATATAGCCTTGAGAGATAACTTCCATTGGCTAGAACTCTCTCATATGCCGTCAAAAGCGCAAAAAACGGTATTCCAAAAGCATGGAATTCAGGCGTGTATCCGATAATTTATCCGGCGCATATATGAAGCAGAACGACCTCGAGATGAGTCCCGACAAGCCTCAAATATTCTAGATGAAAGGGCTGGAGAGCTTTTTGCTTTGACATGTGTAGATGAGCCTTTTAGCAGCTACGCCAAACTATAATTAGCTTTTGAAAGACCAGAGAAACAGACAGAACAAAGAAGCAAAGGCTAGTTCCGAACTTGACCAAAAGTGTTTCAGATTTTATCCGTCCGCTGTTCACGTGAGGACAATTATATTATGAAAGGCGTTGCTATTATGAGGTGTAGACGTAGCACAGGCGACCGACACCCACTGGCAGTTCTAGGAATGAAAGCTACAGAAGGCTCTGCAGAAGCCGAAAGCCTAACTACAAAAATTAGCCATCGCAGAAAGTCATCTCCTCATTATTAAGTAACCACCTATATACAGTTTTCCTATTGTTCACTATTTTTCAAAAGCGACCAAAGCAGCGGTGGCCAAATTTCTTCTGAGGTCAACCTTATCGACATCGTGGGTATCCTCCACTTCACCCCATCTGTCAGTCTGAAAAGTGATTTCCAAATTGGCCGCAACAGCAATCTGTTCCAAGGTCAATACATCATGATCGCCGGCTTCAAGCAGCTTGTGATCGTTTGCCCTGACAATAGCAGCACCACATAAGAAAGATTTGGCAGTCAAGGTGGCCTTCTCCAAAGCAACAACCTGCCAAACATTCAAGCCGTCCATCCAACGTCTGACTGCGTTTTTGGTTTCTTCTGACTGCCAGTTTCCAAGCATACCTTTATCCGAATCCAACCAGTTCAATTGGACGCTTTCAACGCCAGCAGACTTTGCAAAGTATTCCTCCATTGATTTTATAATTGGCCTGTACATAGCTTCTTGAGCTGGTCTCAACTCAGCATCGCAATCCTTCTTAGGAGCAAAAACTAAAAGAGTATCTGTGTCCAAGTACCTCAACAACATCTCCTTGATGTCATCAATCTTGCCAACTTTGGTGATGACATCTGGATCAGCCGAGTTCTGCGAAACGATCAAGTCAATGGCCCTAGATGAAACAGACGTCAAAGGCAAGGAGTGGTGTCTGATCTTCAAACTCTCCAAATTTTTCCACTCATTGGCAATTAGATAAGCCAACGTTTTCTTTGACTTTGGCAACAGAAGCTTGTAACCCAATGGAGTCTTCATCGCTTTATTGTCCAACTGGATCTCATACGCATCGTGGTGTTCTTCAACTCCCACCTTCTCCCAGAACTTGGCCAATGTTCTTTCCAATCTGTTTGTTTCTGTTATTTTGTTACTCTCCAACCTTGTATCTTTTCCCACTGGGGCAAAATGGGTAGCTTTACCTTTAGCCGAAGCATAAAATCTTTGCGATGAACAGGCAACTACATTTTTCACACCCACTTTTTTTACAAAAAGTCTAGCAGAAGCTGCTGCACAGTTCCTGGAAAGCATTATCGAAGTTGTATAGGTCAAATCTGATGAAACAATCAACTGCAAGTCCAGGACATATACATAGAACTGTATAAAATTCTCCAGTAATTTTTCAATCTCTGAGTTTTTCATAACTAGGTCGTGTGTTTTTACCTGATCTTATGAGAGACTTCATTTCCCGTTCTCTGATGTTGGTCTGGGGCCTTTTCCAGCAACCATTCTCATACCTTGCGAATGAACTGAGTGGTACGTTATCATTGCCCAAGGGCGGAAGAACCTGGATAACATACAACTCAAAACTCCGTGAGAACGTTGCCAAACAAACAAAAGCAAGAACAGCAAAAAAAAAAAAATAACAAATCGAATAAGACTGGCTGGCCGGCTGGCTCCAACGCCTCCCCACCAAACCTTTTCTTATAACAATAGCTATTCCATCTTCCCCTACTTCCTCCCTCTGGCATTAATACCATCGATACACCTCTCTCTCTCTCTTTATGCTGGTCTCAAAGAAAGCCATATAACGAGAGAAAGGCTGGTCACCTGACCCATATACTAGTGAGTCATAGGAGGAAAAAAGAAAGAAAAAATCTTGCAATCGAACGGCTCTGTCAGAGTTGGATGGAGGTTTATATAAATGGATTTCTCATCCCAGCGCTCCAAGCAATAAGTAGAGTTGGTTGAGATCATCCTGAGTATCACCTGAATTCAGTTCTTGTGTCTTGTTCTCTTTTGAAAAATCTTCAATTAACAACTGGAAGAATTAAGAATTTCCGTTAATTTTATTTTTCAAACGAAAACTTGAATAAACCTTCAACTAAAAGCAAGATCATAACTTTTGAGCCGATTTCTTGAAGTGTATAAAATCAATAATATATCTCTGAAGAGATCATTATATTTTGTTTTCTTTCAAGTAAAAAGAGGAGATATCGACTCATCCAAAGAGCACATAGGCACATAACCAGGTCACCAGGTCGCAATACCATCCAGTTTCATTTTTCCACTCACCATATTCCCTTGACTGTTACGGCAAAGATGAATTCAATTTGAACATCTGAGCAGCAAGGTTTAGGCAGCATTTAACAAATTTTGATTCCATCCATATTCAACATTAGAGGAGAGGAAACATTATTTGATAACATCAGGAATTATCAAAAAAAGCAGTATATTTAAAATTTTTTCAACAAACAAAACAAAAATGCCATCATCATCATCATCATCATCATCAAACTACACAACCTGTTGCAGTAGTGGCTCCTCTGTGGACCATCACTACGGGTGCAAGCCGTCCTCCATAGCTACTACGCCAAGGTCACTTGCCAAGCTTGAACAATCTTCACCACCCCCACCAAAGTGTGAAATGGCCCCGGAAAGTGCGAGAAATGAGAAGCTCATTTTGATGGATTTGATTGTCAGGCTAATGTCCGTCCAAATCTTTGAGCAGTTTGCCGGCAATTCGGTGAATCATTGTGAATGCTGCGTCCACCACGAAGGACTATTTAGGTTCATTAAAGCTTTAATATCCAGAAGCAAGTTTTCTCTACAAAGCTTTGAAAAGAGTTTGATCATCTTGAACAACAACTTGGCACAACTTAGGGGTGTTTGCTGCATCAAGAGACTGATATTGGGCTCATTTATCATCACATCTACTTTGGATGATGACTTAAACTTGGGAACCTGGAGCTCGATCAGCGGCTTATCAACCGACGACTTGACTCACGTCTTGAGTAAGTTCAGACATGATGTTTGTTTGAATAAGGATGACTTGATCAATATGAATTCTAGGATCTTGAACATGGTTAAAAAGAGTGTTATTTGCGTTTAAGGGTCGGAGTTTCTTACTTTTTTTTTATATTCTTCTTCTTCTACTACTTCTTCAAAAGATTATATATGTATATATGTACAATGTATTTATTCAGCTTCGGAACTATATGCCTTTACTATATACAAGTAGCGATATATTTATTGTCTTTGAGGTGCAAAAGTAGTTGTTGAAATTATTGTTAAAACTGTGGCTTCTTTTTCAACTTTTGGAAATTTATCATCAAGTTTTTTTTGCTGTATCTTTCAGCATTGGTATAAATACAAACATAAATAATCTGGATGGCTGAACGTTAAAAAAGGCAGTAAGGGTGTATCTATCTTGAAGGAATAACCTGTCGCATGGAAGTTGGAATCAGTTGAAAAAAATCAGCACTTGTCAGTAATGGATCACAGTAACAGCAATCACAACAACAGCAATAACAACAACAACAACAATACCCACGAGGCAAAGCTCTTGATTGATTTGTTCAATTCTGTAACGCTGAACGGCAATGATAAAAAACCAGTCAACGGCAACAGTGTGGGATACCAGTCGTCATCGAATGTCCTTGGCGGAAACGGCAGTAGCAACATAAAAGAATATCAACAGCAGACAGCGACTACAAACGAGGACTTGAACTTTTTGAAGTTGGCCAACGAGGTTATTCAATCGACTTCCTTGAAGACAAGAATCGATCCAACAATAGCCCAGCTATTGCAAAGAGTTCAATATTATACATCACCGCATGGTGGATTACCAATCAATCAAAACGCCTACCCCAACTTATCCACGATCCCCCAACATCTGCAGCAGCATCATTTGAATAATAACAGTAACAATAACAGCAACAATACGAAAAGCGACCACAGTGGAATGGAATTCCCAGACTTGACGTTAAATGCTTTTGATCCAAATTCCAAAAACCAGCGTTTCGAGACCTCGTCGTTACAGTACATCGACCATCACTCTCCTTCTACGATAGCCTCATCAACGGTGAACTATAAGCTGACGCAACAGCCCAAACCATTCAACAGGAATGATGACTCAGAAGACATTGACGATGATGATAACAACCTACACAACTACATCTGTCTGAAGTGCAAGCTATCGTTCAAAAGATCCTCGGACTTGAAAAGACACGAAAAGACCCACTTGGAAGTCTTGCCAAACATCTGTAAGTTGTGTAACAAGGGCTTTGCAAGAAAGGATGCCTTAAAGAGGCATATCGATACCTTGACTTGTAAGAGAAATAGGGAACGCTTGTTGACCAAAGTTGGATTAATCAATAATGGGGAAGATGGTAACAAGTTTGATGCCCGTTTGGAGTTGGCGACTATATTTACTGAGTATGGGATCAATGGGGATAGTTTATGAAACCCTACTGCTCCTCTTCCCTGACACACTTCTTGCTCCTAGATTTTTCACTTTTGATCATATTTTTTCAATTCATCAGCGAGCTTTTTATACAAGCCGCTTGTAACAAATACATATTTAATACCTTCTCTTTTTTTTTGATTTTTTTATTTCTCTTACTTCAATGTTTGTTTGTTAACGGTTTTACGGTAAATAGGTTGGATGAATATAATAGCAAATGATGTTCAAGCGACGGTAATTTGAAAATTTGGAGCCGCCTTCAAGCTTAGCCATACAAATGTGTACTCCCCTGCAAATCTAAACCAAAACAGTCTTTCCACAAAAGTCTCAAGCCTGGGCTGAACTGGAGGGACTGGCTTTGGATGAAGCTCACAAGCAGCCAAGACTGGGAAATCTAGCAACCAGGCACGGATGTCTGTCGTTTTTTTCTGTTGGCTTCAGCGATGCTTGAATCTGATCTGATCTAATCTTCTATCTCAAAGGTGGGGTGGGACTGGGGACCCTCAGCTTTGATGAACAATAGCTGCAGAACTCTATTTGCCCCATCGAGCCACTCGCAGCCTGTTGGGGGTCGACCCATCATCGAGTACTAAGTATAGGCAAAATCGCACACTAGGAGACGGAAACTTGGAGGAAAAAATTCATAAACTGTTCCGTCTTCAGGAACCACCACTGCATCTCCGATCCCCTGAAATACCACCAAAGAGGCACCGGTCGATCCGCCACACGAAACCAACACCCATCACCCCCAACAGCTACCTCCACGGCGGTGCATCGTAGCGTAGCGGCTTGTCCGTGGGTTGTCTGCTGTTCTGCTCGTCCAAACATCGCCTGACTCCCATATACGCACACACATACAGCCATGGGTGCAACCTCCAAATGGAGACGCCATTTCGCCAGCTGTCCAAGCATCCGGGTATAGACTCTCGTTCGTTGAGGTATTTATCCCAAAAGTGCGTTCAAACCGATGTGCCGAGCTCAAAACCGACTTTTCTTTTTCTTTTGTATATACAAGAAAATTAATAATTTCAATTATTAATATTATGGTAAAAATAAATATATATATATATATCATCTGCTTTTTGAAGGCTTAAGGGCGATCTTAGTGCATCAATTCATCAAATTATCAATCCATCAAAGCACCACAGCATCCATCCATCTGTGGCCAGGAAAAGAGAAGTGAATTTTGTGTTGTCTTTGAGTTATTGCTTGACTAGTATTAGTAAGAAAGAAAGGCCCCAAAAAGTCGCCAGAGACCGCTATATGAACTGAAGGCGACCGCGGTCCAAGAACAAATTTGCATCATATCTACAGGAGGTGAGCACACACTAGACAATGCTTATAAAACAGGAAGCCGAGCATGTCTCTGACGAGGAGGCGTCGATACCCAACCCACAGCACCAGACGACCAACTTGAACGGCGAGGTGAGAAAGAGAAGAGTGGGCAAGGCGTGCGACTCGTGCCGTATCAAGAAGACCAAGTGCGACGGGAGAAAACCGTGCTCGAAGTGCTTGGTGGACAACAAGATCTGCATCTACAGCGAGCGCAAGAAGCCCAAGGACAAGAACTACCCAAGTGGCTATGTCGAGTTGCTCGAAACGAGGTTGGAGTTGTTGTCGAAGTCGTTGGAGAAGTTGGTGATAATGGTCAATTCAGACGAGGATATATCGTTTTTGAAAAAGCTACACATCCAGGACCCCCCAGTCAAAAGCGAGAGTTTTGAAGATGAGCCAAGAGGGGATAAGTTCTCAGTCAACGAGGTGATCAAGTTGTTGGTCAATGAACACGGGCTATTGGACAACCAGCCTATTGAGTGGGACGTTGGCACAAAGTTGGCTGCTAACTTACCAGATGACCCGGATGGAATAAACCAGTCGATCAGTGCATACCAGGAAAGTTCGAAAGATTTCCCATCCTCAAAACAAGATGGTTCAGCAAAGAAGTCGTCTTCAACATCGAGCAAAGCAAAGACGGCGAAGGATTCAAAGAAGAAAAGCACCTCACCTCAGCAACAAGTCAAGCTCTCAAATAGTGATGGATGCTTTTCACCTTCAAGTTCGTTGAGCCCTGATCCAACCATTGGCTTTGAATCACAGCAGCAGCAGCAGGATCAAAATTTCAAAAATGACTACTTGGACAAGCAGTTGATATTTGACGATTTCGATAATTTAGAAGACTCGAAATTCACACTTGATGAATTCCAAAAAAACGAATTTCTTGACAATAGCAAAAGATTGAGCAGAGCATCACTGTCGAATAATAAAATTGATTTGGGATTGTTTTCATCAGGTGCTGCAATCGCCGCACTGGCGATGGATGGTGGGCTATCGATGTCGGACTTCGAGTCAAACGAACAACAACAAAATAATTATCAAGGATCATCGCCTTTCAGTGATACGAACGACTGGAGTTTACATCAACAGCAACGGCAACAACAACAGATGATGAACTCGTTCAAAAATAGCGATGGGTCCATCAAGGATAATCCGTTGTTTTTGGACACAACATTGATCAATAATTCTACTTCAATAAACCGCATGAATTCAACATCATCGACTGATTTGTTGCTAAATAATACATCATATTCATCATTAAACTCATCCGTCTTTAATGAGAATCCGCCATCATCATTGAACAGCTATAATTCACCATTAAACTCCCCGATAATGGGAGCAACTTTGAAAAGAACAAACTCAAACTCAAGGCCAATATCAACATCAAAGACAACGTTGAATAACAACCACTCAGGACAAATTCAAAAACCTCATCATAGCCACCATCACCACCATCACATGTCAACGAGGAAGAATAGTGCCACATTATTAGCTCGTACAAACAGTCGTAATGAGTTGATATCAACTTCACCAACAAGTTCTACTTTGAACAGCAATTTTCCCTCGATGAACGCAACTTTGAACTTGACGCCAAGTTCAAAATTATCGCCAAGCTCGATCGCCAGCAATGATTATAGTGTTGATGTTGATCAGTTGGATGATTTGAACATGGTTGATTTGGCGTCTTTGAACCCTATTGCTGTTGATAATTTGAATAACACACTTGGTGGATTGTGGTTGAACAATAACGACTGAGTTATTGTTTGTTTCAAATTTTTTACACCATTCAATATCACATCCTAGTTCTGGATGGTTTCGCCCTAACCTTATCTAATTTTATCCCTTTATTTATTTTACAATCCGATTTCATTTCTGTATAGTCAATTTTTTTTAGCTTGTAAGGTCTGCTTATATATATATGTATATTTCTGATTTTCTTTGGGTGACTTGTTGGTTTTTACTTTCCATTGAGGTTGATTTCTGTTAAACTGGTTTTTTTCTTTTTTTAGTTAGGTTTACTTCTCAGTTTTCGAATATATTTTTTGAACTCATTAGTTTAATTAGTTTACTCCACCAAGATAAACTTAGCCGTTGCAGACTGCAGCATCGCAGAATCGCAACATTGCACCCCATATACTATATGAAGGACTGTTTGAACCATGTGGGAGGTGCTTAAGGATGTGTTTATGTGTTTATGTGTTTATGAGTCCATGCTATTATACGCACCTGACTTTCAGCAAAGTTGAGGTGGGTAGGTCGAACAGAACAGGGTTCATAAAAATCAAATGAAAAAGAGTGCCCCCAAAAACACAAACAAACATATAGGTATGCAACTGGTTTAAGAAAACTTCCATATCCACTGAAAGAATGCAACCCCTCAAGTCTGCTCAATTCCATATTCAAAGCCGCCCTCTTCACAAAGTGAACCCAAAACAATATGACACCCCTCTTGATTAATTCTTGAATTATCCTTCAGCTAATCGTTCCATTTTGCTCTCGACAAACATACGAGTTTCAATTTGTGATTAATACCTTACTATTTCTCCGAGGCAATTGATTTGGGCCATGAGACCAGCGAGTATTCTGAATGCGTCTTTTTGCTAGCCATGGATATATGTATCCCGAGAAATTTTAGGGGGAACTTCAGTCTTGCACGACTTGTATATTTCGAATGCTTTTCAGCAGGAATAATTGGGGATATCAGCGACGGACTTGATGGTATCTCTCCAAGAGAAAGCATATCACAGGTTATCGTGCAGGAAATTTTCTCGAAAATATGCTGGTGGCAACAGGGGTAGAGAACAGACCTGCTTGCCGGACTTTTGCAATGGACATTCTTCAGAAGACTTCTGCCACTTACACCTTGAACTTGAAGAGTTTTTATTGAAATGTCTCCAGTATCGTCTTTCTATAAGGTGAGGAGGGTATCGGATAAGACAATAAGCTTTTTTTGATGCTACTTGGACCGTGTATCAAACTTACTATGTTGTTGGGTTTTTTGAGAGTAGTCTTTCCTTATCAACTGAAAGCAATCACCGTAAACATACGCCTCGTGAACACAGTTTTTCTTTAAGATAGGAAGCGAATACACACACAATTTTTCGAATTTGATTTCGGTTTAAACAAGAACTGCCTCACCAGAGACAAGTTCGATGTATATTGTAGCCGTATATTATTGCTAGCACTTCCAGAGAGCTAGCGTGGTGAGGTTGGAGCCTTTTGAATACAGAAATGAACATGACTCAGGACCTACCACTCAAAATTCCAAGGCAGAAGATCAAATCAGTCGCAATAATTGGCGGTGGTGCATCTGGTTCGATAGTGCTTGATACGTTGATCAAAGAAGAAAAGTTTGATGAGATTGTATTGTATGAAAGAAGAGATGTACTAGGAGGAATCTGGGTGTTGGACAACGAAAAGCACAAATTGAGCGTTGCACCAGGAGTTGATCAAAATTCTCTTGATCCAGCCGTTGTAATTCCATCAGACTTGATTGAAAATGAACCACTAGTCTTGAACTCGATACCTGAAAACTTGAATTACAAATTCACCCCTTCCTACAGAGGTATGAGAACAAAGACTCCAGAGAGGATAATGACGTTTTCAGATTCGAACAAATGGGCATACAAAGATAAGCCTCATTTAGACGAGTTCACTACTGGGGAAGCTGTTCAGAGGTATTTAGGTGACTATTTGAAGAGACATAAGGAACATATTGTCTTGAGCACAACAGTCGAGAGAGTTGAAGCTGACGATACCGATGGGAAGTATTATTTGATATTGAGAACATCACTATCAAACGGTAAAGATGTTTGGTTGAAGAAAAAGTTTGATACTTATGTTGTTGCAACCGGTTATTATCACGTTCCTTTTGTACCAGATATTCCAGGTTTGAAGGAAGTTGTTTCCAGGTTTCCCGAAAGAATTGAGCATGCAAAATCGTTCACCAACGAGGATGAAGAGTTAAACCGCTTCGAAGGTAAGAATGTTGTTGTAATTGGCTCGCGACCATCAGCAGCTGATATATCTAGATTTGTGTCCAAGAGACTGAAGTTCGTTTACAACTCATGCCGAACGTTCACTCAGTTTATTGTTAACACTGACAAGATAATGATTAAACCAATGATCGATAACTATGAATTAAAGAAAGACGGATTCGTTATCAATTTTGCCGATGGCTCAAAGTTGGACAATGTTGATATTGTGATATACTGTACCGGTTACAGAATGTCATACCCTTTTCTTGACAGATCAATAACGAACGGTGAGATAGTTCCAAACCTATACCAGTTCATATTCTCCGTCGAGAATCCATTAGTCACATTCTTAGGGTTGGCCATAGATGCGGTGAATTTCAGGATTTTGGAATTCCAATCCATCTTGATATCTAGGTATCTCTGCGGTGATATTGGATTACCGCCACTCAAAGAGCAAAGAGAGTGGTGCAATGAGCGGTTCCTCAAGTTTGGAAACACTAGACTGTACCACACTATAGGGACCTCAAACGCTATAGCGTATTCAAAGAGGTTGACCGAGTTGGGAGGTGGGGTCAAGTCGTTCAGCCCAAACGGTAGGAACTTTCCAGTGTTCACCCAGCTGGAAATGGACTTCTATGAGGGTGAAAAATCCAAATTCAAGCTCGATTACTGAGTGCCAACTGCTTCTTGCCTCGCTCACCTTTTATTCCAATTTTTCATATTTTTCAACCATTGCCTTTGACGAGACTCCCGAACGCTTGACTTTCCCTTTTCTCTAACTTCCAAGAGCAAACATTTAGATCTACAATCCTGGTGCTCAGCTAAGCTGCTGAGACCTAGAATCTCTGAAACCTTGAGCTACAAACCATAAATCACTTCCTCTAAGCATTCCACCTGGCTCAGCCCGAGTAGCTCTACCGCACAAGATCGCCTACGGCTCAGGAATCTTCACCCACTCGAGTAACCCACCTTTCGTGGCTTTCGTCATTCTTCTAGATTACATGCCTCCTTCTCATTCTTAACACTTACACGTGAAATATCTTCGATCTAGACAACCAATAACGCGAAAGCTCTCTGTGGTTACAAGGGAAGGGGAATTGGCAGACATTTATCGCGCCTGAAAAATCAAACGCCAACGGTGAAAAATACAAACAAAGGGCTGAGAAATGTAAACAAAGCAAAGCGATAGAAACGCCAAATGTAGTATAGAATCAAAAGAGTTGAGTGTTAGGAGATGTCACAAAGAGGTTTGAAAAAGGGGGATGCATTTATTAGTGAGACAAGCGATTTGCATGAAAGGGCAATCAATTCTCCTAAGGTTCTAGTTTTAAGACGGAGTAGAAAAAAAGCGCCAAAGTTTAGCAAGACATTGAGAAACGCGAATGAGACCTAGTCAGATTTGAAATGTGAGAAGGTTATAAAAGGAGTATGATATCCTTATGTCTTGTTCTACAACTCTCAGCTTTACCTTTGGATATCGAAGATCAAACCAAGAAAACTATCCACTCGTTTTAACATATCAAAGTTACTGTAACTTCCCACACTCTTTTAACCCCAAAATCTATATATCACAATGAAGTACTCAATCTTATCCTCATCATTATTTGCTGCCTCAGTTTTAGCTTACTCAAACACCACCACCACCACCGTTTCTGATATTGAAACCACCTTGGTCACCATCACATCTTGTTCAAATGATGCATGTGCCACTTCGCTTTCAGCCGCCCAGGTCTCTGTTGCTACTATTACTGTTGAAGGTGTCGAGACCGAGTACACAACTTACTGTCCATTGACCGATACTACTTCATCAAGCTCATCTGCCACTTCAATCGTAGAAGCTGCTGCAGTCACACCAACCATCACCACATCTGCCGTCACCGTCAGTGACATTGAAACCACCTTGGTTACCATCACCTCATGTTCAAACGACGCCTGTGCTACATCAGCATCTGCTGCCCAAGTTACCGTTGTCACTGAAACTGTTGAAGGTGTCGAGACCGTTTACACAACATACTGCCCATTATCCACAACCACTTCATTGGCCGCAGCCGTTGTTACTCCTTCTAGTGACTCAAATGTTTACGTTGATGTCACCACAAACGTTGATGTTTCCGTCGATGTTACTCTTGAAACTGATGTCACCTCAACTGCCACTGCCGATGTCACATATGTTGATGTCACATCCACACCATATGTCACCACCACAAAGGCCGTCGAAGCCACCGAAACTGAAGGAATCACAACCACTTCAACATACTCAGGTGACTTGAACGCAGTAGCAGTCACATTGGCAACAGAGTCATCATCAAACACTACATCAACATCTTTCACCCTCTCTGAATATGCTGGTCAAGCCAACGCAAACTCAGTTGGCTTCGTTGGTGCTTTCGCCATCGCCGTTGCTGCTTTATTAATCTAAGGTTGATTATCTATTAGTTTCTCTACATTGAAAAGGTTATCCCTTTCATGAAATTTGCTATCTAAAGGTTTTCATAATGGTTTTTTTTCAGTTTTAATTGGGTATCGTTCATTTTTATTATTTCCGGTTTCTTGAACTTTTCAAACTTACATTTCATTCATATTTTTTATTATTTATTTTCTATTCACCTAGCTTTCTTAGAGATTTCAAAAAAAGTATATATATATCAACAATTTCTGTTATATACACAACAAGTTTTCATTTGATTCATACGGGGAAAGCACTTCATGCTTCCGAAGCCGATTGTGTTGCCTAATGTGTAACCAAACAGCGAACTAAATCCGGTTGCTTAAAACGAAAAAACGAGATTCAAAAAAAAAATTGAATATATATAAGCCACAAGTTTCTCCAACAGTTCGAGTATTTGAAGTCTAAGGTTAGAAGTTTGCCTTCTCAGCATACAAGCCGAGAATCTATATCTGTCAACATGAGTTTTTTGAAAAAGTTGATAGGATTTGACAACTCTCTCGAAGAAATATCAGCCATCGCGCCCTTGAGTGATTGCCCAGCAGAGTGTGATTCATCAGAGTGCATAACAAAATTTCCCAACAGTGCAAAGTTGGACGATGCTATCTTCAAAGAAAAACTATGGAAATCAACATCTCCATATTCCCTACATTGCCTCGTTTCCACAGGGAAAACGGACTGGCAGCGAGATGCATTGGATGAAGCTGGAACATTGCAGCATGCTGTTGGTGAATGGGGATCAAAGGCTTCGGCATTAGTGGGTGGTGGTGCTATCAAGGTAACTGTCAGTTCGTTACCGATCAACGATTCAAATCCAGATTGCATATCTTACAAAACTGGGGATATTTTGTTGATGCCGTATTTTGTGTGGATTAAGGGATGCCCTGTTGAAAAAGTTGAATTTGTATTGAACGAGTTGGTACCAATTTTGTATGAGGCCAACAAAAACTCTTCAGATGTAGTTCCTGAAGAGATAAATGGTGTCAAGATTGAGAAATCGAATTTCCAAAGTTACATATTTTTGTGCTCACACAGAACAAGAGATAAAAAATGTGGTATTACAGCACCAATAATGAAGAGAGAGATGGACAATCACCTTCGTGAATTGGATCTTTTGAGAGATTTCGGTGACGATAGAATGAATGGTATTCAGGTTGCATTTTTGAATCATGTTGGTGGTCACAAATATGCCGCAAACGTCATCATTTATATGAAGAATGGCGAGTATGTCTGGTTTGCCAAGTGCAAACCGACCAACTGTAAGCCAATTATTGATGAAACAGTTTTGGGTGGCGGAAAAGTCTGGCCTGAGTTGGTTAGAAATGTTCAAAAATGTAACCCCATCAAGTGGTGATGACTGCTTTATTTATTATATTTGCTTTATCTCGGATTTTTTCAGCTCAAAGGTTACCTGGTTTTAGATTTGATTACTTTATATGTTATTGCACTTGAATAGAATAAATGAACTATTTTATGGATTGCTGTTTACGAGTACTAACAACTTCTATATTCACGCCTTATAATTCATCACGAGCATATGCGGCTTGATTAACGAACTGGAAATCAACAGGTTCCGAATCTTCAACCTCCTCACTGCCACGAATAAAAGACTTCAAAATATTCAATCTCTTTTGCATTGAATCGATCTTTTCTTGTGCAAGGCTTGAACTCTTCGCTGAAAGAATTTTTTGCAATCTACTTGCCTCTTTTTGGAAAAAATCGAGATTTTCATCCAAGATCTTATAGAGCAACTTTACATAATACTTCACACTTTGAACATCTTTGTGTTCAAGTGAATTCAATGTGGAAATCAATTCGTTGATTTTATCATTGGATTTGTTCAGCTTTAACAATCCGTTGACGTTGATATCCCTAATGATACCAGCCACTGAGTTTAGTTTACCGTCAACTTCTCTCGATATTCCTGTCTTCTCATTGATGTAATTGAGAAAGCTTTTAACATCACGGCCACCACTGTAAACTTCTGGGGTATCTTTATTCTTTGAATCGAAATATAAAATGGTAGGGAAACCAGTGATTCCATAACGCTTCTTCAACTCTTCCGATGGCGAATCTGAAGTCATAACCTCACCAATAATAATGCTATCCTTATCATTTGAAACAATTTCGGCTAACTTAGCAAAGTCTGATTTCATATTCTTACAATGACCACACCATGAAGCGGTGAATGCGACAAAGTGCGGCGTACCATCTTCCAAAACATTCTGATCAAAGGTTGCATCGTCAAGCTTGACGACATACTCCTTCTTTGGGGGCTCATAGACTTTAACACCAGTATGGCTCACAATGAAGTTATCAAACGCCTCCAACTTTCTAGCGCCTGAATATTCAACAGGGTTCTTATAATCGTCTTTCTTGAACAACTTCATACTTGGATATCCCTCAATTCCATAACGATTTCCAATCTTACTATACTTATCTGCATTGATGCTCACAATTTGAACATCCTTGCCAGATGCTACTGCATACTTGTCAGCCAATTCTTCAAAGATAGGTGCAATCGTTTTGCAATGTGAACACCAATCTGCATAGAATTTGACAAATGAGTGTTTATCCGAATTCGTTACAACTTCATCAAAATTTTTATCAGTGACTTCAATGACATTTGAAGCTAAGGTCAGCAGTACAAAAACTGTAAAGGCTGATAATATACCGGGTAATCTCATATTCAAACTAGTTGGAATCCAATGTTCTTTCAACTGACTAATTGCTTACCTGTTCAAAAGACGCCTTCTTCTACTTATTATGTAATTCAAGTTTTTTCAAAGCTGTGAACACTTGCCACATCGACCTTTAAACCAGCCACTCTTTGTTTACCAGCACACCAGCCACATCTTGTTTTGCCATTTCTCTAAAAGGCCAAAGGTTCTCTTATCTTGTTTTACATGAGATGCTTATTACAATTCTTTCGAAACGTTTACTATTTACGAGGCAGACTTGGTTGAGTATACTTTAATAATTCTCAATCAATCAACCATTTCAAAAGATGAAGTTTGTTAGCTCATTGTTTTGCTCCTCAGCTCTTGTGCTCTCACTAATCTCCTCATCCTCTGCATTCAATGTCAATGACCTACATGGTAAGGTTCAACATTTCATTGGTGGATCATCTGCTAACGGTCCATCTCCTTTATTGAGAGAGTTTTCTGAAAAGCACCATGTTGATGCTGACAATTTGAATGATGATGTATTGAAGATCTGGGAGGAGATGGAAAAGACCGTTGCGATTGATAAAATTCGCTCCTCCTTTCATGATTTCCATAAGTTTGTAACTAGCCCAATCAAGCCTGATTACGAGAAAGTCTTCAAGAACAAGGGAAAGGTTTGGGAGTACGTCGAGCAGAAGGATAAGTTTGAAGGATACTCATTGAGAGTCAAGAAGACGGATCCGGCAGCTCTTGGCGTCGATACTGTAAACCAACATGCTGGTTACCTAGATATCACTGATCAAGATAAACATTTTTTTTACTGGTTTTTTGAATCCAGAAATGACCCTGCAAATGATCCAGTTATATTGTGGTTGAATGGTGGCCCAGGCTGCTCATCAATGACTGGCTTATTCTTTGAATTGGGTCCATCATCCATTGGTAAAGATATCAAACCAATATATAATCCTTATTCTTGGAATACGAATGCTTCCGTCATTTTCTTGGAACAACCAGTTGGTGTTGGTTATTCATACTCCGACTCTGCTAAAGTCGGCTCAAGTGCTGCAGCTGCAAAGGATGTTTATGTCTTTTTAGAATTGTTTTATCAAAAATTCCCTCAATTTCTCAAGAACGATTTTCATATTTCAGGTGAATCATATGCTGGCCATTACATTCCTGCAATTGCATCGGAAATCATCAATCACGCCGATAGGTCATTCGAATTAACTTCAGTCTTGATTGGAAACGGTATAACCGATGCCTTGATCCAGAACCTGTACTACCAACCAATGGCCT
This sequence comes from Peterozyma xylosa, assembly GCA_003706035.2. Taxonomy (NCBI): domain Eukaryota; kingdom Fungi; phylum Ascomycota; class Pichiomycetes; order Alaninales; family Pachysolenaceae; genus Peterozyma; species Peterozyma xylosa. The sequence continues at coordinate 365,171 of PPKF02000013.1, forward strand.
GTGGGAAAGGTGGTTATCCACAAGTCATCTCAGATGAAGAGTGTGAAGAGTTAGAAGAGGTCTATCCAAGATGTGCCAGATTGATCGAAGCTTGTTATTCATCTAAGAGCGCATTCACTTGCATTCCAGCCTATTTGTACTGCGAATCAAAATTGATGGGTCCTTATCAAAAGACTGGATTGAATGTTTATGACATTAGAAGACCATGCGATGAAGGTACTGATTTATGCTATACTGGATTAGGCTACGTCGATGAATACATGAACAGTCCAACTGTCATGGATACCTTGGGTGCTGAGGTCGAGTCATACAAGAGTTGCGACGATTCAGTTTTCCAAAACTTTTTCTTGTCGGGTGACGAACCAAAGCCATTCCAAGGATACATAACCGAGTTGTTGGAATATGGGGTTCCGGTTTTGATCTATGCCGGTGATAAAGATTACATCTGCAACTGGCTAGGAAACCATGCCTGGACAGATGCTTTGGAATGGTATGGCCATGAACAGTTTGAAAACCTGAAGTTGAAAGCATGGTATACTTTAGAGAATGATAATTATGCAGGCTTGGTTAAAAGTTACAAGAATTTTACATTTTTGAGAGTATTTGACGCTGGCCATATGGTTCCTTATGATCAACCAGAGAACGCATTGGACATGGTCAACAGATGGGTTTCTGGTGATCATTCATTTGGTCATTGATAATAAAGCTATAAGTTCCATTTTTCTCAAAAGTTATAGTCATCTTTGAACTTTTACTTTTCCTTTTATTTTTATATTTATGACTAGCCTTCCTTTCCTTATCGTTTCCTTCGGATCTATAGTCATTCCATACTGGAAAAAAATACCCCGACTTTTTCATTTTCCTTGTTTCATTTATTTTTCCAATAAAATGGTTGAAACCTGGCAACTTTACAATTTTTATGAATCTGAAAATGGGAAAGATTTTTAGACATTGTGGGAAACGAAAAATTCAGCGCATCTTCAAATAGCTTGATATATCGAAGGTACACTCATTCTCGAACTGGTGACGATAAAAAAGTAGATTAACTTGAACTGTTGGCATAATGTCTGATAATAGAATCACCCAGTCGATATTTACTGCCATTGATTCGGGCTCTTTTAAACTTGCTTTACAATTATGCTCCAAACAAGTCACGAAGTACCCAAAAAATAACTATTTTCAAGCTTTGAACAATTATATTTTACTCTTGAACGGTTGTAAAGATGAAGCCATAGAAAATTCGAAAAGTTTAATGGCTAAAACACCGAATGATCAGCATACTTTGGAACTTTTGAGCACTATTTTCAAGAAGGTCGGCTTAAACGCTGAAGCTGGGGAAGTCTACGAGAACGCATGTAAGAAATATCCTGACTCGAAATTGATCAACTTATGGTTCGAAGTAAGTGTTCAAAATTTTGATATTTTGGGATTACAAAAGTCGTCAATGTCCCTCGCTCAATTGAATAAATCGAGAGACTATAAGTTAAAATGCTCATTCAACCTTTTGATTGCATCGAGGTTAAACAAACTATCAAAGCAGCAAAAATTTTTGTATCCAAAGTTAGGCTTGAAGATGATTGAAGGCTTGCAACCTTTCACAAATGCACAAGAGATTTACATTTACTCGCAACTATTGTTAGAAAATGATCGAGCAAAAGAATCGTGCGAATCGATACTAAGCTTTTTCAAAGAGAAAGGGAAAGATTTGGAACTACAAATCATTCTATTGAAAACTTTGGACGAATTGAAAGATTGGACTAAACTATTTGAAGTTACTCATGAATTTTTGGTCATTGACAAGGTTGATGATTGGAATGTTTGGTGTTCTTTCATCAAATCCGCATCACAATTGAACAAATTGGATATCTTATCAAAGGTAATCAAAGAATATCCTGACTCAAGAAATTCAGTTTTGGCAAGTTTAGAGGTCTACAGGTATTCTGAAACAATTTTTCCAATACAGGAGTCTTTGGATAAGTACTTTGAGATATTCGGTTATAAACTATGTTGTTTCCCAGACTTGAAAAACTTTCTTGACGTTATTCCTTCCGATGTTTTAATTTCATCAATGAACTCAAGCTATAAAAAATACAAGGTTGATGAAATTCTCAGAGGTGATTTGAAACCTACCCATGATTCATTGAACTACATGGTGAACTACATGAAGTTGAGATTGATAAAAGACAAAAGTTTATTGTCATCAACCAAATTTTTGACCGAAAACCTTTCATTTTATAACTCAACAAAATGTTTATTGCTGGGGAAGTTGAAAACTGACTATTTTCCAGCAGATGAGTTTATTTTGATTGTCATTCAAATAATTCTCACAATCATGAACAAGGACAAATCATCTGATAGAACGAATGAGCTTTTAAAATGTGCCATCATTTTAGAGAAATTGGTTAAAACAGACGTACATGAATTTCATGTACGTCTTTGGTTGATTAAAATATACACATCAATTAACTGCTACTCACAAGCAAAGTTGCACTTCGATACATTGAAAATAAAGTTCATTCAAAATGACACATTGGCGCATTATTTGACCACGAGATTGGGCTCAACACACCCAACAATGTTCGCATTAAAAGACTTGACAAGTTTCCAATCGATTTATAGAAACAATTCAATAGAAACCACCCATTTTATAAAGCAGGCGTATGATTGTGGTTCATTTAACAAGATTTATGGATTTATTGAGTTTGGATTGCGTTTACAGAATTCAACGTCAAGGTATTTGAATGTTATCGAGTTGATCAAGATGTCTAAGGTGTTGGAGAAGGTTCCATTTGTGGACGAATATTACAATGATTTGAAAAGAGCTTATCAACTAACACAATTTGATGAACTAAGAGACCTGGATTCCGATGAGAAATTATCCGACAATAGGGATTTCAAAACTATATGGGGATGTGGAATGAATGAATATCTTTCTGAAATTGATGAAGTGATTAGTGTGGGACCTAAACAATCGACGAAATATATCAACGTCATGATCGCGAAAGAACTTTTGATCATCAATGATTCAGAAGTGGATTCAATTGAAGACTATATTTTGCGAATTTCCAACAGTGTAGATTCAAGTGAGTTTACCGAAGCTGAGGCTTTAGAATTATCAATCATATTGACCATCTTCAGACTAAAAGATTCTGAAGAGAAGAGTACAATGATCAGCCTCGAATCGTTGTTCAAAAAATTTATAGACTTGATTTCAAGTTTTGAAGACCAAACTTTGGATTGGAATTTGAATCATTCATTACTAGCAGCATTTGACACTCACCAATCATTAAGAAGTATCCAACAAAACTTCAAAAGGTCATTCAGTAATGCTGATTTCAAAAAATTAACAGTATTGAATAGGTCATTGCTCGATAAGATTAAATCAATTTCAATAGGTTTGAAGAAACAAAATACAACGTCACTAAACAACAATAAGAAATCTTTGAAAGACTGGTTCATGAAAAATGAAGTTGGAAAAAACTTTGATATTGACTCCAAGTTTGTTGAGAATGTATTGGAATGTGCAAAGGACTCAACAGAGTTATCCATTCTGCTTTTGAAAAAGCTTTAGTCTATGTATCGCAGTGCAGTTTTTCAAAAAATGGAAGACCCTTTCAATTGGAGCAAGAGAAGTTCTTATAGATCTTTAATAATTGTAGCACACCGTAATAGACAATAATAAATAATGGGTTAAATATAATAAAACTAAAAATATAGAAGACTCAGAAACACTTCAAATCGAATATGAAAATACAATTTGTGCAATTAAATATAGCCCATTGGGTGTAGAACTATTCAATACTGTATTCAGGAATAGCCAATCCAATTGAGTCACTGATTTCTTTGTATTGTTTCAAACCAACTGATAGTAAGTATTTTCTTTGAAATCTATCTGTTAATTTGGAATGAATCTCAAACTCATCTTTCGTGAATGCTCTCAATTCACGCTGCATTGGAACATCATTTATTTCTTTTGATACGGCACCAAACGTTAGTATTCATCATTAAATGTCACTCTTCTAATGTGTGTTGATTCGAGAAATACCTACTGTATGAGGATCTGAGAATCGTTCTATACAATGATTTGATCTGATTTCTAAGTATGAACTATTATTGGTAGATATCCGACTAATGCCACTATTGAATTAGTAATCAGCTCAGTAAATAACAATTGGAGAAAGTGTAACTACTCACTTCATCAAGTGGAAGGACATCACCAAGTTTGTTCGGCCTCCTCCTCGATTTATTTACCGTTGGGGCATCACTGATATAATGCTTGGAGAGATATATATACTGCCTGAGCAGGTGTGATTTACGAAATAATGCTTTTGAGAGATATTTGTGGCTTTCCATCAATAACATTGATCGTTCTTGTACGTGTAATTGAACCTGTTTGGAGCAATTCATTATATAAACGTAGTTTTGGAGGTCTTAGTCGTTTAAATGCAGAAGCCGAATATGGGCTCACCACAGTCCTATACACCAACCGCACATTGGGTCTAAGTCTCATTTGTTTTTGCCTTGTTCACAAGTCAGTCATTTATGTAAACTCTATACTCTTGTATCAATAAACTATCAATACAAATACTATAAAATAAAAACTATCGAGGCCCTTATTGCCTTTTCTTCTGCGAAGATCTGACATTTTTCTTTTTACCAGCGCTAGAGCGATAGTAAAGCATTTGCAAAGCCAAAATGAAATTCATCAATCCACTTATAAGATAACCGAACAAAATCAAGTTATCATTGACTTTGCTTGCCAATGTAGTAAAAATTCTAGCGAGTGAACCCAAGTTGTAGTTCAAAATACTAAATCCACTCAAAGAACCAGTTGATTTTGATTTGAAATTGTTATAAATCTGTGGAATTTTGCTCGTGATTGATAATGGGATTGTCAAAGTCAGTAAATACTTCAAAACACTGTTATCAACGCTACCAAAATTTGATTTATCAGTGAAGAAGGAATAGACCACCGTTGAAATCAGCAACATAATCAAACTTGTCTGGACGACTGTCTTTTTGGAATATTTCATAATCAACAAAATGATGACAATGTTTTGAACGGCCAATAAGCAAGTCTCCCCAAAGGTTGAGAAAGGATTGTTCATTCTGAAATTATACGAGCAAGTTATCAAGTAGTTCAACAATTCTAACACGTAGCCCATCAACGATAGACCTTCAACACTCCCATTCGAGATAATGGCCAAGATCTGCGGTAACTTAACAATAGACGAGGCTGTGATGATACCTGTACCAATCAACTTTGATAATGCCATTTTCATCAATTCTGGTGATTCAGCATCGAAGAGTTTCAATTCAACAACCAACTTTTCAAAAGGATATTCACCAATCAAGTATGAGCCCAGACTCACCAAATACCCAGGTAAATTTGATGTCAAAGGTCTCAAAAAAGTCAAAATCGGCTCAACTGTTTCTTCTACCTTATCCATTGTGCTTTCTTCAATATTATGATCGACAATATGATGTTAGGATGCAAACGATAGTAGCGATTGTAGTTATGATCCAACTCTTTATAAGAAACACATCATCGAAAGGAAAATCAAAACCAGGGCTACGGTTTTTTGACCGTCTTCCATTCCCCGAAAGATAAGACAGATTTTCCAATATTTTTCACCAAAAGTTCATTTGGTACCTCACTGAAGACCATTGAAGTTAACTCTATTGAAGGAAAGGCTGTATAGTACTTGCAGTTTGGAAAATAGCCTTAGTTTTGAGTTGAAGCAGATATGTCGTATAATCTCTTGTAAGTTTAATCGATAAGATCGAGCTTATGCTCAGTCGTTATTTTTACAGTATTAACCATCAACCATGTCTCAAATGATTTTCAAGCTCTTATGGTACACTAATGAATGAGAGGATATTGTTTGAAGTGATGAAGCAAGCGGACCGTTCTCGTATCGAGTTATTTCCGTCCGAGCTAGTGGGCTTTCAAAGGAAAAGAGTGAACAACGTTAAGTATCCAGCGATTATTCAAACGAACAACAGTAGAGATAGAGTCTTTGGGAGATTGATCACAGGGTTGACTGAAAAAGACATCAAGTTTCTTGATTGGTTCGAGGGTGAAGAATATGAGCGAAGAATATTTTCAGTGAAGTATACGGACGCATCCAACGTTTTACGAACGGCAAACGCATTTGTATATTACTGGATAGCTGGATTGGATAGAATAAGCGACAGCGACTGGAGTTCAGAGTGGTTGGAAAATGAAGAGCTGGTCACGAATTGGTTGCAAAATGAGATCGAAAGTTTGGATAATTGTCCGAAGTTTTGAGGATGACTCTATCATTAGGGAGAATTCGAGCTTTTTTGACTGAAATTAAGATGCAGATTTGTAAATCAAATGAAAGGGGTGATTATTGTTACACAATAGAAATAAACAAAACAGAAAACAAAAAAAAAATGCGATGTGAGGTGATGCTATGCTAATAAGGCAGATATATAAGGAAACGATGCCATCTTTACCCGATCGAAATTCTCAAAGTTTTCAGAGTTCTCGTGCCTGCAGATCTCTGACTCTCAATCTAAAGCTCAGCCTAAGTTCAATCTACCCAAAACCGATTATGAATATCCCTTAAGATTAGAATCTTATGACCATTAATCTCTTACAACAGGTGAAACTTGAACTGAAAAATTTTGAATCTCAAATGTAAACAAAAAATCTTTTTTTTTATAATTTTTCGTACCTCGATGCCCTCGAGGCAGAACCTCATCGGCTCACTGACCATATGGACTTGGTCAGATCCACAGATCGCTCTGGCTCATGGTATAGATAAAAATGGTAATGAAATTCAGTAAACAACAAAATAAAGATTTAAGATATCGCACAAGGGATAAAGAGTAAAGGTAAAGTTTTGTAAATATCGGTGGATGGCATATATGTAATAAAACGAGCGATCAAAGCGCACCTATCAAAAAAATGCCTAGCAAGCCTAGATCAATCAAAACCCAAATGGATTGTCTGGAGTAGCATTGGCCAAATTAGCTCTTCCGGTCTTTTGGGGGTTCAATCCTGATTGGTTACCAAAACCAAACCCAGTAGGCTGTTGTTGTAGAGGCGCATTTGTTGGGGCACCGAAGGATGTGGCCTGTGGCTGCAAACCGAATACACCAGCATTGGCGTTTGGACCGTTCAAAGAGGAATTCAGGAACATGTTGTTCATAGAATTGAATTGCTGATTGAACTCGTTTTGTTGGGGCATTCCACCAAAAGTGTTCATTGGCATTGAGCCATTGCTAAAATTGTTCGAAGGTATGGAACCATTACCAAATGAAACTGGAGGAAACCCACCCCCAGTTTTTTGGCCGAATCCATTGCTGTTGAACCCTGTCTGTTGAGCAGCAGGAGCACCAAAAGAAGTGGATGCAGCAGGAGCACCAAAAGAAGTAGATGGGAATTGTTGGGGAATCCCAAATGAATTTGCATTTGCACCAAAAGGAGGTAAAGCGTTGCCGTTACCAAAAGAAGTAGCTGGCATTGCAAAGTTACCTCCAGTTTTTTGAATGAGCATCTGGCCAAACGATGTTTGAGGGATGAAACCGGTTGGCTGTGGATTGGAGAAGGGCATTTGAGGAGCAAAATTACCATTAATTTGGGAGGTGGTTGTACCATTATTGAACGAGGGCATCATTGTACCTGTTTTCTGCAGTGGTACACCATTTCCGAAAGAAGTGATTGGCATTCCTTGCAAACCTCCAGTTTTTTGCAATGGCAAGAATGAACCTGTTGGCTGAGCTAGCATACTGGATCCAAAAGTTGTCACCGGCATAGCTTGGAAGCCACCAGTTTTTTGTAATGGCATTAATGAACCCGTTGGTTGGAGAGTCATGTTCATACCAAACGACGTTGTCGGCATTCCTTGTAAACCTCCAGTTTTCTGTAGTGGCATCAGAAGACCAGTTTGCTGAAGTGGAAGAAACCCAGTGGTTTGAGATAGCAATGCGCCAGAAGATGTAATAGGCATGGCTAATCCACCAGTCTTCTGCAATGGAATGAAAGTCCCGGTAGGTTGAAAGGCCATATATCCTGTAGGGGTAGCCGTAATAAAACCAGCACCAGTTGGTTGATACGGAATATAGTTTCCAATTGGTGTAAACCCAGTTGGTTGGACAGGTATAAATCCGGTTGCTTGCGATGCCAAAGTGCCACCTGTTGCTTGGGATGGCACAGACGTCAGTGGATGGTTATTATTAGAAGTCTTGGTTGGTTCCAATGGTTCCTGTTGATGAAGGTTAGTTGATGAGTTCATTGGCTTCAAACTGATCAAATCAGAAATAGAACCAGGCAGCTGTGTTTGAACTGTAGGTTTTTTAGGAAGGGTGAGATCCATTTGTGAGCCGGTCTGTGCAGCTGGTTTAACAGCCCATGGATCGTCTTCAAACTTTTGTACTGGTTCCACGTTTTGTTTAACAGGACTCAAACGTGATTTATCAACTTGATCATTTGTGTTTGTTCTGTCTGTCTTCAATGCTCCATTGGCCTCGGTGAACAAGCCACCTGTAGGTTGAGATGAGATTTGAGTCTTACGTTCATATTTGGCATCCAAAAATTTCATAACTCTCAATATATCACCTTCTCTCATACCCAATGTTCTTAATAATGAAGGGGTAATATCTTCTAGGATATTATCGTCCATCTGTTCCCTGTTGAAGTTGAATGTATAACGCTGACAATTGTTGACATCAACTCCACAACCAAGGAAAAATTCGAACCAATCATAGCTTGGATCAGCTGCTTGACCAACAATTGGAGGAGCAGAAGCGTTAACGACAGCAGTTTTTGGCTGGCGGGCAACTTCAGGTGCAGGTGCAGGTTTAGGAAGCGCAATAGACATCCCTGTGATCCTCTCAACGTATTCTACATCTTCGTTCGATAACTTCAGAGCAGCAACGGCAATTTTAACACCGTTAGTTTTGTGAAGATGAATCTTACCATCGACACAACCCAAGAACTCAGCCTCAACTTTGAATGAGCCTGATTTGTCAATCCATGTACGAACTCTATGGGGATTAGGTTTCGACTTATCCGTTGATGATGAAGATGGAGCTGATCCAGATACTGAGTTGGCCATCTTACGCTCGCGTCTTTCACGTTCCTTTTCATCCTGTCTACGGACCCTTTCTCTTTCTTCTCTATCACGCAATTCCCTCTTTTTCTTGTCGCGACGATGTTCTCTATCGTTATCTTTTTCTCTCTCCAGTCTTTCCCTATCTTCTCTTTCCTTTTCTCTATCTTTGGCCTTTTGCTTTGCTCTTCTTTTCTTGTTGTTTGGTGATGCCACCCTTTTACTCATCTTGGCAAACAAGTTTGAGGATTTTTTCAACTCAACATAATTCGAAGGAATCACACCTTGTTTGCCAGTGTTTATATCTTTAACCATCCACCAATCTTTTGATTTGGTGTCATTGATGACGTAAACATGCTCACCCTGTTTAATGGTCAATTCATCAGGACTTGCAGCCTCAAAGTCAAATATGATTTTACCAGTTTTGTAGCCATTGGCTTTATCTGGAACTGAAGCATCCTTGACTTCTTGGACACCCTTCATAGATATTGCTCCTTTGATATCTCCCACAATGGAGAGAATAGCTTCTGCAGCATCTTTTGAGCCAGCGTGCAATTCAATATTGACGTATGGTCTTTCGAATTCGAAAAAAACGTGCTTCTTTTCCTGATTAAAATTCAATAAGTTTTTTACCTTCCAATGTCTTGGAGTTTCACCACTGGACGCTTCTGGAGATAAGTAGATGGTAGCATTTCCGATCCCCAAAGTATATTTTCCTTTCTTTTTACGACCGTCCACTTCCTGAACTGGCCATGTGAAGAAATCGTCCTTAACAAAGTTGTCTTCATTGATTTCATAATCGTCTGCATCATCATCATCTTCTTCTTCTTCTTCGTCATAATCATCTTCTTGAGGAATCCCGCCGGTCATATTAGGCCTCATTGGTTTTGGAGGTGGAATATCTTCGTCATCATGGATATACTGAGATGGTCTAGATGGCATCTGAGGAGCAGGTTCTTCATCGTATTGCAGATATCTGTCGTCCTTGATAGGAACACTAGGATTATGTGGGGAAACACTTCTCTGTGGAGGTGGTGGGAACGAAGCTAATGCATTTTGAGAACTCTGTGATACAGTTGGTTGAGATTGCAGAACTGGCAGGACAGATACCAGAGACCCAATTTCAATATAGTTGGAAGGTACAAATCCAAATTGAGTGTTGTTCAAACCGACTAGGATCCAATCTGGATCTGCAGAATCATAAACATCAAACACATCACCCTCATGAAAGGACAACTCTTCCTCAGTTTGCTTTTCGTAGTCATAAGAAGCTGTTGCCTTATTGATGGCTGTTGCAGGTTCTATGTAATTGTTCGGAACCAATCCAACAGGTTCCTCGACATCTGCACCGACCATTCTCTTCTTGAGCTTCCACCAGTCGTCCAGATCAGACGTTTCCAATAGATATAGCAAATCATTCTCTGCAATTGTCAATTCTTCTTCATTTTGAGCTTCGTAGTCGTACACAGCCTTGTATATACCGATGAATGCTGACATGCTTTTTTGATGCCAACTGCTTCTGACGTTTTTTCAATGCCTTATCAACCGAGTGCTTAAATCAATTACTATTATGTCACACACAAAAGATGCAATCAAAAAAGATTAAACTTATAATTACTCCACTGAGATTGGTAATTGATGCTATAAAGAAGCAATCGGGATGCGAAAGATCTCTCTGAACACTCTTTACCAACTACGAAAACGGCAACCTGATTGAAACCGTAATTGGCGAGATTTTCGATATTCATGAGGTAGTGTGTGTGATACCAATAATGCTCAAAACGTACTAGTTGAGTATCACAAGAAGCATACTCAAGCAGTTTGAAGCTTTTAAATCGAAGAGATACAAATTACGAGAAAGACAAGTCCATATATTCATTAACTAGTGGTGCATATGCTTGCAATCACCCAGTAAACCAAGACGGTGCTCACATGTGGGCAGCTGCTGAGGAAGGCATGATCTGTTCAGCGACTCCTACTCCTTTTTCTTTGATGATCTGAAGTCAGCAATCAACTTTGCAGCTCTGTAGTCCATTCTTTGCTTCAAGTCTTTACGGAATCCCAAAAAGAACACTATCTCGAAGCAAACAAAATATGGAGCGAGAACCAACGCCTGGACTAGATTGTCCAATAGAGCTGGAGCCCTATGTTCAAACAGCCCATGTCCAATGAATTGGAAAATCCAAGCCAGTACGAAAAGATAGAAAGATTTGAGCACCACCTGCTGATTGGTCTCAAAGGCATGTAGTTTCTCGATCTTGTATGCCAAGAAGCTAATAATGGGAGTGAAAATCACACCATTTGTGACATCCAACACCAAGTAGTAGAAATTGAAAAGAATCACCATTAATCCCCCAACGTTGCACACATACCGATCGATGAACGATAAATATGGCTCAGCAATCACTGGTTGTAGATAGTCTTTGATATCAAATCTCAAAGGAGTAAGGAACCCAATTGAAGAAAAAAATATTGTTGGAATGAAAATCAAATGGATCAAAACATTAACCTTGTTGAAATGGTAGGCTCGGTAAAAGCAAAGTTGGTCTTCAATGTTGAAAAGCGACATATCTCTTGATTTCGTGATGCAACCACAGTGATCGCAAGGATAACTAATGGTTAGGTCTTTTATAGATGGTTAATACTATGTGGGGTCTGTATCAATTTTGATGACCATTACAAAACCTGGAAAAATCATACACAGGCAAACTACCATAAACCTCCTAACGACAAGCTGACCCGAAGAACATTCATACAACACAATGTTTCGGTAGTAAATGTGGAAGAGGAGAGATTTTAAGGAAATGCTGATGCAATTACTAAAACTCACGGATTATGAGTCGTGATATAATTGGAAAGCTCCAGCTGGATTTGTAGATCTATGGTATGGTCCTGAAGCCGAGCGAGAGTCAGAGAGTCAGAGAGTTAAAGAGGGTGTATATTCATTGTTTACCTGCTTATATACTGTAGAAGCCAATTTGGTAAATACCTCTGCTCAAAATACTCGAGGTTTTGATCGAGATGTCGCCTTTGGACGAATTTAGATATTATCCCTCGTACAAACCCAATTTCAATGATCTGAAAGATAAATTTGGTACAAGGACACTTATGAATGGAGCCAAACTCAAGGATCTAATGACAGTAGTTATGAGGTCTCATTTGTATAGGTGAATAAACTGATAGATCACAACTCTTTGCCCAATAAATTGTATAGAATCTTGATGCTGATATTAATACGCACTAGAAAAATTGTATATATACGTTTAATATTACTATCGTAAGGAAGTAGAACATCTAATCGTCTTTGGGGTTCACAAAATCAAATACTACAATTACAATACACCAAACATCTTGAACACAGTAGGCCGAGATGAAGCAAATGATGTCGATACTAAACTTTTTTGTCGATTGGTCGTATTTGTTGATCCAAGACCCAATCAAAGGATCAATCCTTGATATTTATGATATATACTCAAAAAACTGTAGCGTTGATAGAGTCCCGTTCAATGTTTTTATCAACGAGTTGGATAGAATTAACAAATTGACATGTGCAATCAAGTTTAACATGGAAAACAAGTCCTTGGCAGAGATTATCAAGACAAATGATAAGTACTTTTTGAAGATCACTTGGATCAACAGACTATCATTGACGATATTATCAAATCAGATAGAACTTCCAGATGCTACTTCGTTGCTGTCTGTAAATCACTTGAACACAACCCCCTTCAAGTCAGAATCATCACCATTGGATATTTTGAATGACTTGATAAGTAGACCATCACCAAGGGAACCAACAAACGAATATGACATATTCACAACAACTACAAGAGAACTGCAATTGAACCAGTTAAACTTTCTTCTTTCTTTGAAATCCTCCAGATTGAAGTTGACAACTGAAAAGGTAAAACTCACCACACCAATAGTTCCCTTTTATGACGTTTGTAACGATACCTCTCACATCAGCGTGATCTCCAATATCGTATCTTTCAACCACGTAACAAATGAGGTCACTGTAAATGAGATAATGTTAAACAACGTGATCAAAAACAATAACAGTCTGATTAATGGTCACATCGATAAACTTTTGGAATGTTTGGACACCCATATTCATTTCATACCAATAACTCAACAACACACTGACCACAAATTGGGGGATTGTTCATACTTGGATACTTGTCACAAAATGTCCTCATGCAGATATTTGCATTACAGCCAGCTATTACCAAAAAACTATATCAATAATGTTGTTGATGAAGATGTGTTAATTCATAATCAGAATGTTGAGCTGAACAGACGGATATCAAACTACACATGGGGGGAACCTGTTGGAATTTGCAATAGAGAAGTAAGTGTGTCAAAAATTTGATAGCAAAGATGAAATTTACTAACTCCCAATTTTAATTTCACAAATGTTCAGGAGATGCCAGCCCAGTGGATCAACTGTGATGTCAGGAAGTTGGATTTTGATGTATTGGGCAAATTTTCAGCTGTTGTAGCAGACCCAGCCTGGAACATACATATGAATGTATGTAATTCTGTTGTTCTTCTCAATTTTGACACATGACTAACAATTCATGAATAGTTGCCATATGGAACTTGCAATGATTCTGAACTACTATCTTTACCAATTGAAAAGTTACAAGATGAAGGGATTCTCTTATTGTGGGTGACCGGTAGATCAATCGAGATTGGTAGAGAAAGTTTCATCAAATGGGGCTACAAAATTGTAGATGAAGTTATTTGGATCAAGACAAATCAATTGGTGAGAACGATTTGTACAGGAAGAACTGGTCATTGGTTGAACCATTCCAAAGAGCATTTGTTGATCGGGTGAGTTGAGTTATGAACCGTAGCTGCAATATATTTATGGAAAAGTCTTAAACTAACAGTACTGAAATTGATGATTTGCCCATTTTAGTGTTAAGGGAAACCCAAAATGGTTGAATAATGGGTTGGATCCTAATGTCATTGTTTCTTCTACGAGGGAAACAAGCAGAAAACCAGATGAGGTGAGTTAGATTACTTGAACCAAATGTGTGATGCGATAACCCAAAGGAATGGTTTCAGAAATGATTCGCTTTCCTAATTGGGTAACTACATAATCATCTCAACATACATCCACCTCCCTTTTTACCCCATCCCCCCCCTTTCCTCTGTGCACATCCGATACTAACATGGTTTATGCTTTCTTATTGTAGGTCTATGGAATGGTCGACAGAATAGTCGGTCCAAGAAGCAGAAAGTTGGAAATATTCGGTAGAAATCACAATACAAGACCAGGCTGGTTCAGTAAGTGGTTTATTTTTATCACGTTTGTCTGTTCTGTTCAAACCGTACTCATACAAAACCCTATACTAACAAACAATCAGCTATTGGAAATCAATTGAATGGCAACAAAATTATCGAGAAGGACGTTGAGATCAAATATTCCGAATTTCAAAAGAAGAATAGTAGAGCTTAGCGCGACTTCGTGAACCATACTCACCGATACCGGGCTTTTTTTTCCTATTATTATAACTTAGCCAAACTCCATCTTCAAGACTTCTTTTTGTCGACAATAGTCCTTCACAGTGGAACCTAGGAGTGAATGCTCTACATTGGGTTTGTGAAGTTTTGCTTTGCTAGTGTTAATCTATGGTAGTGTATTTTGGGTCATTTCAAAAGGCCAATAAGCTTTCAGCAAATGATTTATTGATTACATAAGCCAGAAAGGATTTTTCCTTAGTGTGAAGTTTTGTAGGCTGACTTTTCTCTCTTCTCTCAATCTTCAATTGAAACAAAAACATCATATTTGGGTGAATCTTTGCTTATTGTTTGGTTTGCTTTCAGATCAATTATATCACATCATAGAATAATGTTCAGACAATCATTAAAGAATATTGCTGGCCGTCGTTTTGCCTCATCAAAGGCATGTTTCGAACCAGCCAACCCTGAAGCTGCTAAGGCTTTCCAACAACACATCCACGCTGTCGAAGAACATGCTGCTGCCACTGCCGGTACTTGGAAGAAGGTTTCATATTTCATTGCCTTCCCTGCCATCGCATTAACTGCCATCAACACATATTTTGTTGAGGCTGAACACGCCGAACACAGAGAACACTCAAAGCACTTGAGCGACGAAGAATGGCCAACTCAATACGATTACCAAAACGTCAGAAAGAAGGACTTCTTCTGGGGCGATGGTGATAAGACTTTATTCTGGAACTCAGACTGTAACAGACACGTTAAAAGTGATTAGGATGGTTGCTGCATTAAGATGAATTTCAAACAAAATTGGGTTTTCAGAGATCTTTGTTTGTTTTTTGGATTTATTTATTTTAAAAGATAAAGAGAAGAATAATTTATAACGATTAGTTTTTACAGTCAGTAAGTTGGGAAAGCAGAATCCCTTCAGTAGTTGATATACACCACGGTAAAAAGCAGCATTACACATGTTTTCTCTTCCTTCTTGCATTTCTGCCCAATTGTTAGCTCTCTTTCATCTTAACTTTGTAATTGGATTACTGATACATCCGAGGAGATCCATTCTGTTATGTGAGCTTGATTTGCCTCCTTGTCTTTAGAATTACGGTTGTCCAGTTCCCTATATATACAGAAACCTACTGTTGTAGGAACAGGGAAGTAGACCTACTATTACTCCCTTCACTAGACAATATATCTATAGTCTACCAGCAAGGACAGAAATGTAATGATAAGGAGAAATAAAAGGTGCATCAATAGGGGACTTATAGAGGCAAAGTAAAACCAGTAGAAAATGTACAAACAATTGTTGCAGCGAAAAAGAGAGATATTCTAATCACTTATATAGAATTAGTATAACATTATCGGGGGTAATCCAGTGTTCATATAATAAATTCTAGATCAGCCAATGGAATGGAAGAGATATAAAAACATCGAGTAAATAACAACAAAAAAATGCATCTAGGTTTCAAAACCTTTATCAATTAAGTAAGCTACCTTGGCATTTGTTAAACGGTTGAGAAAATGTACAAGTTATTAGTTGCCGCAATTGCAACACTATTCTCCTGTGGATGCCAACTCAAATGTAATATGCTCTTCTTGAAATCAATTGTTTCAAAATCGACTTGCTTTCTGGTCATCGTTAAACCTCCATTCGAGCTCAAGGTTAAGTTGTTGTTATTGTTGTTGTTTCCTCTTCTCTTTTGTGGTTGTTGACTCTTCTTGTTTGATTTGAATGCACTCTTATCAGCTTGTAATACAATTTCTGAATCTGCAGGGTAGACATCTGGACTTGTTACATCTGGATAAATCATAAAGTTATTGTTGTAGCTACCAGTCATAATCGACTTATTATCGCCTGAGAATTGAACTTCAAACTTATCGAATATAGCATCGTTCTCATAAGTATCACATAGTCTTTCTCTCAAGTTTTCATGGATATCAATGGTCTGTATTGGTTCTGATTCCATTGCTATATCCCAAATCTTAACAGTCATGTAATCCCTACTAGCAATATACTTACCATTTGATGAGAATTTAACATCACTGATTGACGATGTGATTTCTGTGAAAAAATTGTGGCTTGATGGATCCATGTATTCCTCAAAAACTTTAGCATGCTGATCGCACAATGAATTTTCTCTCATATCTGACAACTTAATTGTACCTTTTGATGATGAATACATAAATAAATTACAGTTCACTGGATGGAATTCGGCGCTTGTTATAACTTCTGTCAACTCTTCCATATTAGCAGGTTTGATATCAACAATGTTGAATGACTGATCTGGAATACCCAAGTTCCACAAATTTATCCTCAAGTCATCTGATGATATGAACGTTTCATCATCAGAATTTACACTTATAGAGTTGATATGATAAGCATGTGCATTTGAGAAAATTCTTTTTGGTTGTGCTGCAATTATTGTATCATGTAATGTTAACTTAGGAAGATGTAGGTTTTTTATGGACAACAACGATTTTGTTGCATTGGCTGAAGCGCTACTTCCTGAAAAGCTAAAACTGTTGAATGGGTTTGATGCTGATGATAAAGAACTTGAATCGTTTAAATTGGTTTCACTGACCATTTTGATTTGCTTTTCAAAGACTTTCCATAATTTTATAGTCTTATCGTT
Organism: Peterozyma xylosa; assembly: GCA_003706035.2. Lineage (NCBI taxonomy): Eukaryota > Fungi > Ascomycota > Pichiomycetes > Alaninales > Pachysolenaceae > Peterozyma > Peterozyma xylosa. Next base: position 382,350 of record PPKF02000013.1, read on the forward strand.
TGTCGATAACAAATAGTTCGAATCGTTTGACCTTTTGAGCCATTTGATCTTATTTATCTTCTCTTCAATCTCCAATGATTTCAAATAATCAAACTCTGCATCGTGACTTTGAAACTCAGTATAGAACCTATATTCGCAGTTCTTCTTGTTTTCGTTTCTTTCGAACAAAACAACTCTACCGCCTCTATCACCAGTGGCCAAAAAATCACCAGTGTGATCGAATTCGACAGTTGAGATGATATCAGCCTCAGTGATATTCTCTATATCTCCCTTGTCTCCAAAGCATTGGGAAAACTTCCAGGTCTCGCTAGCCATTATTATTGCTGTGTGCAGTATTCGCTTCTGTTATCTGCTTTATCAATGGGATTGCAGTTCGTCCAACTATCTCTTATACTGGATGGTAATGAATATGGCAAAGTTGATTGAAAACTATATATGATTAATCAGCTCTAGGTTGATATTTGAATAGTATACTTGTCTGACTTGGTTTAGAAAATGATGCCTGTCGCTTAAACCTCACTTTTGAATTTTACAGATTTGATGGTGATACTAGAATGGTTATTCTATGAAATCCTTTCAATGAATAAGATGTATGAGTCTGGCGCTTGAAAGATAAGTTAGATTGATTGATATGATATTGTTCAATACCTCACAAGCAGATGTAACGTGTCGCTCGATGATTTCATACCTGAATCCGAACCACCTTCATCAAGCTTTTTGCAGCAGAAAAAAACTCATCAACTTTGCTTGCACTACCGTTTGGGCAGCAGGCCAGCTGTGTCGAGCAACCAGTCTTTGATACCATTTCTACGAATTTGACACTGATGGGTATAGTAATGTTTTATAAGAGACTTTTTAAATGTATTAAAAAGAGAAAAAACACAGATATACAACATGACGGAAAGAGACACACTAAAACAAACCAAAACCTTTTATTGAATAAGAATTTAACATTATTAAAAGATAAACTTATAAGACAATCTCAAAACCGGTATGATATGATATAACAATAAATCAGTTTATGATCGTTTAAGCCTTAGCAGCAGCGGCGGTTGGGACAACCTTCTTTTCCTTGTTGAATCTTTGTCTTTGTGGTGGAGCTCTGATTCTTCTGTCAGTTCTTGATCTAACTCTGACAATTCTGGCGTGAATAGCACATGAGATACAGTAGTGCAACTTGTTGTACAACTTTGGTAAAGCGTATTCAGCGTAAACTGAGGCTTCTGATAAATCTCTAACAGCAGCGGCTTCAACCATGTTTCTGATAGTGACTCTCTTGATGGCCTTATCCTTTGGAACACATCTGGCACAGTTAATACATCTAACTGGCTTGACGTGACCTCTACCCTTCTTATTTCTACCGTTTGATGATCTCTTCTTTGGCATATTGACTGTTGCGAAATGAATAGTTTAAAAGTTGAATGTTAGTAGTGCACTTTGAAAAAATAGCATCATCACAAGAGAACAAGCTTGAAGAGCCAGCCATCAATAGCCAAGCACAGCTGGCACACATTACACACAGGTTGTACGCTCTGGTCAAGCCAGAGCTGAGCTCAACAAGCGCCATTCGCCAACCATCCAGAACGAGAGTCAACCGCCTTTAGGTAGCTGCATCTACACCTTGCTCAAATGCAGAGGATAATATCCGTCCAGACACACAGCTACAAGTGCAATGCTGGCTGGCTCGCTGGCTGGCTAGTGCCTTTGTTTTCGAGCTCAATTTGAAAGTTGGTAATCCCGGTGTCTTGCAATTCCTCAGCTCTTCATTCCCGACTTCTCCAAACACCTCCTTCTCGTGATATGCTCCTTAGTGACTATATACCACATACCTATTGTTGATTATGATTCTTCAAAAATGTATCTGATCCACAGGTGCTGATGCCAACTATTGGTTTTATAAAAATCGAATCACTCTAGCACACACAACTGGACTACTAGCTGGTGAAGCTGTGAATAATTTTTTCCTTCACTATGGGCCTCCCTGACACGCGAAAATTCAGCAATCGCCCAAACGGGCACTTTGTTGGCAGTCGGGGAATACCTAAGCAAGCTTCGCGCTCCACCCACCCTACTACGCACTCAAAACAGTTTCAGTTTTTCCTTTGGCCTCAGACTGGCACTTACGCACACGTTAGCTATGGCGTGCGCGTAAATATCAAAACAGCAGTCACAACACTTTTTCCGGCTCACTCTGATTAGGTAAGAGATGACATAATACCATGATTATTTGTGCGTGTATGCACGACTTTCAATTTCCCATTTCTTGACCAAAGCGGATTTTTGGGTTCCCAAAGACGACTTTCACCTTTTTTGCACGACCTCAAATGGGCCAATCAAGTTTTCCTAAAATGAATTAGCTGAAAAAATATAAGCTGTTTTTTCCCTTAAGTATGGGAAGCGCAGTGTAGGAGTAAATGGTGAGATTTTTTTCTCAATGTTTATATTGGCAAAACCTTTATATACTATTTGAAATGCTGTGAAGTTTGAAAGTTTCCCATTTTTTAGGTAATCAAAGCCAAATACATATCCGTAGGTATCAGTGGAGACTAATGGATTGTTTGTGTCGGTTGGAGAGGGCATTTTGGAATTGCAGAGAGAGGGATGTGTGTGGCCTGAGCGATCATGGTGTATGTGGATAGACGAACTCGTTCTCAGACAGAGGTTGGAGGTGGAGCCAGCCTCGAACTGCCGGTGATTGAGAGGAACGGGGTGGGCAATGGCAATGGCATGGGCAATGGCATGGGCGTCTTGCGGCTTGCGTCCTGGTGTTGTGTTGTGTTGCATCTGGCACTTGTGTGTTTGCTCTGGCCTGGCGATTTTTTGGATTTTCAGTTACGCCCACTTCCCACCTCCCACCTCGATGGCCAGTCCCCATGGATGGATCACTGAAATGTCACCTTAACCGATCACAGCCATTACGTAAAAACCATAAGATGAGCCCAATATACTAACAGCTCTCTTTTTTTTTTTGAAAAATATAGAAAAATCAAAACAATGTTTAGATCATCATTAAGATTAGCTCGTCCAGCTCAAAGATTATTCTCAACCTCAGTTGCCATGAGAAATGCTGCCCCACCAGCCTTCAAGACCGCTGCCAACTTGTCCCAAGTTGAAGGTAGAGAAAACTTGATTGGTCCAGGTGCTAAAGAAGGTACTGTTCCATCGGATTTAGATCAAGCTACCGGTTTGGAAAGATTCGAATTGTTGGGTAAATTAGAAGGTGTTGAAGTCTTCGACAACGTTCCATTGGACTCATCAAGAACAGGTACCATTCTGAATCCAATCATCATTGATTCATACGATGATTACAGATATGTTGGTTGTACCGGTGCTCCAGCCGACTCACATCACATTCAATGGTTGAAGCCAACCATTGAGAAGGTCGGTAGATGTTGGGAGTGCGGTTCAGTCTACAAGTTGAACTACATCGGTAACCCAGACCTCGAACACCATTAAATTATCTAATCCTTTTTATTTTGTTGATCATATTATTTGGGTGTTAATTTACGAAGAAGATGTTTTGAACCACGAAGGAGTTCATCTGAGAGAAAGGAAGAAAGAAAAAGAAAGGGGTTACTTGTCATTGTTGTCTTAATAAACTCACTATCACTATTACTTATTTGTATGGTCTAATTTATTTTGTTATTGTTCATTTTAGTTTTTATTTTTTGTTAGATTTTTTATATCGAAAGAAATCCTTTTCATATATATATATATAGAAAGAAAGAATTGTGCATAAGGGGGTAAACGATTGAGATGAGTAGTGTTCTCACTTCCACTGAACATGCAAATTGTAACCAACCAACGAACGGCCATAAATGCTCTGGATTTGAAGACTTCCCCTTTCGCTCTAAAGTTTATAAAAAGTGGAGAAACGCGGCAGGAAAATCTTCCTATACATTTGCTTCGCACCTTTTCTCATTGGGGAACCATTAACAACGACAAAGAGTTCAAGGTTGAAAGTATGTCGTTTAAAAAGCCGCAGGTATTGTTCCTTGGTGAATCGGACGATTCCTCCTTTGAATATCAGGAATTTCTGAGCAAGTATGAGTGCATCGTAAGTTGGAGTACAAGTTCATGAGGGTTTCATTTTTCATTTTTCATTTTTCATTTTTCACATACTCACATTATTTCAATTTACTTGATTCAGAACTACCAATTAACCACTAGAGAGCAATTGCTTACTGATTTCAAAGGAAGACTCAGCAATATTAAAGCGATCTATGGCTCATTTTTGGGATTTGTCCCTGTTGGAGGTTTCAATAAAGAGTTGATCGAGCACGCTCCCAAGTCTCTCGAAATCGTTACCGCTTGTTCAATTGGTTATGACTCTTATGATGCTCCAGGACTCGCTAAAAAAGGTATAGTATTAGCAAACACGCCGTCATTGGGCTCCGAATACGTTGCTGATCTCGTCTTGTATCATACGTTGCAATCTTTTAGACTCTTCAAGCTTTTCGAGGAATCTTTGATCCAAACCAAGAATTCAATCACGTCAAGGGTTGTATTGCAAGACCAATTTATTGATGTTGAAGATGGAAAGTTGAAGAAGGAAGCCGAACCCAACAATTATCACCAAGGTTATGCATTTGGCCATCATATAGGTAATAGATATCCAATCACATCTCCATTTGGTAAAACAGTTGTTATTGTCGGTTTTGGTAACATCGGACAGAATGTGGCTAAAAGGTTATCTGCCATCGGCATGAAAATTTCCTACATCAAAAGAACCAGGTTGTCTGAAGAAGAGGAGTCAGAATTACAATATCCAGTTACTTTTTACGAAAATTTAAAAGCAGCAGCACCAATCGCTGATTTGGTGGTCTTCTCTTTACCTGGAACCCCTGAAACGAAGCATATGTACAACAAAGATATTATTGACATGTTGCCATTTGGATCAAGGGTGATAAACGTAGGTAGGGGCTCAATAATCAATGAGCTGGACCTTGTTGAAGGTTTGAAAAATGGTAAAGTGGCTTTTGCTGGATTGGACGTTTTTGAAAATGAGCCATCAATGAACCCACAGCTTATTGATAGAAAAAATGTGTTGTGCACTCCACACATCGGGAGTGCCACTATTGAAAACTTCAATGACTCTTCAACGTATTGTTTGAAAAACATTGATGCCGTTTTAACAAAAGGTGAAAGCGGTTGCACTTCCAGGGTTAATTAAACTTTCTCATCTCTCAGATGCCTAAAGTTTCATTTGATGTACTGTAATAAGTGAGTAATGTTTTTGTGATTTTTGCCTTCTTTTCTTTTCAAACCTCAACTCCATAAACTTTCAAAGTCAGTTCTTGCTATTTTACAGATTCTTTAACCTAGAAGTTTTTTATAATTTTCACCAGTGAATTATTTGTTTATCAACTCGAGTTATAGAGCGATACAAGACGTCGAGAGTCCGCACCTTAACCAACTACAAAGTATGTATGGGCAAATTACACTCATAAAATTGAATCTATTTTGTACTCAATCATTACTTGCTCCGTAGAGGCAAATAAAAACAACATCTAAAATTGGATCAAGAAGAAAATTAGTGTCAGACAGATGAACGTCCAAATTTTGAAAGGCGATAAATATTTTGGACCTAAAAGTCTTATCTGATCAGAATTAAAAATGAAAGCTCATACTAAGGTCACAATAAAAAACCAGAATCTTATATCTGAAGCACAAAAGTTGAAAGAAATAAAGAAACAGCTGAAAATTTCAATCATGGGCTTTGAAGAAAGCTGTGCAATTATTACACCCCTAAAAGGTCTTCCACGGTAAACTGCAAATTTCTATGGCTCTCTTTTGAAGTTTTTTTTTGGGGGGGGGGGGGGAACAGACTTAGTTCAACCTTCTTTTCACCCTTCTACTGCGAGTCGAGGTGCTTGGATTCGAATCACTGCTTTCCTGGTCCAGATTGTTCGAAATTTTCAACTCATTTTTTATTTCATTTTTTAAACTGTTTTTCAATTCGCTAATCTGTTCGAGCAATTTTTCACTAAAGCTTGCCAAATTGTTTTTTGTTTCGTCAATCCTCTTACTCATATCGTTCAAACTTTTCTGAAATTCTGCTTGCTGTGCCCTTATGTCATTATTATTTGCATCCTGGTTCTCAAAAACCTCTTTTTGAAGATTTGATAGTTTATCATTGGTAGAAGCTATCATTGAAGTAAATGAATCTTTGAGCTCTCTTATCAATCGTTGGTCACTTTTGGAAAATTTTGAATCCATCAAATCCGAAATGTTTTTGGGATCTGATGAGTTTGAATTGGAAATCTTACCGCGTTTTGTGAGCTCATCAAAGTCGTCTGGATTGTGTTTTCTTTTTTTGGAGGTATTGATGATCAATGTATTCAAAGATTCCCTTGATGAATCATCAACTGCATTATCGCTGGATGTACATGCTGCCAAAGGTAATTGAGAATCAGCAGAGATACCAGAGCTACTTCTTGGCTTATTTTCGTAGATTACAGAAGAGCTTCCATTCGAATAATGTAGTATTGTAGAATCACTACTGTTTGCAGATGTAAATCCTGAGTTCATTCCTATTTCCGCTGTGATTTGATTTGCATATAGATTCACCTCATTCACAACTCTTTTTGACAGCTCCTCATTGTTAATAAATTCAGGATTCACCCACAAGTTATTACCCAGCTCCAATATTAAAAGTTTTACTACAGTTGAGTAGAGCTCATTCATTGATGGGTTAGTTTGATTCAATGGAGAAAGAGAAGCTGATGATGCTAGCTCTTTTTCATATTTCTTGGCCTTTGTATATAAGACATAAAATCTCTCGCGGCACTGTCTATGGTTTCTATCAACTTTATTAGGATCATTATTACAGAAACTCATCTTGTTGGACACCAAATCCCAAAACTTCTTCAATGGTTCAACATGGATGATTTGTCGGTGGTATGTTATAACGACTCTTAGCAATAGCTCGTCCTCCAAATCTGACCAGTTGTGCCTCTTGGAACCGGTTACTTCGGCCAATTTCTGAGTATATGGGGATAGTAGTTTAGTCTCCTGCACCACCTCTTCAATTGGGTTCAACAAACTATTGATGCTTCCAGTGACTTGCTGGTTCAGATGCTCTTGTTTTTGCAGAAAGGATTTGAAAGGTGGAACGTGCCCCACTGACGGATGGTACTGTGGTATCGGGTGATCATATGGCTCGACTCTGTTATTAATTTGCAGTGGTTGCATTTGGTATGGCGATGGAGGAACAGAACTGTAGTAATCTTGGTTGTTTACTGTCAAACCGCGAGGATACTCATAGGGGGAAATGTTTGGCTGGTGATGTATTTGAGTGTGTGCCATGTACTGAGAAGAATGATACACATGACTTTGATGTGAAGTGTGCTGATGGCTTGAGGGAATGCTCTGTATCAACTGGCCTCTACCTGGAGGTGCCATAGGTATGCTGGGTGGTGGTGGTGGTGGTGGTAGATGATCTTGTCGTTGCTGCTGCTGCTGCTGCTGTTGCTGTTGCTGCTGAACCAGCTGGCTCATGGCCAAAGATGGGTTTCCTGGAGAATCTGTTTCTCTGTTTGGGAATACTCTTTCATTCGACATGTTGCGAAATTTGTTTACAGTGTTAGCTTGAAAGACAGCTAAAGCGGAATCCAGAGCCGTGTCAGTTATAAGCAAGGCCCTCCGAAAGCTCTTGCCAGAGTAGGTTTTCAGTGGCAAATCAATCTGATCTTGAAGTGATGTTCTGGTATGTTGGTGGTTTTGCAAATTGTCAAATTTCGACTAGGCATTCATTCATACCAACGCTCGCAGATCAAAACCGGTAGACTCTGTCTTAGAAAGAGAGGCACAAAAGACTAGGTATTTTTTTCCCTGCTCTTGCCTCACCCCAATAACCACCCCCTTTTTATTATGTAATTGCTTGCAGACACTTGAACGTTTGGAGAGTCCAAAGGGAAACAACCTAGGTGAGGAAAAGCAAGAGATGCTTCACAACTGGATCGGATTGGCTTTCGCAGACTTTTGGCCCTCTTTTTCCGCTTCTGGATCCACAAATAATAAATAGGCCTGGCGCTTCTGGCGCCTCCGAAGCCTTGGATGCCTTTGAAGCCACTGAAGCCTCTGAAGCCTCCATTGTACACCAGCTTATCCTGATGCGAGCCTCCACTGAAAATCCCGAGGCATAGAAGTTGCGTGCTTGCTTGTGTGCTTGTGTGCTTCTTGCCTGGCTTAGATCACAACCAACCAACCGCACAAAAGCTTACATATACGCATAAAGAGCATCACTTTCCACCTGGGAGGAGCCGCTCTTGACGCTTTACGTTTCATGAGTACGTCTCACGTTCTTAATCCCGTTAAAGCTTTGCATTGGGTTCAGACGCAGCAGTGCAGGATACATATGCATGGTCTAATTTGAGCTCCGCTCTTAGTTTTCGGTCCGTGTTTTTCTAGGCAAAGATCAGGCAGACGTAAGACTAACCTAAAGTATTTTTTAGCTTGTCCTTTAGGGTGGTGCCGGCTTGTGAGCAGGAATAGGCGCCGGAGTTGCAGGCCGTGGGAGTGGTTGATGGTATCCGAAGTCTTCAGCGGCCGCTTGCCATATAATGTTCAAGGATAGTCTAGCGATTGGGCTCGGAGATTTGTAGGTGTGTCTACTAGGCATCGTTTTGCATAGTCTTGCATGGGGTACAAAACCATTTGGTGATTTTTTAGTAGCGGAAAAAGTGGTGAAGGGATCTGAGGGAACTGGATTAGACGAAAAGGAGGAGAAGACGTAGTAGGGAGAAAACATGAGACAAGAGCGATCAAAAACATACAAAGAGGCATATATCTATAAAAAAAGAAAAAAAAACTCAAACTAACAGGACCCCAAGCCTGACCCTTTCCAGCAGCATGTCAACCTGTTGCTCTTCTTGCTGGCCGTATCCAGGCCAAGTAGAATAGTGGTAGTTGTCATAGGAGTAGAAATATGGCCTGTCGTACTTTGTCAACTCCAAGTCGTTCTTCAACCGGTAGACCAAATCAGGGTTGGAAGAAAAATACCTTGCGAAACCAATCATCGTTCTGTTGCGGCCTCTGGCCAAATCCCTTTTGAGAATCTTATAGCCATCTTGGCGGTCTCCAAGATAGTTCCCGGCCCTCAAGACATTACCGTGCCAAACTTGATAGATCCAGTCGTTTGATTTGAGGCTTGAAACCTCAACGGAATCTGTGGTGATATCGAAATGGCCAACAACACGACCTTCCACAATCGAGACATAGGCCAATTGATTACCCTCTTTTGCCCTTCTTTGCAACTCAGACAAAAGATACGAATTTATGGCAATGGGACTGATGGCTTCATCGATACCTTTCATGCCGCCATATGGACTCCATGGTGATAGTCTGATACCAACTCTATCTGCACCAAACTCGTTGATTAACAAGTCGATAATCTCCAAAGTTAGCCTAGACCGGTTCTCTATCGAACCCCCATATTTATCAACTCTCAGGTTTGAGGAAGGCTGAAGAAATTCATCCAAAAGATAAGCATTACCGTTGTGGACCTCGACGTAATCGAAGCCTGATGTCTCGATTGCCAATTTTGCAGCTTTCAAATAATCTTGCTTGATCTCTTCAATATCACTAATTGTTAGTTCATGGATTTCCATACCTTCCTGTTTAGCTAAGTTTTCAGCTTCTGCATCTGGCCATATGGCAGATGGTGCAACGATCGGTTTCCCCAATCTCTTCATTTCCGTTGGGTTTGCCATTCTGCCCAAATTCCAAAGTTGGCTTGTCATAAAAGACCCGTTTGAGTGAACCTTATCGACAATTATTTTCCACAGCTGGGCCTGAGCTTGGTTATAGATCCCAGGGGCATGCGCCAAGCCAGAAGCACCAGGTGAGATGAATGTGGCTTCGGAGATGATCAAGCCACCATTATCTTTTGATCTCTGATCATAATAATCTAACATCAAATCTGTTGGGATGCCATCAATCGTGTTTCTACATCTTGTTGTAGGGGAGTGAAAAACTCGATGACTCAAGGTATTCTTCCCGATCTTGATTGGTTGGAACAAATTTGTTGAGCCCAATTCATATAATGCGTTTGACATGGCCCACTTAATTGATTGATTTGACCTTTTAACTAGTGCAGTTTTGATCTGATCTGAAAGAAATCCACAAGTCTGGTTACATTGAAACAACAGATTTTAGAGCCTATTTATATAAGCGGGTAAAATATTGCAGAAGGTTACTTACTAATCAAGTTTCTGGCTTCTTGCACTAAACAAACTTAACCCCAGGTAGTCTTGGGTGTAACGTCATTTTCGGACTTTGTCGGTATGACAAATAATTCTTATCTACAAAATCCGTGGCGACGGATTAAACTACAAATTTGAATTTGAGTGATTTGATCAAATGTGCTAGATATGTGCATTACTAATTGCTCAGTAATCTGTGCCAAGTGGAACCAATTTTCTTGATTTGGTAAAGTAGCCAAGATTTGCTAGAAATATAATCAATATCCCCAGAAAGAATATAAGCCGATGGAAGAAAGTCCGAATAGAAATGAAGCAAAAAGATGACAATCATGAAGCGAACAACGAGGAATCAGCCGATCTGATTATTTTGGATTTGCGAACTTATTTCTGTCAAATGTGTTATACAACAATTTTACTGTTATCGACATTATAGACTATTCGACGAAATATTGATCGAATAAAATTGTGTTTTTCTTGTTGATCATCTCTTCATAAGGACAAAATAACACTGGCGGTATCAGAAAGAATACCACACGAGAAGCACTATATATACTAGGCATTTATCACAAAGACCTCGAGACAGGGAAACACCGTAAAAAAAAGCAAAAACAGAAGATAACCATAATGTAGGAAACCAAAAAATAAAAGTCTGTAAAAGCATCATCGAATACGAAATGCGGTTGCAACAAACAAATAAATAAGGGAAGTGAGGGTGAGGGGATAATGCAAAAAAATAAGCAGCAGACTCATTAATGTAAGCAATGGTTGCACGCCCTTACACCTCTTTTTTTTTTTGAAACTTGTTTTGTTTCTCGTAGACTTTGAACCGCTTCCAAGCTTTTCAAGCTTGCTTCTTCTCAGCTTTCTTGTTCTCGTTCACTTCCTTCAACTTCTTACATTTTTCAGTATTTCTCAAGAACTCGGCATGGCTCTCAATTTCGTTGCACATGTCAAACATGCATTCGTCCTCCAAATACAGGAACTCGAACCCATTAACGCAAATCAACTCCTTCATACTTTCAAACAACCTCAACTCGAAATCGTAGTCGAAATGTTGGCTGTTCATGGTATTTGAACCCAAAAATCTCAATCTCCTGTTTGATTTAGAATCAAAGAGCATCTTGTTTCTGATAGGGTGTAGTTTAGGGAAGTTCAAATGGAAAAAAGTTGGCTTTAATTCGTCATTTTTGATGAGATGAATCTTATCGTCTCCCAACTCGGCATTAGCCTCATCTAGCGAATCATATTGTTTGTTGCTCAGTATCAAACTTTCCAAATTTTTTTGAACAATCTCGTATGATTGCGCAGGGTCATAGTGCAACATCCCATGCCCTGCAAACCCATTCGAATCATGAGCACCCAAAATTCCAATTCTATCTATTTGATAGTACGATTCACCAAGGACATGAGCAGCACTGATAAAAGTCTCCTTATCACCCTCACCAGCTGTACCTTGTGATAGAATTGAGTAATAACATTTTGGTCCATACATGTTGTAATAGAATGCAAGAAGCAAACTTCTGATATGCATTGTCTTGTTTATAAACATCTGCCCAGACTCTGTTGAAGCATCGGGTATAGTTCCTTCAAAATCGTGGAAGGGGATCAAGTTTGGATCTTTCTTCTCGATGTTTTGCTTTATATACGTTTGATATGGTGAATCGTTATACCTTACCCTCTTAGTGTTGTCATATTTCTTGTTTGCAATGTTGTAATATTTAGGATTTGTTGTTCTCCTCCAATAATCCGGGAAAAATATCATACCAGTAGTGGTATACGGTTCCAAGTTGAAAAATCTATCAGGGTCTTGTAAAATGATATCGTCGGCGTCCAACAATAGGATATCACTGAACGATGAGTACAAGATTGCCAACGACTTATACTGATAACCCTTGAACAAACCCTCTTTGTAGGTATCTCTACCAATCAAATCTGGAAGTAGAATACAACGAACAGGCCCATAATGCTCATTTGCCTTTGAGCATAGTTCAGGCTCATATTCTTCATCGGATGGAATGAATATTTCCACAGGTAATGTGGACCCAGTCAACCTCAACATTTTCAAGCTGATCATACCCAACCATGAGTATTTTCCACCACCAACCATAACAACACCTCTTCCTGTGTAGACGTCCTCGAACTGCAGCAAAGGTGGGAGTGACTTGACAATCTCCGAGTGCTGTTTGGTCAACGATTTCACCTGCAGAGGCGTCATGTTTATGAAGCTTGTCGTCAACAACTTCTCGTCCAGCCTGAAGATCTCATTGTCTCCATTACGCTTGCTTGGTGCAGTTTTGTCGGGGTTGAGGTAAACGAGCTTGCCCACCGATGGTTTTGTCTTGAGAAAGAGATCGATATATTTTTGCAAGTTGACCTGGATCTTGGCCGAGATGATGTTGTAGTTTTTCAAGCCCAACCGCTCCTCCTCCGCTGTTGCACTGCTGATGGCCTTTTGCGTCGACGACTCTGATATTGGCGACTTCAAGCTGTACGAGAGGTCGTCCTCGAGCTGGCTCTTCACGCTGAGCTTCGCTGAAGCATGCGTAAGAGTACTATTTTGCTGAAACCCCGCGTACTTGAAGTTGCCACCACTTTCATTGAGAAGCTCAAACAACTGGAACCCGATGAATATCAAGCCAAGTGAGAGAACTAGTTTTACTAACCACAGTCTCATCGACCTCGACTTCATGCTGCAGCCTCTGTAGAACGCTCTTTTGCGATACTTTTCATCTTTTCTTTCCATGGTCTACACTATACGTCCAATCAGTCCATTGACACACTATATATGGCACCAGTTACTTTTACACTTTTATGTATATATATATGGTTGGGTCATATATAATATCTGGGACCTTCAATTTTTTAATTTTTTTTTGGGACTTTTGGGATTTTTGGATCTCTTTTTTGTTTTTTTTTTCTTTTTTTTCCTCTTCATTTCCCTTCAAAATATGACGACACACACTAATTATAGATTCCAAGACGTACATGCAATAGGACAACAACCAGCACACAAGCTGACCGACCACGTAGCACCGTAACCTATCCATGTCCACATCCATGTCCATACTTATACTCGTATCCACATCCACATCCGCATCCCGACTCCCACCCATACCCACACCCACACACCATCTAGCGCAGTTCAGCGCAGCGCAGCCCCTTTTTGTTTTAGTCTGCAAGTAAGCGATCGCGCTCTTGTGCCGGTTGTTAGTGGTGGAAGTAGGTATCCATAGACAATACGTGGATGACACATTCGCTGCTGACGGTTTGCTAGACCTCTGGCCATAAGCACATACGCACATAAGCCATCCATCCCGCCAGCCAGCCAGCCAGCTTAGCTGCCTTGTTCGTTTGAGGTAGCCCACCTCTCTCCACCTCTAATGCTTGCAGATACACACACCCCAATGAAAATCATTGGAGCGCTACATAATGTCCTGCCAAACGGCCTAGCAACCCGCACCCAGATCCATTATTATGTTTTCTTTTTTCTGCTGTGTTTTGCAGTTCTCGATTGGGGCAACATTGAGCGCGGAGTTGTGGCAGTTTTCCGATACACGACCATCTGTACGACACCAACGCTGGGGCCTCGCTGGGGCAAGTCAAAGAGGCATCGACAAGAACGAGGCTTAGCGGCATTGTTACCGTGCACATAACCAGCACAACTGCACAACTGCACGGAAGCACGGCTGCACGGCTGCACAACTGCACCAGCACACCACTCACATCCATACACCGTAGGGGGATGTGAGGAAGTCAGTCCCATACACCGTCTGTAACACCCAAATCCATTTTTGAATGAGAAGAGCGCCCCTGTTTGTGTTTTCTTCAGTTTGTTTGTTTACACAAGAGAACAAGAGAACTAGAGAACAAGAGAACAAGAGAGTAAGGTATCCAGGAAGCCCACAATCACTCCTCTCCCAGCTTCAAAAAAAAGCAAAAGAAAAGATGGCGAACTTGAATACACCACAGAAAAGAATAGACGTGTCGATGATGTCGGTGCTAGAGCACTCGTTTTTGGACCACACCGACGAAAACATAAACCAGCTGCTGACACCCAAGGCTCCCACAAGCACAGATGAGTTGAACAGGATAAAGAAACGTGTAGCCACGACGCCGTTGACACCAACGTTTATCCAGAAAAATGTAATAAGAAGGAAGTACTCTGCAGATGCGGAGAACTTCCACGGAAATGGTAAAATTGATGAGGTGTACTCAGAAGCTGAAGAAGCATCTTCGACCGGTGCTGGATCTCCGTTGAAGAAGAATCCGGCAAGGGCGATGAGCTCGACAGGGTTGGGAACATTAGAGGATGAAAACATAACGTCTAGTCTAGATGAGGTCAAGATTGATGTTCTTGAGCTACAGAAGCTGCAAGATAGGGAAAATGAGTATCTTGAGGGTTTATGCAACAGGGAAATCAAAGACCTATTGGAGTTTATGATTATGGAGAGAAAATTCGAAAAAAGCTATGTCTAGGAGATCGGCTCTTGTATTCTACTTATGAACATTAAATATGTTTTTCCCATTCTTCTCTTTCTCTCCCTCGTATCTGGTTATCATCATTCGGGAATATTATTGATTGAAATTTTTTTGGAATTGAAACTGGCAACACTAGAATTACTTTTATTCGAATTCCACTTCCCCAAAAGCTACGGGGACCGAGTAAGTATCAACATGGATTTTCTCATCAAAACAATTTGAGAATCTCAACAGCTGTTAATCTTCTGGTTGATTGGAATTCCATGATTCTTTTATAATTCTCCAATATAGGCCTAAAATCACATCTGGGTAGAATTACTTCACTAGAAAACCCTTTCTTTGAAATGAAGTTCATATATTTGAACGAATCTATATCTTTAACCTCATCCCAGTCGTGTAGACCCTTGGTACCAAATACATCCAAAATTGATGATAGTAAGGCCAAATCTGAAAAATTCCCATCTTCGCTGATTATCACCTTTCCGTTCTTTGAGAAAATCAGACTCATTATTATTCCAAGCGACCAGATGTCAACAGCTGAGGAATAACTGTGATATCCAAATATCAACTCTGGCAGTTTGTAAGAACCTGTGGCAACATCGGTGATTTTGGCATTTGAAGGCTCCGTACCATAGTTGTCAGGTTCCAAATAGGATATACCAAAGTCTGCAATGATTGGTGGTGAATCTAAATCCTTGAAAAAAATATTCTCCGGTTTCAAATCTCTGTGGATTAAACCTTTAGAGTGAATGAATATTAGCGACTTGGTTAAGTCTCGAACAATTTCCCTGCCTCTGGCCGGATCAAGATTATTCGTGACAGTATACTTCTGATCTTCATCATCATCCTCAACCGGGATGTAAAACAGGTTGAATCTCCTTGTACAGCTTTTGTCAATCACATCTGCCAAAGTGTACTGATAGTATGGGAAGACCAAGTACAACTCATCATGAATCTCAAAATGGTCTATCAATTCAATTGTGTGATGAATATGAAAGTCATCCATGAGCATCATCAAGTTCTTCAACTCCAATCTGCTGTTGTGAGGCGGTCTATCATCGTCTGGTTCCGAGACTTTCAATGCTACTATAGAGCCATTATCTATTCTTTCACTCTTGTATACAACCGATGATGGCCCTCCGTAAATTCTTTGCCTGTTGTGCCCATATAAAGTAAGTTTGTCCATTTCACCAACTCTTCCAAATAAACCGCTGTTGTTATATTCTACAGCTCAGTCTTTATTTGCCTTCAACCTCTTGTATAACCATCAGATCAGATAACAAGCAAATGTGGACTTCATCCGGCAAAAAATCAAAAGACAAAAAATCTGGAAATCAGCCATCAAACAGCGTCAATTAGCAGCACAAAAATCCATCACAAACAAACAGCAATTGAATTCCATAATATACTGGTAGTCTTTGTTTTTTCTTAATTTCATTTGAAACATATCCTCTGGCTTGGTCGTTCATTATTAAGGGGTGCAAGTACAGCTGATTGATAATTCATTTTCATAAAAGGAAGCAAACCCAGCTTTTGAGCAGCATGTCAACTTTGATCTACCCAGAATGGGTTCAGATGGAGTTGGGGGATATGGGTAAATCCATATTCAATGATCTACCATTATCCAAAGATAGGTTTGAGTTGAAGAAAACAAGCATAGAGACTTCATTGGTTTTGCAGGATTACAAGCTATTGAAAAATCTCACCAAGACAAGAGATGGATTGTTAACAGTTGAATTGAGGAGGAAGGCTTGGCCAATGCTAATGGGAATCAAGAATATGCATCTCTCAAACCACTTGGACCTGGCAACCCTTGAACCAGTTGATTACAAGACATTATGTGTACATAAAGATGAAGATCAGTTGAAATTGGATATTGAAAGAAGTTTTGTATATTATCCAACAAACACATCTGACTACGATTTGAGAAATTTGAGGATAAAGTTATCGAACTTAATAACAAAGGTTCTTCGGTTCAATCCTGATTTGAATTATTATCAAGGGTACCATGATGTTGCCACCATATTCTTGTTGGTTTTCAAAGACGAAACGGAGTCATTCGTCGCATTAGAAAATTTCACACTTTTTCATTTGAGAGATTTCATGTTGCCAACTATTGACTCTTCAATTGATCATTTGAAATTAATTCCAGAGCTACTATCCAAAATTGATTACAAGTTCAGCAAGTTGATAACAATGGTGGAGCCATTCTATTCGTTGTCTTCAATCATTACCATTTACGCTCATAACTTTAGAAGATTTGATGATATTTGTTTGATTTGGGATTTTGTCATTTCGGAAAGTTCAATTGTGTATCCAATATATTTTTACGCATCGGCATTAATCTATTACAAAGAAGACATATTATATGACTTACAGGAATTATCAGGATGCTCTGAAAAGGAATTGGGAAATGAAACTTTTTTGTCAGAGAATAAAGATATCATTCACTCATTGTTATCAAATTTGATGGATAAGAATTTCAACAATGAAAGGAACAAGTCACAGTTCTTCGAAATATTGCAGTTATCATTGGGCTATCTCACCAAATTCCCTCCATCTAAGCTAAAATTTTATGCCAAAACAGTTTCAGAAAACTCTGTGTTGAAAAGCTCTTCGATTTATAAACCAAACTTCTCGCTGGAAGATTTAACAAATAAGAGTACTAATTATACATATGACATGTTGACAGAATTATTTGAAGCACAGTTGAGAGAGAATGAAACTCGTATGGAGCTGAAGACAAGGAAAGAGCAAGAAGCATTTCATTTAAACGGTTCCACCATTGATCACTGTACAAATTTCTTGTCCACTTACCTAAATTCTTCTTTCTTCAGCCAGGACTTAATAATTCGTAACAAGAACTTGAAATTATCATCTTTTGTGCTCAAAGTTTCATTTGCAGTGGGATTAGTCACAATATTGATGAAAATTGCTGTTGGTCATAATTTCAACAATAGTTACTTTGATTGGAATCAATTGAGTGAAACTAGCAATGGAATAGTGTTAGTTGGGTTTCGAACACTGAAAAGGGTATTTACTGGGAATGGCTTGAGTCTATCAGGTGTTAGGTTTTTTGAGGTCAGGGATTCAATGTCCAACATTTGGAGTTAGGTGTCAGTCAAGTTGGAGTTTTCTGCTATATTTCTAGAAGAAGGTTAAAATAGGCTTTTTGTTTGAATTAATGTTTCTTTTTTACTGCTTTATTTGCCCTTCTTGCTTTTTCTATATTTTTCAATTTATACAATTTGTGTTGACTTTTTTGACTACTTTTAACTTTACAACAATTTAAGACTTATTTGAATCTTTGATTTGAACGCTTGAGATAAATAATGTTGAGATAACTTGACAAGAAGTCCGAGCAGGAGATAATGATACACAGTTAAAGTTACACAATTGAAGGGAAGAAAAGAACAAGAAAATATAAATGCGACAAGATGAAAACAAAGAAGACTCAAAGATCAACACTAATATCATACACTAGCACCAACTCTGTATGAACTCCGCTCCAACCTCTATTTCCAGAAGCGCTGATCAAAAACCTACATGTTGGATCTACATACAAATCTGATAAGACACCACCGTGATGACCAGGAACAATCAAAAATGGCATTTTCAGCTTTTTGACATTGTTATTCGCATCATCGTACAATCTCATGTCATACAATCTAATATTATCGTATGAACCACATAGAATATGGTTGTTGTTCAACATAGGTTGAACAACGCTGACCGGACCAGAAACTTGAGGAAACCTCAACACTTTTGAAGGTATTGTTGAGTACTTCCCAATCTTTGATACGACTGGCATCTTCAAAGAGAATTCTTCGACAGTGGCATTTCTACGACCCGCATAAACGAAATCCCCATCATTTGACCAACAAGATGACATACACCATGGGGGTGTGTTTTGTGGAACAGGATATCTGATGACATTGTTGGTAGCTGTTGGCAATCTTTTATCCCAAATGTTTAGCGAACCATCCATTGATGAAGATAGAAATATGTTATCATCAAGGACTGTTTCTAATGCAGGCATCGATCCTGATTGTTGAGCGGAGATTTCTGATCTTAAAGTTGAGGTAGAATCATCCTCCATAACTATATCCTGTTTCTGATTGTCATTCATTTCCAGTTTGCTCAAAGAATCACTTTTTTTCAGTTCTTCATCCTCTTCGTCATCATCACTTCCAAACAACGAATCCAAATCATCATCCTTTGGTTCTTCACTTTTATTAGAAACATAGTTCAGCGCATCTATTGTGATTCCACCACTTGGCCTATAATGGAGTTTTGATATTTGACCGGTTGATCCTATAAATTCATTAACGACACTGCCGTTGTTCAAATCCCATTCCATGATCTTTCTATCCCAGGATCCACTCAAGAATTTATTTTCTGAGGTATTCAACTGTATACTACTGACGGCGTTATTATGCTGCTTTGAGCCTTTGCCGCTTCTAAAGTGATACTGGAGTGTACTTTCAGAATGTCTTATAGTCTGTAAATTAATACCACCGCTTTCTAATCCTGAAAGCATCCATAAAGAATCTGACTGCACAGCCATGGAATAAACAGGAGAAGTCTTTGGTTCATAATGTGTCAAGGGTGCACTAGATTTTTGCACATCATCTGTCTTTTTGTTCTTCAGTTTTTTTTTTGTTGGAGCAGTTGTGGTGTTCATATTGCTCAAATCGTTCCTGGAAATTGGCTGCTCATTTTCCCAATATGATGTGAGAATACCTGCCAATGATATAGAATCAACCAACAAGTGCTTTTGAGCAACTGTTAGCTGCAATTTTCCTTGGACCGAAGATATTAGATCAAACTGCCTGATAAACCCATCTTCCCCACCGGTATATAAGTATTTTGGCCCTCTGGAGACGGCGATTGAATGCACGCCCCCAGAGTACGGTATTGCCACAAAAGGTGCAATGTCAAATGCTGTTGCATTTCTCGCCCTTTTCAATAGCTGTTCCCTTGTTGATACCAGATTTGCCTCCACCACTATAGGTGGTTCTGTTTCTTCTTTATTTGTAACAGATCCTTCAAGTTCTTTTGATGTTGTATCTGACCCCTTGGTCACTTCTTTGCTATCATTATCAGTGGAAGGTTTTTTGCTGGTTTCATCAGAAATGGGAGCATCTTCCTCGTCGTCATCTTCTTCTTCCTGATCGTCCTCTTCATCTTCGTCGTCATCGTTCTCGTTCTCATTCTCATTCTCATTTTCATCTTCTTCTCCACCCTCTTCCTCATCTTCTTCTTCCTCTTCTTCTTCTTCCTCCTCTTCTTCATCATCATCTTCTTCCTCTTCCTCCTCTTGGTCTTCCTCCAATTCTTCCGGTTCTACTGTTTGCTGTTGGGATGCTAACTCATCTTCTTCATCTTCGTCATCCAAGTCACCAGCTTCCAACATCTCTGTATCATTGTCACCAAACATGTCGTTACTCATTCTGTACCTGAGAATGTCTCCCTGCCTCTAAGAAATTCTTCAATATAGATATCTTGAATTGGACAGTATCCGAGGTACAAGTAAATTGACTCTTTGTATCTTAGACTCTATTTTTTATTGTCTGGGATAAACTTATAGAGACATTTCTAATTAGATCAATTTGTTATAGTTACACTACCACATCTAAATTACTAGTTACCACATAACTTTTGATTTTAAATTTTCAACAAATGCCCGTGTAGCGTAATGGTTAACGCGTTTGACTTCTAATCAAAAGATTCTGGGTTCGACTCCCAGCATGGGTGCTTTTGTCATTTATTTTTTTTACTTTCAGATCTTTTTTTTTTTCTCAGAAACAAATCTCCACTTCATCAAATCTCCTCTTTATCTATCTATTTATCACATAATTTTTGAGAGTATTTCAAACAATTACTTCTGTGCCATTAACGTGAATATTAATCAGACTGCTCAGACCGTGCCAGTAAAGGTAGTCAGTTGTACAAGAACGCGTTCCCTCTTTTCACATCTTGAAACGCGACCGTAATTGGGTCGTAATTCTTAACGAAAGTCACGCTGCCACAGTACTACAAGTTTTGCCGGAAATAAGAACCGACCAGTTTTTGGTGTGTGAAGGAAAAAAAATTGAATACTAGATAGATATGAAGTAAAGTATCAAACCGATTCAGAAATCTTGGTAACTTCTATCAAGTCATATTTGTTTCTCAATTTCTGTTTTGCATTTGCATTTTTTTGGTACTGTGTACTGAAAACCATCATATACTCCATATTTATAATTGACGATGTCATCCAAACCAGCAAAGTTCAAAGGATCATCAAGTGCAAGATTTGTCAAGAGCTCAAAGAATGACTACAGCGATTCTAGAAATAAAAAATACCTGCAGGATCAACTGCAGATGCTACAGACAAGGTTAGAAGCTGTGAAAGAGAATGATAGAATAGACTCAGTATTCGGATTTGATAGGTTTGAGAATGGCTCGCAAAGAATGGGATGGTTAGTCAACATGCACCCAACGCTTATACTCACCGATGATTACTTATCAGGATACTCCGGCGTCGACTACTATTTTTTAGATGAGGAAGGTGGATCTTTTAAATCGACCATCCAATTTGACCCATACTTTTTACTAGCTTGTCAAACAGGTTATGAGGCAGAAGTTGAGGAATCTTTGAAAAGAAAACTTGAAGGAACATTAAAGAAGGTTGAAAGATTGACGAAGGAGGATTTGGAAATGAGAAACCATTTGATAGGATTGAGGAGAACCTTGGTCAAACTTTCGTTCCATAACGTCAATGATTTGCTTGATGCAAGAAGGCAACTAGCGCCAATAATTCTGGAAAATAAGAAAAGCAAAGACAATAAAGATGTGTTTGCGGATGTGGACTTCAACTATAAAGATTTCAATAATGACGATGAAGATGACGATAATTTTACGGGTTCAGGATATCAGAATAAGGTGAAGAAGCAAAATGCCATGGAATGCATTGAAGATATTAGAGAGTATGATGTTCCGTATCATGTCAGAGTTTCGATAGATAAAGATATACGAGTCGGTAAATGGTACAAAGTGGAAGCAGCACAAGGAGCAGTCACTTTAACAGAAAACAAGGAAAAGGTTGCGTTTGCAGACCCTGTGGTGATGGCATTTGATATAGAAACAACAAAGTTACCTTTGAAATTTCCAGACTCAAGTTTTGATCAAATAATGATGATATCGTACATGATTGATGGAGATGGATTTTTGATCACAAACAGGGAAATTATCAGTGAAGATATAGACGATTTTGAATATACTCCCAAACCAGAATATCCAGGGATGTTTGCCATTTTCAATGAAGCCAATGAGAAAGCCTTATTGGAAAGGTTTTTCGAACACATCAGGGATGTTAGACCAACTGTTATTGCAACCTTTAACGGTGATTTCTTTGATTGGCCATTTGTCGAAAACAGGGCTTTGTATCATGGATTGGATATGTATAAGGAAATCGGATTTGCTAAAGATTCAGAAGATGAGTATAAGTCAAGTTATTGCGTGCATATGGATTGTTATAGATGGGTAAAAAGAGATTCTTATTTACCACAGGGTTCGCAAGGTCTTAAAGCTGTTACTACTGTTAAGTTGGGCTACAACCCAATTGAATTGGATCCTGAGTTGATGACACCATATGCTTACGAAAAACCACAGATACTTTCTGAATATTCTGTTTCTGATGCTGTTGCCACATATTATCTTTATTATAAATATGTTCATCCATTCATCTTCTCATTATGTACAATCATTCCATTGAACCCAGATGAAGTTTTGAGAAAGGGTACGGGTACACTATGTGAGATGTTGTTGATGGTTCAAGCATTTCAGAAGGAGATAGTATTTCCTAATAAACATACTGAACCAGTTGAAAGGTTTTATAATGGACATCTATTAGAATCCGAAACCTATGTTGGCGGACATGTTGAGTCTTTGGAAGCTGGTGTTTTCAGATCGGATATTCCAAACGATTTCAAGGTGGATCCAACAGCGATAGAAGAGATTTTGGCGGATTTACATAATTCTTTGAAGTTCGCTATAACAGTGGAAGGGGGAAAGAAAGTTGAAGATGTGGTTAATTACCAAGAAATATACGATGAGATCAAGGGTAAGTTGCTAGATTTAAAGAAAAATCCGAAGCGGACAGAAACACCGTTAATTTATCATGTTGATGTTGCTTCAATGTATCCAAATATCATGACCTCAAATAGATTACAGCCTGATTCTATGAAGAGTGAAGAAGACTGTTCTGCTTGTGATTTTAATCGCCCTGGAAAGACTTGTGCAAGAGTTTTACCATGGAGTTGGAGAGGTGAGTTCTATCCAGCTGATCATAGAGATTATTTGATGTTAAAGAGATCTTTAGAGAACGAAGAAGGTTTCGAGAACATGTCTTATCAGACAAAAGTCACAAAGCTAAAGAAAAGGTTGGAAGACTATTCAAGGAAAGTATATCACAAAATCAAACAGACTGAAGAGGTAAAAAGGGATGCTATCATTTGTCAACGTGAGAACCCATTCTATACAGATACTGTTTCGAGTTTTCGTGATAGAAGATACCATTACAAGACTTTGGCCAAGGTTTGGAAGGGGAAACTTTCCAAGATTGATAGCGACCAAGTGCACGAAAAGGATGAGGCTAAAAAGCTTATTGTCTTGTACGATTCTTTACAACTTGCCCATAAAGTTATCTTAAATTCATTTTACGGTTATGTTATGAGAAAAGGGTCTAGGTGGTATTCGATGGAGATGGCAGGTGTAACATGTTTGACTGGTGCAACAATTATTCAAATGGCAAGAGCTTTGGTTGAAAGGTTAGGAAGACCGTTAGAATTGGATACGGATGGTATTTGGTGTATCTTACCCTCATCATTTCCAGAAAACTATAATTTCAAATTGAAAGATGGCAAAAGTGTTTTTGTCAGTTATCCATGCTCAATGTTAAACTATTTGGTTCATGAAAAGTTTACAAATCACCAATACCAGGAGTTAGTTGACCCTGAAAGATTGAAATATGAAACTCACTCCGAAAATTCGATTTTCTTCGAAGTTGATGGTCCATACAAAGCTATGATTTTACCCACATCCAAGGAAGAAGGCAAAGGTTTGAAAAAAAGATATGCAGTTTTTAACGATGATGGATCCATTGCAGAGTTGAAAGGGTTTGAGCTAAAGAGAAGAGGTGAATTGCAATTGATCAAGAATTTTCAGCAAGATATCTTCAAGTTGTTTTTGGACGGAAGTAATTTGGAAGAATGTTACGGTGCAGTAGCTAATGTCGCCAACCGTTGGTTGGACGTTTTGGATTCGAAAGGTGCAATGTTAGAAGATGAGGATTTGATCGATTTGATTTGTGAGAATAGAAGTATGTCAAAAACACTAGCCGAATATGGTACCCAGAAGTCCACATCTATAACGACCGCAAAAAGATTGGGAGAATTTTTGGGAGCAGAAATGGTGAAGGACAAAGGTTTGGCCTGTAAGTATATCATTGCTCGTAATCCAGTACATGCACCTATCACAGATCGTGCCATTCCAGTTGCAATTTTCAGTTCTGACTTAGCAATAAAGAGACAATTTTTGAGGAGGTGGTTGGTCGACAATTCGTTAGATGACTTCGATCCAAGAACAATTCTTGATTGGGATTACTATAGAGAAAGACTAGCTTCAGTTGTTCAGAAAATAATCACAATTCCTGCTGCTTTGCAGAACATCAAGAATCCAGTTCCTAGGATTCCACATCCTGATTGGTTGAGAAAAAAAATTGCAACCAATGAGGATAAATTGAAGCAAGTCTCTATCAACAAATTTTTTGGTCAGGCCACTAAATCTCAAGTCATTGCTAAGCAGCTTAAAGATATGGAAGACATTGGTAGAGAAGACCAGGATGAGACTTACAGAGGCTCCAAAATGAGTAAAGTGACTTCTAAGAAGAGGAAGTTGAGACAACAGATGGAGGAAGAGGCCAAAGAGACTGAGTTAATTCTAAGCGGTAAATGCCCAGATCCGGTTGATGATTATGTTGGATTTTTGATATACCAGAAAAAGAAATGGACTAAAGATTTGAAACTGCAACTGACTAGAGAACAACTATTTGGCCCCACTTCTGTATCAAGGAGATCAAAAGGAGCCATTGGACAAATGTTTCAACAAAGAGCTGAGAGTTTTGCTTCAAGCTCATGGGATGTTATTCTGTATAAAAAGCATCCTTCTAATCCTGGTGATGTCAAAGCATTGGTTTTGATAGATGGTAAGATTCAAACATTCATTGTTCATGTTCCAAAAAAAGTTTATTTGAATTTTGGTGATGAGCAAGTGACAAAGGAAATTTCAAAGCTTTTGACCCCAAAAAACAAAGGTAAGGTGATTCTTGAAAAACAACCATCCTCTAAAATCTTACCAAATGGTCATAAATCCAAAAACTTGATTAGGTTTCAAAGTTCAGAACCCATCTTTGCAGAGGAATTCAACAAACCTGGTTCCATATTTCAACATGAGTCATTAGAAGGCATATATGAATCACAGATCTCTTCTGTTGAAAGAGTGGTAATCGATTTGGGTTCAAGCGTTAGGTTTGATGAAAAAGAAATTGGTTCTTTGGGCAGATCGATGGAGCGCGGTTTCGATCAGAAGTCCCTAACTCCACTCCATTCTGAGAGATACTTATCAGACTTCAAGATGGATGTTGTTTACTTATTGCATATTGTTAGCAATCAGTATGAGTTTTTCACCGTCTTCAAGAGTTATGAAAGCGAAGTCACAATATATGTTCTCAAGCCATCTTCTAATGCCCAAGAATTAATCTCTTCTTCAAGCATCGAAAAGATATACAAGGACTTGTTTAAAAAGAAGTATGAGAAATTCTACAAGAATTACAACATTATCGATTATAAGGACGATATGAGTTTTGAGACCATCTACTTCAACGATATTGGCAAACTATACAAGAAATTGAACCATGTTTTTGGTAAATTGATTGACGAGAAATCGACCAAACCTTTGTTGTCATTGCAGTCCTCTTACTGCTCAAAGTTGATCAAATTGGTTAAGTCGCTATCAGAATTTCCAATTGTTGAAATGTCAATCAATGGCGATTTCAATTTACCAGCATTGAACTGGCAATCCACTTTGTTGAGAAAAATTGTCAATCATTATTTATCATTATCTAATTGGCTAAAGCATTTGATTGATCTTTCAAAATACAGTAATATTCCATTGTGTAACTTGAAAATCCAAGACAGTATGACTTATTTGACTGATGTTATCTATTCAAGAAGGTTGATTAAGCAAGATTTTGTTTTGTGGTGGTCACCAAATCCTTTACCTGATCATGGAGGCATGATTGAGATGAATAGTTCAAGTGAGGAGTCGTTAGAGTTCCCGATCATCAATAGACCTGAGATCTATGAAAATGTTTCTTTAGAATTGGATATCAACAACTTGACTATTAACTCTTTATTGTCTTCCGCGTTGATCAACGAACTGGAAGGCACAGATTTAGCTGATCAGGAGTTGGATTATGATGGCGGGGGAACATTTGCTGAAGACACGTTCTCAACTGGTGCATTATCTGTATTGAGGTCAATGGTTAGAGAATGGTGGGATGATGCAGTCAAGAACAACTCCAATGCGGACATGATGATCCATAACTTCGTATCATGGGTGACCAAATCAAATTCGTACTTGTTCGACCCATCGCTACAGTATCATGTCCACAACTTAACTAAAAAATCATTGTTGCAATTATTAGGTGAATTCAAGAAAATGGGATCGAACGTTATTTTTGCGAATAGAAATAAGATTATTTTGAAGACGACAAAATTGAACGTTGAAAATTCCTATGCTTATGGACAGTATATTACCAAGGTCACAAGATCGAAACTGTTGTTCAACTACTTAGATCTATCAGTAACAAGATATTGGGATTATTTGATCTGGATGGATCAGTATAACTACTGTGGTAGGGGTTGCTTTCAAATTTCCAACGAAAGCACAAAGTTGGAAGGTTTTTCGAACTGGTCAATCAAAAACTTTCTACCTATTGTATTACAGCCAGAATTTGAGGATTGGATCATTATTTTTTTGGACACTCTCACAAAGGAAAAGGACTCTGTGATGGAAGGTACTACTTCACAACAGCACAGACAAACGCAGCTCAATCATATCTTGGATAAAAATAAGATGAAAGCGAATAATGATGACGTTACAAGTTCCTGTGAAACATTCAGAAAACCGTTGATAAAGAGATTTGAGCAGTTGATTAGGCTACAAAATCAGTCAATACTTTCGTCATCATCGTCACAGGATTATGAGTTTCCAAGATTACCAGGCTCATACTTGAGCCTATCTAATCCGACACTAGAATTCCTGAAAATCCTTTGTCACATTATGTCGTTATCAAAGAAGAGAAACATTGAAATTAGAATGTTAAGAAAGGATTTACTAAAGCTATTCGAAATCAAAGAGTTTAGCGAGGATGCCACTTTCCATAACCCATCGGCATCCTTGAGGTTGCCTCAAATACTATGTGAGTACTGTAACACAATGAAGGATATCGATTTCTGTAAGGACGAACACATCTGGGAATGTGAAAAGTGCACCAAATCATTCAACAAGGTCTCCTTGGAAGAGAAGTTAATCTTTGAGCTCAAGAAGAACTTGACCCTGTACTTCACCCAAGACTTGAAGTGCGACAAATGCTTCAAGATCAAGAATGATAATTTGAGTGACTACTGCTCTTGTTCGGGTAATTGGGTGGAAACCATTAGCAAAAGGGATATTATCAAGAAACTCAAGATTTTCGAAAATGTCTCCACGTTTTATGACTTGAAGTTGTTGAGAGATGCTATGGAAGAAGGAGTTTGAGGAAACCTGTTTTATATCTGCTTCTTTTTCAATCAATATACGATCTTTATTTAATACCTTTGGATATCTCTTGGTTTGACCAGAGGAAAAAGGGATATCAACTACCGGTAAGCCTCCTCGGTTGTAAATGTAAATGCCTCGGTGACTAAATTTCCATCAAATTCCAAAAAGTGGATTTTTCAATTCTTTCCCACAAGTTGAACCATAATATCAAAAGCTTTTGGTGAGGTTCAGCAGACTATGTTGAGTCAATTATAAATCTATAAATTCATATATATTAAGTAATTGTCATTAGCGGCTCACTAACGGGACACATCAATCATACTGTACGCAAAAAGAGGTTGAAATTTTCTTGAGGAGGAACTTGCAGAATGTCAGATAGAAACAATAACATCGACCTTGACGAGAATGTGGACGTGAAGAAAGTCAACTCTAGTATTTTCAACACTCCCAGGTTGGCATCGAACGCCTCTACGGTCAATAGAAACTCTTTGAAGAGCGTCAATACTTCAGATTATGAGACTCCAGAAGAAGGGACAATAGGTGATGATGATGACAACAATAATGAAGAATTCTCTGTCCAAGAGTTTGATGCAGAAGCCGAGCAGCTTGAGAGTGCATCATTGCACAAGACCATTACACACGGCTCTATTATAAGCAACAGTATTGCAAATCCAAACAACTATTTCACCGAAGCTGAATTGGAAAAGGTTGATACAGAGACAGATTTGGTCAGGTTGGATTTACAAAGATCGCTCAGTCATTATTCACAGCAGCACACACATAAGAAAGTTGAAGAAGAAGGGGAAGAGGAGGAAGAGAAGGGAGTTTTATTAGAGTCATTGGATTGGGACTCACCAACGGATCCTGATAACCCAAAAAATTGGAGCACCAAGAAAAAATGGTTTGTAACAATGACTGCTGCTGGTGTTTGTCTTGTTGTCACCTTTGGGTCCTCGTTGTTTGTCTCTGGTTCGAGTTCGTTGGAGCTGGAATTCGGTATATCAGAAACACTAGCTTTATCAGGATTGACGTTTTACTTGATTGGGTTGGCTTGCGGTCCAGTTTTGGGAGCTCCACTTTCTGAATTGTTTGGTAGAAAGATAGTTTACTCAACATCATTACCAATATCAATGCTTTTCATAATGGGTGTCGGTTTATCACAGAACATTGAAACAGTTTTGGTGTTGAGATTTTTCTCAGGTTTCTTTGCATCGCCTGCAATGGCAATTGCAGGGGGTACTATTTCCGATATTTGGAGTCCTGATATGTTGGGTATCGCAATGAGTACTTTCTGTTTGGCACCGTTTTTGGGGCCAGTATTGGGACCGGTCATTGGATTGTTTGTTGCCGAATACAAAGGCTGGAGATGGACATTATGGGTCAATTTGATGGTATCAGGTGCGATTTTACCGTTGGTCTTATTAGCCGATGAAACTTATAAACCAACAATTTTGAAGTTGAGAGCTAAGGAGAGAAATATTAAAATCAAGAAATCAGGTATGAGTGGATTACAATTTTTGAAATTCATCATGTTTGTCACGTTGTTGAGACCTATTCAGATGTTATTCTTGGAACCAATTGTAATGGTATTCTCGATTTATATTGCGTTTGTCTTTGCCGTCTTGTTCGGATTTTTTGAAGCGTATCCTGTTATTTTCAGAGGTACCTATCGTATGGATCTCGGTGTATCTGGTTTACCATTTTTGGGAATTGGACTTGGTTTATGTATCGGTACAGCCTTATTCATTTACATCGATAGAACACATTTTTTCAAAAAAAATGATGATGGAACATTTGGCAAAAAGGGCAAAAATGGTGAACCATTCAAACATACACCAGAATCAAGATTATTGATCTGTAAAATTGGTTCTATTACGTTTCCACCGTCATTATTTTGGTTGGGATGGTCTGCAAGGAAAAGTTGTCATTGGATTGTTCCAGTTATTGCTGGTGTTCCATTTGGATTTTCATTGATATTGATTTTCTTTACCGTTATGTTGTACTTCTCTATGAGCTATCCACCATTGTCAGTTGCATCTGCATTACTGGCTAACAACTTATTCAGATATATTTTGGCTTCTGTGTTTCCTTTATTCACGGTCCAAATGTACGAAAATCTAGGAAATGGTTGGGCTTCAACAATTTTCGGATTTGTTGCATTGGCATTGGTGCCAGTGCCATGGGTATTTGAAAAATGGGGACCCGAGCTAAGAAGTAGATCAAAGTTTGGATTTGCAGCTATTCAAAAGCAGCAGCAGGAACTGCAATTACTGGAAACAAAGGTTGTCGATGAAAAGGAAAGGTTGAGTGATAAGTTTGAGGAGGAAAAGTATGAAGCTGAAAGCGAATCGAATCCTGATATTGTTCCTCAAGTATAAAAGAAGAGAGAAGGATAAATTGAAAGGTTCTTGACGCTAAGAAAATTTGGCGGAAATTGTTCATTGTCAATAAATTTTACAAAGGGGAACACATTTTGCCTAAACTTTTATTCATCTTTATTCAATATGGGTTATACTTCTCGAATGAGAAAATAAGAATTTTTTTTGAACTATACAAAATAGATTATGGAGCTTTTATCATTAAAAGTCTTTTGACTTAGTAAAATTGACTGAGAAAAGACCTCTGAAACTGTTGCGTAAAATTTGAACAGCCGTATTTTTGGTTTTGTTGAAATGATAAGACAAATGTATGAACAGACCAAGACAACATTGATTTGAATACATAGAAACCTCAAAACACATGCATTACATCCAACCGTTCTCTTAATCTCAAATCATATTTATCAATTTAAATAAGTTTCTGTTCCACTGGGATTGTCGCCGACATAAAGGGTAATGAAACTAAGTCGATCTTGCGGCGGGCAGGCAAACAGAAAACTGGTCGGTCGGTATGGATGGTGGGTGGGTGGGGGTGAGTTGGTGCTGGGTGGTCAGGCGGACCCTTTCCTATTTTTGCTTCGAGCTACAACTCTGGTTAGAGACATCCAACGAGCTCAATTTTCGAATTCTGAAACAGAAATTAGAGGCAATCTAGTGCTTTTGTTGTTGAGCGGAAACTTCGTTGGATTTTTGATCAAAAGGGGAGAGGATGGGATGCATCAATAATTAATTGGTGTTTCACCAGAGAAATCAATCATCCATCCATTTTAATCCACCACTTCAGGGTTTACATGTTCTAGTATAGATTATCCATTTTCATCGATTTAGAATTTATGTTCTGGACGAAAAAGAGGAAAATGTAAAGCAAAATGAAGAAATAATTGATCAAAGAACTAGAAAAATAAGACAGGAAGTATTTTTAACTAATTATGAAAATTTTCTTTTATTGTGATTCATATTTTCTGCTTTTTCAATGGGTTTGTTTTTTGTGGAGAAATACTGACTGAATTGTGAGAAACAGATTGCTGAATCTATTCAACATCATCGAAGTTTTCGCCTTCGATCAATTCAGGAATATCTTCTGAACCTTCAGCGGTTGGGGCGCTTGAGGCACCGGCTTGTTGAGCTTGTAATTGAGCAGCCAACTGTTGTAACATGTTCAAGTTCTCTGCACCTAATTGTGGTAAGATTTGTGGGATCAAATCAGTGATATTCTTTTCTTGTGGATAACCAGTGAATGCAAAAGTGTTTGATTGTTGAGCACTTTGAACACCAACTCTGTTGAAGTGTAAAACCTTACCATCTTCTCTGAAGAAGTTAGCTTCTTCAACACCATCCAAAGTTTGAGCGTTCAACTTTTGTAAAGCCAGTTGTAATTTTGTGTCATCTTGTTCGGAAGACTTGTTAACCTTCTTAGCAGCAACTCTCTTACCACCAACTTTCTTTGCGGAACCGGCCTTTTGCAACTTGGCTAACTTTTCTGGATCAATTGGCATTTTTATAAACTTCGGTTTTTATGATTATATTTCAGAAATATCCTTTATAGAGATTGAATATTTAAAATGTTCAGAAGAGCTGAGCTCAAACCATCAAGCTGATGACGGTGATGGATTTCGTCGAAGGTGAAAAAAAACTGAAAAAATTGAAAAACTCGAAAAAAGTGAGCTACAGAAACGAGAGTGTTTAGGTAATAAAGCACGACTTTTATCATTAGCTCACCACCCACATTCTATCTACTGATTACCACTCAGGTCAGGGAAGCCAGACAAGTCAGAGTCGTTCTATACAGAACATGTTAATACTTGAGAAGAATGGAAACTCGCCAGTTAATCAGGTAATCTATTTTGCTTGCGGCCTCTCAATATCAATACCCATCAAAATCAGCTGTGCAGCCAAAGGGATCATGACTTTGACGATCTTACCATTTTGGAATATTTCATCAAACAATTTGTCTTCGTCGACAATTTGAGCTGCATCCTTTTTGTTCAAGTAGATGTCATTGAAATTCATGATGTCGTCACTATCACAAAATTCGTCGATCAACAGATCGTCATCCATCATATCATTCAGCTCAAAATCGTATTCCAAGTTCTGTAGTATGATGAATTTCTGAAAACTTGATGAATGCTTCTCCAATTGGTTGTTAATCAAGAGCCTATATAAGGGCGATTTGATGTTGTAGAGCAATGGATTTTCCAATTTTATCAGCTTGATCTCATGTTGATTGCTACTTTGACTGTTTATAAACTGATTCAATAGTCGGATGTCACGCCTGTGTCTCTCCAAAATCAAATAACTCAACAATCTGTCTTGAAGCTTTGACGCCGTTGTCAAACCACCGTCCGGATTGATGATTAGGTTATCTTTGTTCTGATATTTATCGACCAATTGTGCCTTCAATGATCTCAACTCTTCAGCCATTTTAGATCTTGATTCATGGATGCCCTTGAGAATGAAAATGTTGTAGTCTAAAGGATAATCTGGAATTTTTGATAGTAGGCCTCTTGAGTATTCTGAAATATTATCAAAAGATGGTTGCAGCTGCAATTGCCGTTCAGTGTCATTTGGATTACTCATTAATCCGGAATTGTGTTTAGCTCGTGTTGTCAGAATGTCTCGATTAGCTCAGACTTGAGCTGTTTTGATGGTGATATATATATCTATATGTATGTATGTAGTATGTCTCTCTATCCATCTCGCTTGCAATTTTTCTTAACATCAATCAACATATCACCACCCACCAAACCAACACACCCCATATTTTTTTTTCAACCGGAGGTAAAAAACAAATCAAATTAACATGGGCCACTTTCCTCGCCAATTACTGAAAAATCAAAATCTATTCAAATTGACAGCTGTTGTTGTTCCACTAGATAACTGTTCTCCATTTGAGTTTATATAATCACAGAACACCAATATATTCATATATGCATGAAGAAGAAAATCAAAAAGATTATGAACAATCACAATAAATAAGCCTCTCTATAGCTAAACAGGAACAAAATTAGAAAAAAAAAATAAAACACCCAATTACTTATTGTCATTACATAACGATACAAGTCCCGTCATCATTTTTGTTGCCCCTCTTCAACTTTGATCTTATGGACTTCTTTGAGAGCGACTTCAGCTCCGTATTCTTCTCTGTAGCCTCTTTGGCTGGATTGGCGGATGAAACTCTCCTGTCCATCATCGAGACCACGTTTTTCGTTGTAGTGTTTGACATCATTGAAGACACTATGGATGGTTGTCTTGTCTGAATCGACTTATTATCGTTTGAAAAAACACTTTCGGCATCGTCGCTTTCATTTATGTCTCTCGGCTGCGCCCTGTCTGTCAATATTGGATCAATACCGAACTGCAAAATTGAATTTGAGAGGAAGCAGTACAATTTGATCCAACAATCTTCCAACTCTATTGAGAAATTCAAATTGCTCTTACTAAATCTATCTTGAAACGTCTTTATTAATGCAACTCCCATAACCTCAAAAAAACTCAGTTCAATACCCAAAATTCTTGAATGCGTCTTTCCTAGGTGATTTAAGACCCCATCCAAAACAGTCAAGTTATCTAGGTTGGAAATGGCAATGTTCATTATACCCGCAAATGAAACCAGCTGGTGCTTGATGCTTGGGAACAACTCGATTAAGTCCGGCCTCAAGTCCAATAGATTATCGTACAATTGATGGCAAAACAACGATGACGCAAACTGGTTTTTATCCATTGAAGTAGACGAGTCCGATAGCATTTGGATCCAACTTCTCTTCAACAAATCACATTCATGTGGGGACAATTTCAAGGAAACTTTATAGCGTAACTGATCTATCAATTTGGCATGATCGTTGAATAGAGTCTTGAAAATCTCATCACCCTGCTGCTCTTTATGCAGAGTGTGCTTGTTGAATGGATCTTTGTAGGTTGGTGCTGTTGGTTGTAAAAATGTAAGATCCGACATTATTTCTCAAACTTATTTTCATCTATATTCTTTCTTATCCACCTTCTTTTCCGATAATTGGAAAATTCTTATTCTGTAATTGCCAAATCATACAAATAATCTGATAATTGAGTGCACATTTTCATCCCAACTAAAGATGATCTAAAATTTGTTGGTATTTCACGCGCCTAACAGTCATTTAACTCAATTGGGAAATATTTATTTCCGGTTTGCTTCTTGATTACATCAGGGCCTTCTGAGATTTCAATGAGTTTGCAAAAGAAGGGGACAGTTCAAAAGGAAAGGAAACATAAAAAGTAATGGATATGCGAATGATAAGATGGATAAATTCCCTTTGTACTAGCTAGATTCGATCTCAATGTTTAAAAAAACTTACTTGGGCGCCTTTGCAAGACTTTTTTTTTTTTAGGTCTCAATCAAAATTTACTAGTTTATCAGTACCTTTTTTAGGCCTCAATCAAAATATGCTAAGTTTATCAGTACCTGCTTTTTGTTATGTATCCCTCCCTGCTCTAACGGCTTTTTGATTCCAATTGGTTTCAGACTATATAAAAAAAGCTAGAGAAAGACTTTTTCAAGTCTATGAACTACATTTTAATCTAGGTGTTTTCTTGACTGTGGATGGTAGAGAGTGCATAAAAACGGAAAATGAGATGAAATTAAAACTACATTATAATACAATCATCATCATTATTCTTCTTACCACGGATCCTTAACTTGCTCTTTTTTTTCGTACTGTTGTCTTTTATCGGTTTCTTTTCTTCTTCAATAACAGTGGTATTTGTACTCAATATTGTACTGGCCCTTCTGTTTTTATTAGAATGTAAATAATGCCCTATCTTAGTTCCAACCCTCAACTCCTTTATCGAGTCAACAGGTAGTGTAGAAGATATAGTGAACATTGATCTGTCATCAGATCCTGTATCTTCTTCCTTCGCTTCTTCTTCTTCCTCTTCCTCTTCTTCTTCTTCATAATTGTATTCATAATCTGTTAGTTCATCTGCGTCATTGTGACCAACAACCAAAACGGGATCAATACCAAATTGTAAAATACAATTTGACAAATAACAGTACAATTTTATCCAAGAATCTTCCAAGTCAATGGAGAAATCCAACTCATTGGTGTCAAATCTATCTTTGAAAGTCTTTATCAATGCAACTCCCATTATTTGAAAAGAAGCCGGATCGATCCCCAATATTCTAGCGTGAGTCTTACCCAACCTATCCAAAACGCCGTCCAATAAAGACAAATCTTCCAAGTAGTTGATTGCAACA
Organism: Peterozyma xylosa; assembly: GCA_003706035.2. NCBI lineage: Eukaryota > Fungi > Ascomycota > Pichiomycetes > Alaninales > Pachysolenaceae > Peterozyma > Peterozyma xylosa. The sequence goes on from PPKF02000013.1 coordinate 417,506, forward strand.
TTCATTATCCCCGCAAAAGCAATCAGCTGATGTTGTATAGAGGCGTACATTTCCAACAATTCGGGCTTCATTGATATCAAATTGTCGTAGAATTGATGGATTAACAACGACGACTCAAAGGATGTGTTAGTTTTGTTTTCTGCCGTTCGATTTGACTCTTCGGATTTCTCAGAGTCGATGAGCATGATTTTCCAGCTCCTTCTGATCCGCCTTATCTCAACAGGATTGAGCTTTAGCGTGACTTTGAATCGGGTAGATCTTGTTGAAAGCTTTTTGTGATCTTGAAAAAACTCTTTGAAGATTTGTCTGTCCGTGTTGAGTTTCTGTGATGATGTTGCCATCTTGTATCTTGTTGCTATTCATATATACTTTCAGTTTGGGTTAGGTCATTAGGAAACGGCTCAATTCTCTTGTACATGTTATCCAGCAACGCTTCACAATCATCCTTATATACCTGTATATATTGGCTACTGTAAGAGATCCTGAACGCTTTAAAATTCCCCCTAAAAAAGTGGAATCATAATTTTTCAAAATTTTTTTGCCTCAATATCTTAACCCTTTACAGACGTTGTATTGTAACCATTGGCTGGGTAGTAAGAAATCTATTTACACTCTAAATGTGATTATTGAGTGCTTCTTCATCAAAAGCAAAATAGCCGTTTATTGATACCTAAAAGAATAAAAAAATCACGAAAAAGGCCAAAAAAAGATAGTTGATAAATGGGGAAAACAAGAATGTTTTAAAAAAAGCCGATTATTTTTGCATCCCTTTTTTCCAAATAAGCAGAGTAGAATTGAAATATATATAGCAAAATTACAGCAATAAGATGAAGAAGTAAAAGCAAGAGAAACGAGAAAAAAAGGTTGCTGAAAAAAATATGCTTTGAAGATGCAGATGTATGTAATGAAGGAATAAGTTGTAAGAATTGAAAAACATATCGCAGGGAAGAGGATTGCACTTCAAAACACTTTAACAATGCTCAAACAGAACACTCCCAAGTCCCAAACGAAAACCAAAAAGATGATCAAAAAGTGCCAGGTTGGCAGCGAATAGTTTCTCATCACGAAAACTCCCAAAAAACTCAACATATTTAAAAAAAGGCTAAAAATGTATCCCAATGCTATTGTAATCAAAATCATCATATCATTATCTCCAGATCCGATCAAGTTGTTTTTAAGTGATGAGTATGAAATACCGATTGAAATACCTGATATCAAACACGATACAAGCAATGAAGTTAGGTAAAAAAACGTGATTACTTTATCGTACTGGACGAATTTCAAATTCTTCTTGATTGGAAACCCAAATGAATCATACTCAATGAAACTCACTACAGAGCTGTCATCACCATTCTTAACTAAATGCTTTTTGTTCTTCAAATGATGATGGTGATGTTGGCTCTTGACTGTTCCATAATTTTCCAAGTCCGTCTCTGATGAATAAACGTTATGCAATAGCGAATCGTACTCCGAATTGTTCAAATCCTCCTGTAAGGATATTCCTTGATGGTGCGGTTGTTGTTGTGTCATAGTGCTGCTACTACAGCTACTATTATTTACATCTTCTTCTCCTTCCTCCTCGTCAAGGAGTGTAGATGTCGTAGATGAAGTCAGCGAATGCTTTCTCAATCCCAATTTGAAAAGAAAAAAATTCCACTTATTGTATATTTCATTGGACGTATTCAAAATCGTTTCAATTTTGTTTGACGAGATAAAGTTCAAATCATTTTCATCATGAGCAGCTACATCGCTGTATACATAGAAATTGCCATCCTCATTATCCGACCCGTTATCGAATTCATTCCAATAGCGCTGCGATGATGGAGGCGGTGGTGATTTTCTATTCAAAGAAATACCATTCCTTTTGTGCCCATGTTTCAAACGTAATTTCGTCAACGAATCATCCTTGTTGAAAATCGGAGAAATAGTCTGCGGCGGTAACTTTCTGATATCAATCAAAGACGATGAAATATCTTTGTACCAACTGATTTTCTTCATGAAATCCTCACTTTTGAAATGTTTTAAAATTAAGTAGTTCTCCATGTTGAAAGGTATATCTTGATCATCATGAAGTTCGGTTAATAGATGACTATTAACCAATTTAGAGATCAAAATTGGGAAGCCTTCCTGCTGTTTGAAAGATTCGTAGTTGATAGTCAACGTCGAGTATGGAAACAAGTCACACGACTCGTCATCCTTCTCCGTCCATAAATCACTCGTCACATCAGCAGTGGAAGATTTTATTGCTGAATCCAAAGTTATGTAATAATTGTTACCACTACCACTACTCTCTAGAAAGTCCTGGTTTTGAAAGTTGTTATCAGTGAGAATGAACCTCGATCTGTTGAGTTTTCTCTTAACTATTGGTTTTAGGTTGTTGTTGAAACAATATGAGATAGTCACTTTGTTGCTTTGGTCCACTTTATAAGTATTGAGCCTTGAAGTGAGCTCTTGTTTGTTGTTCACGTTTAGAAAATCGGAAGATGCTGTGTTATTTGGAAATTTGGAGTAAACCAATTTTTTGAAACCAGAAACGTTACAGATCAACAACTTCGAGTTCTCAGAATCCAATTGGACTGATAAGGTTGATTCAATACGACTCTTATTCTTAGATACCTTCAAATCTAATGGATTGTTCAAAGTCTTGATAATGATGTTCTCAGGATCCTTGGTCTTGTGATCTTTTAAGTTCTGCATTGATATTGAATGGGTCAAATGAATATCCTCTTGAACAATTTTAAAATTTTTTAACAAGCTTAATTTCAACTCGTTCAAATTATCTTTGTGAATTAAAAAATTCTTGACAAAGCAGCCCTTCGACAATGCTAGAATATCAAATATTTCATTCTTGTTGTATATGGACGAGTTATTTTTCAAACTCTCTGTTGCCACTATTGAATTATTTCTCAGAGATGGAGTGACTGATTGTGCATTATTGAAATGCTCGACTTTCATAGCATCCAAAACCTCAATTATCATAACCAACTGATTGATCTCATCGTCCAAATTCAACTTGTAGAAAGAGTTTTCGGGCTTGCTGATATAATTCTCACGAACTGTATCTATGAACTCTTGTTTGTTTGACAACTTTGAATATTTCAAAAACTTCTTAAATGATTTCTTGATACAGATTTTTTGAAGGAACATAAACCTCGTTAGGTTTTCATATTCGCTCAACAAATAGTTTGCTTCATTGCAATAATTCACAAACTTTGTGAAGTTGAATGAAAAATCATCAGCGCTGTCCAACTCATCCGAAAACTCAGCAATGCTGCTTATCAACGTTTTCAACTGGGTCGAGTTTTTGCTGTTTATCGATTGGATGAACGAAGAGACAAAGTTCAACTCTTTCCCGAAAGACTTGTACAAGTCTCGTAGCAATATTCTCTGGCTTCGCAGCTGGTCGAGGTCGGATGCATCAAACTCAGAAGTGGAGAGCTTGATCTTTCTTTTCAACTCGTTGTAGTTTATGTTGTTGTGCTTCCATTTCACAATAGACCTATTTTTCAATTCAGAACCGAACTTCATAGTAGCTGGGTGGGAGTTTTGGCCGCCTGTGAGTTTCCGATTTGCAGTTTGATAAGTGAAGAAGCAACACTAACTTGCAAGTTATCTATTATAGCCGGAATATCTTGACTTCCTCTTTTTGTTCCTTGGTGGTATTGACAACTGGCTCACCAGACAACCCCAAATTGCTTTATAATTTTACGAATATGAGATATATATGAGGTCAAGGCTCAACCCAAAGTCGCTGCAGGTCAATTTTACCTAATTAATATGACAAAACGTGATAAAAGTCAATATTTTCAACAGAGGCTATCAATTTTTTTTTTTCTTGCAACCGAATGTATGACGGATTTTTTCTTTTTTATCTTTCTTGATTTTCCTGAAGTCGAGGCTTTCCCTATTGCAGATCTATTGTGTCTTTCAGTATCTGTAGGAAATGTGCTGATGAAAACCATGATCTGGTTATAAAAGGGTTGGCTGCAAAGCATCTTATGATTCCTGTTAGGCCCGATAGCTAGATAGCGCATGATCGCACGAGACACAGAAAAATGATGAACATGGAGGGATACCAGGAGTGTTCAAAAAAGGATCTGGAACTAGGTAATGTGTAACACCTTGGCGATCATTGAATATTCGTACAGCCAGTTCCGGACGGACAAGTAGCTTTGATGGACGAGCAGATCTAAAATCTAGACAAACGAGTGAAGGAAGTCTTATCTTGAGCCGCTCCGGAGAAAACTAGCATTACACGACCTTTTACTCATGAAGTTTTTTCAGTATGTATGAAGGCATTAGGTGAATATAGGTTTGCAACCAAGTCTTATATTGAGGCAGTAACCGATTGCGAGTGGCTGTTTGTTTATCCCTCTTTTCCCCTAAATTTTCTCCCTGAATTTGACTCACAAGGGCATCGCAACGACCTAGTGCTCTCTGTGACATACGGTATTATTTTGCTGCTTATTGAAATGGACAATTTCCAACCTACCCACCCACCTACTCTTGAATCACACGGTCATTTCAGCTAGTGGCACTAGTGGCACATGCGTTGAAGCAATAAACTTCCCTGTACCTGCTCTTGACTCAACAGTTTTGATATTGGGTGCTAAGCGGCTCACCACTCCAGGTAGAGCACAAGTAGCACACCAGCACCGTTCTTGCCAAAAAAAAAAAAAAAAACACTGACATTATCCTCGATGGATACTAGGCCAACTCCCCAATTTCCAACATCAGCAGAGGGATATATCTCTATCCAAAGGGACTTGAAAAGTGGAGCGAAAACAAATTTGTGAAAAAAAGACGAAAAGCGCATAATGTGGAGAAGTGAAAAAAAGAACGTTACAATGTTAAAGTGTTCATGATTTATCAAACTTACAAAACTGAAACTTAAAAATCCGAAAACATGCTATCAATCAATTCAATTTCATCCTCGAAAACTTTTGTCAGATTGCCATTGGCTTTTTATAGAACAATGGTCACTTCTAGATCCATCATCTTCTCATCGTTTGGTGAGCCAGTAGAAACCATAAAGTTGCATAAGCACGAGTTGCCGGAACCATCGGGCGATGAAATAATCGTGAAGACAATTGCTCATCCTATCAATCCATCTGATTTGAATCAAATTGAGGGTGTTTATCCATCCAAGCCTGAGTTTACCAAAACCTTGATGACCATTGATCCTTCGGCCATATGTGGCAATGAAGGCTTATTCAAAGTTTTGAAGGTTGGCTCAAGTGTTAAGAATTTCAAGGTTGACGACTGGTGTATTCCTAAGAACGTCAACTTTGGAACTTGGACCTCCCATCATAAAGGGCTCGAGGACCAGTTCATCAAGTTACCAAACAGTTCCATAAGTGTTAATCAGGCAGCAACTATAAGTGTTAATCCATGCACCGCATATGATATGATCACACAGTTTGCCACGTTGGAAAAAGGTGACTGGATTGTTCAAAATGGTGGTAATTCATCGGTTGGTAAATTTGTCATTCAAATTCTGAGAAACTTGGGTATCAACACTTTGAATATTGTTAGAGACCGTCCAAATTTGCAAGATTTAAAGGATGAATTGACGAAGCTAGGTGCCACGAAGGTCATTACAGAAGAGGAGAATAACTCAAGAGAATTTTCAAAAACTGTCAAAAACTGGACTTCCAATTCGCCAATTAAGCTTGGATTGAACTGCGTTGGTGGCTCATCATCATCGCTGGTTGCCAGGAAAATCTCACCTAATGGCTATCTTGTTACGTATGGTGGTATGTCCAAGAAACCAGTAACAATCCCTACGTCTTTGTTGATATTCAAAAACTTGAAGGTGGTTGGATTTTGGATTACTGCCAACTCTAATAATGACATTGAAGGAAAGATCAACTCGATCAATGAAATTGTCAAAATGATGGAAAAAGGTGATTTGAAAGATTTTCCAATTGACGAAAATCTAATCAAGGAGGATATCAACGACGACGATTTCTTGAATGTTTATATTGAAGCTTTAAAAAAGTCAAAAAAATCAAAACAATTGATCAAATTTGAGTGAAATGGCAACATTTTTTTCCGATTTTTTCAACTGTTATTCAAACTCTTTTGTCGAAATCTTCTATTACGTTACGTGGGATGCATACTGTGACAACCACTTACTATTTAATCCTTTTATTTATTACTATCAAGAGTTATATTCTAAATTCTGTTCGCAATTCATCTATTATCGAAAGTCTAGTTGATATATTCGACCGCGTAAATTTTTCGTAATGACAGAAAAAGATTTGAATATATAGAGAAATTGACAATTTACTGCAAGGTTATACTGAATCATCTATTCAAAACTAGAATCGTCTGGACTTCTCCTTATTTATCAGAAACAAAAGACAACATGGGGGTTGAAGACTACTTTTCAGTTCAAATTTTTTTTATAATTTTGAGAGAAACATTGGAATCACTGATCATAATATCGGTATTATTATCCTTTTTAAAACAAAATTTCACGATACATGATCCAAGAACAAATGAACCCAAATTATCTATACCCTTAGAAAGGTATAGAGCCTTACAAATACAAATTTGGCTTGGTGGGTTGATTGGACTAGGAATTTGCTTCATCATAGGTGCTGTATTTATTATCGTCTTCTACTTCATTGGAAACGATTTATGGTCGTTGACTGAAAGATTATGGGAAGGTGTGTTTAGTATCTTGAGTTCAGTTATTATCAGTGTTATGGGGTTGGCACTTTTGAGAATAAATCATTTACAACTCAAATGGAAATGGAAGTTGAAAAAATCTTTGGCTGAGCATCATCATCCTTCAGCACAGGGCATAGATGCTGGGTTAAATGTGTCAGACAATGATGACGAAAGCATAACATTGCAACTTCAGAGGAAAGGTGTTGTCAAGAAAGTCTCAGCCAAGTTTCAGGAATTCACCTCAAAGTATGCTTTAGCATTGCTACCGTTTGTTACAACACTTCGTGAGGGTTTAGAAGCAGTAGTATTTATAGGTGGGATTGGTGCAAGTGCCCCAGTGTCATCGATGCCGTTAGCCATAATATTGGGTGCATTCGTTGGAGCGATGGTTGGTGTCACTTTGTATAAAGGAGGTAATAAGTTGTCGCTACAATACTTTTTGATTTTATCCACAATGTTCTTGTATTTGGTATCCTCCGGATTGATGTCAAGAGGTGTTTGGTTTTTGGAACTAGAAAAATATGTCAGATTATGCGATGGACAGGATATGAGTGAAGTTGGTAGCGGGCCTGGGTCTTATGATATCTCAAATTCAGTATGGCATGTCAATTGCTGTAACGGGTTGACTGATGGTGGGTGGATGTTGTTTAATGCGTTGTTGGGATGGACGAATTCAGCAACTTATGGTTCCATAATAAGCTACAATCTATATTGGATCATCATTACATTGTTGCTAAAGCTCAAATTGTACGAAGAAAAGCATGGATATTTGCCTGTTATTCCAATCACGTGGCAATTGAGGAGGATAAAGAAGAGAGTACTCATTTATCGTTCTCTCGAAGATGACAAGTTGTTACTAGAAACAAATGTAATTTCGAGTGATAGTGCAGTTGGGTACGACGAGGTTGGAAATGCGGCGGGGTCGTTAGCGGGGAATGCCACTACATCAACATCAAAGGTGGTCGCCTTGGATGTTATATGATATCATTGTATGGAAAAAGAGATTGAATATAAGTGAATTGAACCATTCACCTAGCGTTTAGCTAGAAAAACGGAATTGTAAAAAATAGTAAAACCTAAAGACAAGCAAAAGAATGAAGGGATGATTCTAAGGTAGTTAAAAGCAAAATCAGAAGGGTAGTAGAGAAAGAATGATACGGGTCCAGCTGAAAAGGAAAAGAGATGCTTCACTCGTTAAATGAATTGAAATTAAAATACTAATAATTAAAAGAAACTGAAGCACCAGATATTACAAAAATTGATGTAAACAAATTCTATGATGAAAGCAAACCAGCCAACAAGCCCAGAACAGGGAATTCAATATTGGCACTGACACAAGCAATCAATTTGTCGTCCTTTGTATAAGCTCTAGCGACTGCATTATATTTACCTGGTGGAACTTCATTTGGAATTTCAAACTGTTTAACTAAGTCGTACTTGCCCTTCTTCAAAGGACATTCCATATCGACTTGTTTTATCTCGTCACACAACTCATAAGTCTCGTGTATCAACTTGATATATCCATACTTGACGTCAACTTCGACATAGGCACCTTCGACAACATCCTCGGACAAGAAACCAACCGCCGAAATGGTGAGGTTTTCACCTCTGAGTGGAGGGTTTGGAAGAACATCCAAGCTCAACAAAGTCAAAATCTGAGACTCCTCTGCATCGCAGATTGAGACCGGCGAATCCCCTGGAATTGATCTGTCTTGCTCCGTTGAAACTGAAGATGGGACGAACAAATCAGGCTCGGATATTGGAGATGCAATTGCTGTTGCTGCTAGCAATGATAATAATACAATTTTCTTTATTGAAGCCATGCTTTATTCTATTTTATTTCAATATCTTTTATTTATCGAGAACTTTCACTCAGATGCCAATGAATTTCTCCTTATATCTTCACAATCACAAGCAAGCCAAGAATTTAAACAAAATTACAATTGCTGCTTTCAAACCCTCCAGTTCACACGTGTATATTATAATGGCAGATTCTAACCCCCTTTATACTATCTCCAGAAGTTGTCTAGATAATGTAAAATGCATTAGTTATATTAATTATTATAAATAAGTAAATGGGTAAAGCATACTTACTTGGCCATCTTCATTCTAATGCAAACTAGAAGATAGGCAACAAGTCTGTGTGCGACAAAAATGACGGCTAACACCCCCATACAAACGCTGAAATTGGCATTCAAACCATAGTACTTCAAAACTGCATCACCATTATTCAAAACGCACGAGTCACCAATTTGACACTCGAAGTCTTGCCCTTCAAACCCTAATATGGCAGCCGCTTTTACAGCATACTTCAAAGGACTCAAATAGTTGAATGCTTTGAAAAGTGCAGGCATTGATAATGACATGGTACCCCCCATGAAAATCCCAACGATCATTATTGTGGCCAATATATTGACCGCCAAATCCAAGTTATCAATTAATGTAAGAATCATGATTGCAATCGACTCGCCAGAGTTGATGCAAACAAGGGAGATAAAAAAGTAGGTGAAATAAGTTTTTCCTTTGAAAGATAAACCAGGGGCAATAACCACCAAAATTGTAAAAATTATCGACGAGAATATCTCAAATGGTAACTCCAAAATCGAGTAAACGATGAAGAAGGATTCGACATCATAGATAGCATCCAGATATTCAGATTTGAAATAATTTCTCTCTGTTGGGTAAATAGATATGTTGCAGATGAATCCAATATAATAACAGTTCATTACTTCTTGGATTAATCCTAGCCTGTTTGATATACCATCGTATGAATTCTTCAACGGAGCAAAAAATAAAGCATTCACCCCACCAATACCAACAGCTTGTAAAATTCTTGACGAAATAACGTTGGGGTTTCTAATCAAAGTTAGTGTTTGTCTTCTTATCAATGTTGAAAAGTTGTCACTAAAACGTGACATTTCTCTTTTATTGAGGTTTGGATACAACTCAACAATGTCGAGATGATTCCCAATATCTGTCTGTATTCCTTTATTATTGTCTCTTGAGTTCCAAGTGGTGATTAATTTCAGTATTCTAGTTGCTGACAGGGATGAATCTTCGCTCAAATTCCTTGATACTAAATCCAAGATGTGATCCGCAAGATTTGTCATTTGTGAGCAAGGATAGCCTAGACTCTCGAAATAGTGTGAAATTTTGCTTGTTTCACCATTGTATACGACATTACCACCACGAGCCAACAATAATATATCACCAAACTTTTTGAATAACTCTTGCTTGGGTTGGTGAATAGTAATGATGATGGTTTTGTGATCTTCTGTTGCCAATTTGTCTAAAAGTTCCAAAATTGTAGTTGCAGTGTAAGAATCCAATCCTGATGTTGGTTCATCCAAAAGCAAGATTTTGGAATCATCTAATAGCTGGCACGCAATACACACTCTCTTTTTCTCTCCTCCACTTAAACCTTTATTCATCTCATCTCCAATGAGAATATTCTCACAATCTTTCAAACCCATCTTATTTATTAATTCATCAATCATTGAATTAACCTTAGAAATATCCCTTCTGGTATTCTTTGGTAATCTTAACATCAGTTGGAAATAAAGAGTTTCACGAACAGTCAAATTGGGAATCAAATGATCATCATGTTGTAGGACATATGAGCAAATTTTTGACAACGATTGTGACTTTGGAAATTGAATGCCATTAATCAAAATTGACCCACTACTTTTGAAATCTGAGCCTTTTGATAATCTTCCGGCTAAGTGATTCAACAACGTGGATTTACCACTACCCGACGGCCCTAGAATAGCGTTCACCTTACTTGCTTGAAAACGGGCGTCAACATTATTCAATAATTTTAAAAACTTTGGGTTCTTAGATGAATTGGAATCGGCAGCTTCTTGGAAGTATCTATTACGGAACCATTTATAGATAATTGTCAATATTCCCAAATCAAATTTCTTCGGAATGACCCACAACTGAACATGCTTTAGTGTGATTTCGACTTCTGTTAATGAGGAAGTTGGTTCAATTTTGGCCTCTTCTATCTTGAACCTTGAATTTTGTTTCATGATCAACTTACTATCTTTAGGCTTCGTCATCGTAACCTCTGTTGGTTTGTAGTGTAATACCAAACCAGCCAGTACATAAAATACAATTCCATATGCAAGAATTATACAGGTTGGTAAGATGATCCAATCCTCAGGAAATCCTAGGGTATCCAAAATATAAGTACCTGTATATTCCAAGCATTCATCTTCAGGGCCTTGGCAATCCCCCTTCCACCCAGAAAATTGATTTGAGTTCAAAGCACCAAAACTGTACCAAAAGTAAGTAACATACTTGACCCAACGCACGTACACCGGCATAGTTTTTGCATTGACAAAGTAGCCACAACCGTTGTTCTGTAATTGGTAAAAAATATTTGAAATCATGGAAGAAGTAGCAAAATCTGACCCCAAAGCAAAACATAACGTTGCACAGCACATACCAGTCATATCTATCAACAAACAATGCGAAAAGTATATTAGAAAAAAAGAAGCACTACCCTCAGTTCGCAATCCAAACATAAAGTACGAGATCAAACTGAAAAGTAATGAGTTTGGCAAATCTTCAATCCAAAATTTTGAAAATCTCCTACTTATCAACCATCCAGTTATTGAGATAATGCCTTCGTTTTTCTCTCTGTAAAAAATATGACCATCAATGGACCAAAGTCTCGAAAGCTCAAAAAACAAGGGTGTGAATCCTACAATTTCCAACATGACATATAATTGAGACGTCATTGTCCTGATACCGGCCAAATCATGCTTTGGCTTGTAGAAAAGCCAACCGCATATGACAGCAACGACACACATAGAAAAATTCAAGGTTATTAATGACTTCTTATCCCTGATAGAAAGCAATAAATTTCTTTTTGTCAAAATTTCGACTTCTTTCATCAATGAAATATTCCCAGTCTTCTTGAACTTAAAGTGATCACCATCACTGAAAGTGTCAAGTTCAACTTGATCATCTTCAATACTCATTTTCCAAGTTTTGATAAGGTTATTGATCCTCTTTGACGATTCCAGTTCCTTTTCATCAGTCGATGTGTCTTTCAGAGATAAGTCAATCAAAAAATCTGCTAAGTTGACATTTTTAGGTAGCCTGAAACCCAATTTGTCAAAATAAACGATGGATTCATCAACACCACCAGAATATACTAGATTACCACCCTTCGCTAAAACACTAATTTTGTCAATTTTTTTCAAAATTTCATATCTTGGCTGATGAATGGTGAGTACAATTGTAATGCCGAAAGACTTTGACAAATTGTTTAGGGCAGATAACAACCTGAAAGAGCTGTTTGCATCTAAACCAGTCGTTGGCTCATCCAAGAAAAGCAAACTTGGTTTACTCAAAAGCTGTAGAGCTAAGGAAACCAATCTCTGTTCACCACCAGACAAATTTACTTCCCCAGATGAATTACATATAATTTGATGTGAGATTCTATCGATACCTAGCTCTTTCATACAAGTGTCTATTAACAATTTCTTGTCCAGCTTGCTAAAAGATTCCGGTAATTTTAAATCAGCAGCAAACTGTAAAGATTCTAGAACCGTTAAGAATGGAATGAATGAATCTGTTTGTAACATATACGAATGCCTTATTTTGTGGATATTAGATGTCTCATTATACTTTATGGAGCCCGAAAACCTGAAATTATCATTTGAGGTTACTCTGTGAGATAGTGTGTTCAACAATGTCGTTTTACCGCTCCCAGAAGAGCCCAATATTGCCATAACTTCACCTTTGGCCACGTTCAACGTTAAATCATTGATTACTCTCTTATTCGAGCTGCTCTCCTCATCCTGAATGACGAATGCCTTCTGACTCTTTCCACCTTGTATTATTCTTCTCCATATTGATGGTTTTTCAGTGCTGGATACTATCGAGACATTCAAATTATGAACAGATAAGCTTATTCTCTCAGATTCTGGAATATTTAGGATTGAATCTCTTTCTAGCGACATGTTTCAAGCAATTACCTGATTTTGAGGTGGTTCATGAAAAAAAGCTGTTAGATTACTAGGTCAAAATATCTTTTGCAGGTGATTTCACTTGTATCTAAATTACTTCTATATATCTATAACCACTATTCAAAGTTGGCGATGTGATGATTGGTCACCAAGTACTGTTCAAATTATTGAGGTGATGATTAGTCACCAAGCATATTCTCACCGAAGAACTTTTTTTTCACCCTAGCTTAGTATACACAATCAAGCGATTGAGAAGACCCTTATTTTTGCGCGGGAAATTCGTGCTATTCATGAAGCAAGCAACTGTGTACACGCAGCAAAGATGCGAAGATGATTAGTTATCCCTTTCCAGTTCTGGCCGCCATCTGCTCTCAAAGGAGATAGCTCAGCCTTCAGTGTTCTTACCTTTCATAGAGTTCAGTATTAGTACATTTTAATACACAGATTAATAGTTGGTGAAATGTGGAAAAGATAAAAAGATGGAAAAGAAAGAGAAGTGAATAGTAGTGAAGAACAAAAACATGCATTGAAGTAAAAAGTCGTCATCACGGGCTGAAGCAACAAAAGAACAAGAAAGACCAGCTAATGTTGCCGCGGAGGTTGATCACCGATGTAACCCCCAGCAGCATTGTTGTTGTTAGGGTTGTTATTGTTGATGCTGTCACTGTTGATATTATTAGTGTTATTAGTATTATTAGTATTATTATTATTATTATTATGGTTGTTGCTATTGATGTTATTCATGTAAGTGAGTGTTGCTGGTGGTGAAGTGTTGATTTGATTTACTATTTGCTGATGACGGGGATGCGGAATGTGGACCATGGTGTTACTATTTGTTAGGCCATCAGCGCCAGTTGGATTGTATGACGAAGGGATGGAATCTGCACTACTGAAATGATGTTTCTGCATCCGTTGATTCAGTTCCTGCTCTTGTTGCTGAATGCCCGATTGGTAGTAGTATGGGTTAGAAGGTGTAGGTAAACCATTTTGTAAAGATGAGTAGTAGAATTGCAGTTGAGGAATGTTACTTCCACCGTTAAAGGGCATTGATATTGGGTCAATAGATGATGAAATTCTTCTCAGAGGTGGAGGCATAGTATAAGGATTGTTTAAATTGGTTTGAATATGATGCAGTTGGTGTTGGTGTTGTGGTTGTGGTTGTGGTTGATGTTGATGCAGATAAGGTTCACCAGTTTGATGGCTATTTATATCAGATTGATGGGTATGAACCTCCGCTTGCTGAATCTGGTGTTGATAACCTTGATGAACGTAAGGTAAAACAATTTGATTGTTTCCACTCCCATCTGAATTGATGGGTGGTAAACCATAATTGTAATAACCCCCAATGGAATTGGACTGATAAAATCCAGATTGCTCAGAAATAGAATGAGAAGTTGCCGAATGTTGCTGGTGTTGTTCCGAGTTCAAGCCAACAACAGCACTATATGACAAGCCTCTACCAAACGGATTTGAAAGCTTTTCCTGCCTTATTATTTCTCTTTGTTTTCTGAAATCAGAAATAACAGGCTCAGTTTGAAAGCTACATAACACTGTTCTATCTTCACTTTCTACATTTAATACCCCTTTTAATAGATCCCTCGTCAACATTCTTGGCTCAGCGTACAAAACCAGTCTTGAATTCCTCGGCAAGAAGTAGATTCTCATATCAGATTTGTAACGTGGCCTTGCAACTTTCTTTTTCAAAAATGTTGTTGTTGGCCTATCACCTTTTTGTCCGAGTAAAGCATCGACTGTTGGCGTACCTACCAAAATTGGTTTATCGTCAAATTCATCGTCGTTCAAATGAATATCACCTGGCATTGCAGATTCCACCTTCAACAAAACAGCCCCTCCAGGCTCTGTTGCGGCTGCTCTTGTCACTCTCAACAAAGTATAATCTACGACTCCAAATAACGTGAGTATAGCCTCGTCGATGGAACCAAAGTACGTCTCATTTGCTGAATTTTTCTGTATCTGGTCCTCAAGCTCTTGGGTGTACAACTCCTTATCAACAAATCGAGCCTCCTTTATGTCGAACGAGTTGGGATTTGGAACAAATAGTTCTGTCTTTAGATTCTCTGAACCATTTATACCTTCAAACAAGGCTTCAATTGGGTTTCTGACTGGCTCTGCAATTAGCATGTTGTATAGGGCTGCCAATGAAGAGATCATCGTCAACCTGACTTTTGTCTGTGCGGCCAAAGGCCGTCCCTGTGGCCTTGCAGTTGTTGATTTCATCAGAGTAGACGCTTGCCTTTTTGCTGGATGCCTTTTTCTCCTTGCCAACCTGACAATTCCTTGGTTACCACTAGACGTTGAGGCTTCGTCTGTGGCATTCTGACTTGTGGATGCCACTGAACTTTGCTCCAGATATGATAACATGGGCGACTGGTGCTGATGTGGAGGTATTTGACCCATGGAATAGCCCTCACTGCTTGAGCTTTTGAACTTTGCTGCCGATTGCTGGTATGGATACGCTTGCAGCTGTAGACCCTTGATATCATTGGGGTCTATATCTCGCATAATCTCGAAAACTCTGGCTGGTAAAAAGGCTATCGAAGTTAAATGGAAAAACCGCTCCTAGATGCAGAAACAGATGTGCCTGCTTGATCTTCAAATGTTATAAAAAAAAAAGAAAATGCCAATCAACTATGGTACATTTATTTATATTCGAGGCAAATGGTGAGTGAGGTGAAGTGATGTGATGGTGTATGTATGTATGTATGTATGGATGTGGCTCGGCTCAATACTAGCGTTGGGATGTAGGCGTTAGCGTGGTAGTTGGAAGAGCTAATACTGCTTTTACGGGGGATGGAATAGTACAATGAGACACAAACCTGGTTGCAATTGTTCTTTTCTCAATAGCTATTCTGCACTCCTGTGGCCGCGACGATGGATATGCTCTTTTCAAGACCCTCTAATGATGCACTTCTAAATTCTGGGAGGATCCAATTATTTATATCGTTTTCCTAACTTGACTTTTATCGTTGGCGGGATTAAGTGTTTTTTCCAACGCTTATGTAGGAGGAGGTGGTAGAATTGTAACTGAGTACTGACTTAGACTCTTGAAAATGTCAACTAACCTAAACTTGTGCCTTTCCTGTATTGTGCAAAAGGTTTGACATTTTTCTAGAGACTTAGCTCGAGAGCCAAAGGGCAAATGGTGCCGCTGACAGACTTTTAACCAGTTCTGTCGAGTGATTTTTTGCTTTTGCCGGATGCTGAATTCCTTGAGCAGCACTAGGTGAAAACTTAAAAACCTTAAAGATGTAGGTGTAGCTTGGCTCGAGTCCGTTCCGATTGTGCAATGTGGGGTGTATAGGTTCTGCGAATCTCCAGTTGCAAGACAACATAGTAGACGGGCGAGAGAAGAACAAAGGGAAACGCGAAGGCCATCAGCTAAGTTTCTTCAGACTAGGGTTCAAGTCATATGACTTGAACCTCAGACTGGCATGTCTCAGAGGTGGGCGTCCTACATTTTGCAATCGGCAAGACCCATACACCTACACTGCCTATACATATAAACCAGAGAAGAAAGAGTATCACCATAGGGACACGCGGGTCCAGAATGATGTGGGACCCTCTGCTGGTCAAAGTTATTGAGGAGAACAGTGCAGGTTTGTTTTGTGGCGGTAAGGATTTGAGATTTCAGTTGTCGCTGGCTGGGGGATGGAATGCACCATACTTTCCACCTCATCAGCGGTCTGTCTAGGTTTCAGCTTATTCCCTTTTCCGCTCTTTTTGATTGAGGTTGGATGATCAGATAGATGCAAGGATGTGTGATTTTGTTGGCCCAAAAAAAAATTCCACGCTTTATATGGCTTTTTCGTTTTTGCTCACACTATACCAGTCACTCTATTCCTTCACCCTGAGTTGTCTGATTGAACCCTCTATTTGAGAAGCTATGTGCTTGAAATAGATGTTGAAATATGATCTTTCAGTTAAACTAAACTCTAAAGGTATTTTTTTATTCGCTGACTCTCTCCCAGCAATAGGTTCACCCGATGCAAGTAGTCTACAGGCAAAGGGCATTCGCTGATTGACGTTCCGTCCGAGTAGAAACAAAGACAGAGAGGCATTTGTCAATTTATTTATTGAGTATTGAATTTTTATTCAATGTCACATACTCAGCTCGCATTAAATTTCAAAGAAATACCGGTCGATCCCCACGCCTGGTAGTTCATGATCCAGAGATGCTCCACCAAGCGGAACCCACAAAAGAGTTCTGAAACTTCGGAAATCGGGTGAGTGCTTGAACTTCCAGGGTCCTCCTGCTTGAATACGAGTGTGATTGTGAATGTTAGTGCTTACTTGATCGATTTTGACACTTTTTTAAGCAATTCACCTATCTTTTCTCTAATCTTTTCTCTAATCTTTATCTCGGCTTGCTTGATGTAACCTCACTCATGTGATAGGTCGGGTCTGTTGGCCTGAGAAGGTTTAGCACAATTTCGGATCTTTTTTTATTTTCGTAAAGATAGAATCTCAACACTTCAGCAATCGACTCAAGAAAAGATCCATAATCTCCTGTTCCTGATGTCGTCAATCTTGGGTTTAAGTTCCCCTATTGAATTATTATTGCGTGACCTTGTGGTACTATGAATGCTAATAGATTTTGCAACCTAAGTATTTTCAAGCACACACGCTTAGGCATAGTATGGGCCCAAAGGAGCAAATTTGTCCGACCCGGCCCAACCATTTCTTAGGAGCCTTAATGATGATGAGTAAATTGAAAGGATTTTCTTTCACTGTCTGTCACAGCTGGCCGGCTCAAAGTCTTTACAAACTTTTGATTTTTGCTTCGTTTGTTGATTCAAGATCAGCAATTTGAATATCCTGAGGTTGGTGCAGTATTGCCGCGCTTCAAAGACAATAAGCTGTGCGATTCCGTAACAAAGACTCTACACAATTCTTTGGGAAGTGTGAATAGATTGTCACACTTTGCTTTATTCTGAGATTTTGACTTTATTGTCGGATTTTAGACAAAGAAAAAACAACAAGAATAGATGATGCTGGCAAAAGACAAGTTCGCATCTTATAAATCTGAGGTGCCCACTCCCCCTCGACTAATTTTATCTCGGGACATGCATTACGACAGTCTTACACACCACAAACTTCAAAATCCTTATTCAACACAGCACTGTTAAAAATAAAAAGTCCAATATTAAGCTGGAATCAAAGATGAAAAAAGTGCTCAGTGCATTCATTTGCGCCAATCAAGCAGAGCCTATGTGGTACCACATGTACACGCTAAGTACCAGTTAGGGTTTCTGTGAAACAGCTCACAAACGCAAACCTTATTAAGATAGATAGATAGATAGCTTGTGGATCAGACTGCTCTTCATGCTTGGCTTGGCCTGCCATCGGATTAAGTTGAAGCAGCGCAGAACCCAAACACACGAGTATAGTGCGCTGTTTGGTTATGCAAAACCCTTTACCATTTGCCGGCTTTTCTTTGAGCAGACAAGAGAGCTTCTGAAATTTGCTTGAGTCACACAAGCAAATGCCACTTTTGTGCAAGAGCTTGCCAACTTTTCTTATTTCTCTCACTTTTGTCCCTCCTGCTCAAACCATCGCAAACCACAAGAGACTTCACAGGATATCTGAAGGACAACTCATCACTTCTCAATCGTCACCAGAAGTGAACCGCGTACCTCTGCTATTCATCTATTTTGAAGTAACCCTATCAAACCTAAAATATCTGAGAGGTTCTAGTTGTCATTTATTACTTGCCCAGCCTAAGCCAAATATTTCTATTTCGAAATTCCTTCAAAAATAATAGACATAATAAAAACCGTGGACGGGGACTTTTAATGTCTGCCCTCATATGCCCATAACTCTTTCCCTACGCATTTGTCGACATGAAGCCGAGTGAGATGAATCACTCGTCTGGTGTATTGGTCGGATTGAACGTACCAGGTTGGAACATGCCTGCAACTCAGCAATTGTGTACAGCGGCTGGCTTTATTGATGCTCATCGATGTATGTGTTTGCGACTAAAAGTTTGCCAGGCAGCTGATCGCCTTGTTGTTCTTAGCTCGTCAAATTAGTTGTGTATTTTGTCTTTGCGCTTGCATGTTGAGAGTGAGAGACATAACAGAGTAGCGATGCCATGCCGGCTTGATCCAAACCATCGTCCACTACGAAAATTGAAAGTTGTAGGAAAGTCATCAAGAAAACAAAACTCTCTACACAGACGGAATCTGGCATCCACACATGTTTCGGGTTAACACGTCCAACGTAACTCAAAGAAGTAGAGTGAGTTAGATGTGACCCAAATCGTAGATCAGTCCTGCCAATGAGGCATAGAGAGAAGAGAGCTGTTGCGCCCTCCAATGAAACCTCGCTTGCTCCGCCAACACGTTCATCATAAAGGATAATGATGGACTTGTTCAGTCGGAGAGTTCAGGTGCTATGAGTTCTATTGAACTATATTGTGTCTTGTAGCTTTCAACTGAAGTGGAGCCATATTTGATCCAGCTTTTTTTGCTTAATTCTTGAGCAGTGAGTAAAAATGAAAAAGAGGTACAAATCAGCTTTTTCTATCGTCTTTTTGAAGTTAAACGCATCAACAAATCGACACCAACAGTACTTATACTTTGATTCTTTCCAACTGACTAGCATCAAACACTTTTGTCCCTTGTATCTTGACCACGGGCCATTTGATTACTCAATAACATTGGCTGCTCAATTGATTTCACCTCCAACTGACGAGTTGTTTTTATAATCTCTTCCTAGCCACCGTCATCCTTCTTCACAAAATACAAAAGATCAATATATCACCATAACACACCATTTACCATGCAAGTAAATCCCATAACAAAGATAATTGGATTGTCAATGGTTTTGGCAGTCGGATTCTTGCTAATAGTCCTATCATGTGCCTTATACAATAACTGGAAACCATTATGGGACGGTAAGTAAAATCGTTTGCAAACACACAATAAAATATCATTTGCATCAAATAACTTACTAACTTCACTGCTTTTTTCATATTAGTTGGTATTTTCTTGATTGCTCCAATCCCAAATTCATTATCCAGATCGATACAAAATCATTACGATGATTTCATGAGTGAATCAAATACAACATCTCCCGGAACATTTGCACAATTCTTTACCGGCTTTTTGGTCATCAGCGGATTAGCCCTACCATTAATGCTTTATCATGTACATTTAATATGTTTAGAGCTGACTATCATGAGCAGTTCAGGTGGGTTTTTGATTTACGGTACTATAATTACTTTTAGTTGGTTTTTTCAAGAAGGTGAAGATGACGACGACGATTTGTTTTAAAATGAGAGAGAAGTTTTCGTTTTTAATTGAAGAACTGAGTTGAGTTGAGAGCTCCATTATCTCTAGTTCGTCAATCTACATATCTGTGATCCTGCACATTTTGCTTTCTTCTTTGAGTTCTTTTTTTTCCAAGCTTTATTTACATGATCAGCATTCTTCCAGTTTAATGGAATGAGTTTTAAACCCCATATCAATGTGAGTAGGGTCTTCTCCATGATGGTAGCTATTTCGTAGAATTATCTGGAATCCACTCGATATGGGTCGTGCGCTTGAAGTATTGCCTCCGTTTTCCGATTTTTAAATCTCATCTCATCTTCTCAATTACTTGTGTGATGAATTGATTGATCTTCTCTACAGAAATAAATAATCATCAATCGATTCGTTCCCTTCTAGCATGGGTATCTTCACCGGTTCAAGCAATAATAACGATAAATCAGCAACCACGGATTTGGCTAAAGCTTCAGATGAGAGTTTGTATACTAACCATATAGGTGATGCATTGGATAACAATGAGCTCAATAAATCAATTGAAGTTGCCAGAGAATCTTTGAAGGATGTTATCAATACGTCAACAATAGTTATGAATGATGTTTTTGATAAGTCAACTTCTCTCTGGGAGTATGTCAAAGGTGATTGGAAATCAATTTTCAAGAAAGATGAAAGACAAAGTGGCGGTTTATACGATTCTTTTTTCAATGGTGAGCTCGATGATGAAGCATTTTTGCAGGATGTTCAAAAAATTGAAAGATTCCTTGGAAATGTAACAAATGGGATTCTTTCAAATCCATTTAACATTAACTATCAACCAATGAGCGATAGAACCACTGGGTATTGGGCTTACCCTTCTCCTTCATCTGAAGTTTATGATGCTTGCAAAGAGAAGAATGGATTATCTGTCTGGGATGAAAGTGGTTATTGGAGATGCCTTTTTCCCCATGCTTTAATTCCTAAAGAAAAGTTGGGGAAGGTTTTGACTAAGGAAGATGTTTTAGCTGATGCAAATCATGATAAAGGTTTGTTTTTTCAAGACTTCAACAAATATTTGGATTGGAAATCAAACATGAAAAAAGTCTTGAAAGATGAAAGAGAAAAAAGGTTAGAACTCAAGAGGCAAGCTTTGAAGGACGAAATCGAAAAGAGAACAAGATTACAGGAAAATTTTGATTTCGAAGGCACCAAGTTGATGGAGTTCGATAATTTGAACAATCAAAAACCATCACATTTGAGTGATTTGGATACGTTTACAGACTCTTCATTGAACAAGGAAAGAAAGGAGGTGTCGGGTATCTCAAAATCATTTTCTTCTTCTTTTGTCAACGGCCAGAAAGAGGAAATCAGTAAAATCCAAGAGTTTTATGCGGACGGAACATCCTCAATCAAGGAAGTCAAAAAAGTTTTTGATGAAGCAACTGGCAAACCTATAGTTGAAGAGCACATCACAAACATTCCTGTCACTGGAAATGTAAGTAGTGGCTGGTTTTGGGGAAGAGATGGTGATGAATAAACACGAATTTTTATAGGTATACATTGCCGGGTTAAAGGCTTGATTTTGGGTGGTGGTTTTTTCACTTTTATGTCTCTTGGATTTTATATGGATATATGTTGTCTTATCTTTTTGGATACATGTTAACTTTGTGGTTTTTTCAAGAAAAACTAACTTTTCATCTTTTCAACATCCTCCTTTAATGTTATCAAGAAAATTTGAGATTTTATTTTGCTTTCTTGACAATATATTTTATTAATTTATTGCTGTCCGTATATACATGTAGAAGACTAAAATAGTGCACACTAAATTTTTGACATTTATAATGCTGGGAAATTTAACGACTGACCCAGGTGATGGACTTTCTGGCTTTTGGTTGACCAGGTTTCTTTCTTTCAACTCTTCTGTGATCCTTAGTCATACATCCAGACTTGTACAAGACCTTCTTTAATAATGGATTGAAAATAACTAAACCTTGTGAAATACCACTTCTAATGGCTCCTAGTTGGCCTGTGGTTCCACCACCATTAACTTTGGCAAAAACGTTAAATTTTCCTTCTTGGCCAACTACTTTGAATGGATATATCAACTGTAAACGATCTGAAACGTGTGGAAAAACTTCGTTTATTGATTTGCCATTTACGATGAAATCACCATTACCTCTAACCAAGTAAACTTTTGCGCTGGACAGTTTTCTTCTGCCTACAGAGATGGCTCTACCATAGTCATCCAATTGCTTGGGTTGTTTGAAGTCTTTGCTATGAGATGAACCTCTTCTGAAGGGTTTCAAGGCTTCCAAAATTTCATCATTTTGCAATTGTGGATCAATGGATGCAATTCTTCTCAAAAGCTTTACAAGGGCCTTATGTTGTACAATTGATAATCTTGTACCACCACCGATGACAGTATATTCACCTAATGTAATCCAAGAGTCACCACCACTTCTACTCATATCATAAGGCAAATTGATGTACTTCTTCAAAACGTCTTGCAACTGAATCAAAATAGACTCATGTTGTGGATTTTCTGAGAAAAAAGAAGGCGAGACAGGCCTGACAATAACTCTTTCTAACTCAGGATTGATAACCACCGTCTTCGGGGAATTCTTAGTCAAAGTTTGTGATGTTTGTGATTTGGAAGATATTGTTGGTTCAATGGTCGTGGTTGTTGATGTAGATTGAAGAATTGAAGAACTGATTGAGAAAGATCTTGTCATGAATGGAGCACGGAGGGAAGACCCACTACATGATATAAACTTTCTTAAAGACATCTTCTGTTTCAAATTCTCTAGTGAAGCAACTAAAAGATAAAACGAGGAAGTATTGGGTCTTATTTCAAACACTTAAGACGATTGATTACTTGGAAATTACTTTGCGTTGGTGGATGAAAATGAAAAACTTTTGAGTGAGATTTGGTCGTGTACTAAAAGCAAAGTACAATAGTAGTGTACCAAAACTCAGGACACAAAAGTAGGAAAGGAAGCTAAGAGGAGAGAGACTGAGAGAATAAATAAGAGTCAACACCACCATACAGTCAATAAATTCCTTCAGATACTTTTTGATTATAGCTCCTGAATGACTAACAGTAAATACGAACCTTCTTATAGCTTCTACCCATGCTTTTAGTTTTTGTATCTGTCGGCCTATTGAATTCACCTCCGGTAATCAACAGCTGTGATATTTCATTTTTATCTTCGAAACATAAAGATGATCACTTTAAGATATCTGATTCTATTCTCCACTGGAGCACGGTCGCAACTCTTTATGGTAGTAAGTAAAAAAGACTCAGGTTTTACTGTCTTTTTGTGAAAAGTTCATCATACTCTATATCATCGTCTCCGTCTTCAACATCTGATATGAATACGCCTGAATTACCAAACCCATCAGCAGACAGAAGTTCGGAACCCCTTTGAACTTGTGCTTCACTTTCTTGCTGATCTTTGATTCTCAGAGAGAAGTCTTTCAAGACAGCTGTAAGTTGATCGTTTCTTCTTGTTACCATGTAAATGTCTTCCTGCTGTATCGTCTTTCTTTTCGCATGCCTCGCAAAAGACTCCAAGTCTTCACCCAAAGATACTTTGTCGAATTGAATTTCTCATAAGTTATGGGTTAGTAAATGTTTCTGATCGGATAGGCCTCGCTTGAACATTTCAGACTTACGGCATTGATTATAAACCAACTCAACAAGAGACGCTATGAACCTAGGTGTTGCTGTTACAGTGTCATTTGCATCAATCTCTTTAAGCTCTTCTTCGACAATCATTGCTACCACTAACCAAAGATTGGCTTTTAAATTCTAGATCACACCAATGTTTTGCAAATGTTAGTACTCCTATTTACAGCTTACATATAATAGAGATTTGAACTTACACTAGCTATTTCCCTTGTAGGTGCCGTTAACGTTTTCATCTTTGTTCCTTATATACATATATATATATATGTTATGTTTAGGTTGGTGATAATAGTACTTATGCATTTCTCAGATCAAATCTTTTTTTATAATTGTATTTTTTGATCGAAACGCGTTTTGTTCAAGTTCCAGCTAGCAAGTGCCTTTATCAACAACTGCTTTGTGTGATTCAATCCAGGTACAAAGATGTCTGAGTTGTTACCACTCCCACCCTCATTGGAACCATTCTTGGAACCATATTTGCCTATATCCAAGGCAGACTTACCGTTTGTAACGTTGACATATGCCCAATCTTTGGATTCGAGAATATCGGAAAAAGCTGGTTCAAGAACACTGATATCGCATATGGAGACAAAAACAATGACCCACTATTTGAGATCAAAACATGACTCTATTATGATTGGAATTAACACATTCTTAGCCGATGATCCGGGATTGAATTGTAGATTAGCTGACACAAATAAGATAAGACCCGTTGTGCTTGATCCTTCTCTAAAAATATTAAAAGGTTATGCGGAGTCAAAGATGTACAAAACCTTCCAAGAGGGTAAAATTCTGAAGCCGCTTATAATAGTCAGTGATGAGATTGACCTGGAAGACGACGAAATAAAGCGTTATACTGATCTGTATGATTTGAGTATTTCACAATTGCCATTGGTTGAGGGTAAATTCCTGTTAGACTGTGTTTTTAAATGTGTTAAAGCTTTGGGAATGGACTCAATTATGGTTGAAGGTGGTGCCACAGTCATCAATCAACTATTAGCAACCCAAAATATCGAATTGGTTGATAGTTTGATAGTAACAATTGGTCCCTTATACCTTGGAAACAAAGGAGTTGAGGTGTCACCGTGCAATAGTGTTAGATTGAAAAATGCAAAATGGTGGAGTGGAGTTCAAGATGTTGTTATTGCTAATTCCTTCAATTGAACCCTTTTACTTTTGTGTATAACCTATAGTACAATGCATTAAATAATTATAAAAACAAAACATCAAACAAAATGTATACACAAAAAAAAAAACTAAAGATCTTGGAAACAAAAGCAGCATTTTCAAATTCGTCTATAGATACAGAGCTTATAAACAAATTCTATAACTTGCATAACGACCAGAAGTTTCTGATCTTCTAATAATTTTGACAATTTGACCACGCTTCAAGCCAAGGTAACGTGCAACAGGATCTTCTCTTTGGATTCTTGGTAACTGCGACTCTTTCAATCTATATCTTTCCAACAATTCCTTCTTTTCTTCCACAGAAAGACGAATATGCTTAGGAACCAACTCATGATGGGTAATGTTGACAACCAAATTGCTCTCTTCAAATGTCTCAATAGTGGCATCCTTGATTGTTGGAATCATCTTATTTGCACTTGATGTGATACCGGTTTGATAGATGAAAATACCAGTTGTGAAGTTCCTTTCACTGATATGCAAAATGAAGTTCCTCATTGTTTTTACACCGACTGAAGGTTCATCACAAAACTCAACCCATAAAGAGCCCAACTCTGGAAACTTCTCCAACGACTCATCATTTGGATTTGCCTGAAATGACATCAACTTTCTTTGAGGAATCCCCATACCATCGCACATCTTTGATCTGAACTCTTCCAACGTCATTTCAATTTCTTCTTGTAAAATGACGTAACCTCTATCACGGACCATCTCCTTGACAGTACGGAAGGCTCTCCATAAACGTGAAACTGTTCTGTCCGTATCTTCCATTTCTGATTTATTATTATTTTATAGCGCTTTTGTTTTGCCGTTTGTACAATAGATTTCGGATTTTTAGTTGATAATTGTCGTGCTAAATTTCAAACCACACTAGTCAGCAAGTTCAACCAGATGATAATAGATTCTGTGATATATATTTATATATTTGGTGCCTTGAAAGACATCACAATTGAGTGAAGTATAACTTATTTGTAAAAGAAAAAAAATTGTTCAAAAAAAATTTGTCAATTGATTTTAGGGGCACTACCATAGTTCTCAGATCAAGGCAAAAGTGCTTTGGGATGGGAAGTGATAAAAAAATGGCCAATTGTCAATACTATTGAATCCCAATGAAATTATAGATATGATACAAAGGGCAGTTGAGGAAATTTTCATGGAATAGCAAGTGCTAATAAACAACAAGAGGATTAATAAATAAGGGGAGTAATATTCGCATAAAATCTAAATACCAGTTTTCTTACAACTTTATTGTTCCTTCTGCCTGCCTCTTCCTATATTTCAATACGACATCGGCACTTTTCTTCCAAATAGTCAGCTTAACTGTAGCCAAAGTCATATTGGAGGGTAGCACGACATCATTACAAACAATTTCCAAGAATGTGTCGGCTTTGAATCCTGGTTTGTCAATTTCCGGTGTCATATAATCGAATCTTTCCACAATAAAACTCAGTATTTTATGCATTCTCAAAACTCCAACAGCACTTAATCTGTTGCTTGACTTTGTGATTGGGGGAAATCTTGATAGATCGTCTTGACTTTTCTTATATTCTTCAACTATAAAATTTATTTTAGTGTGATGAACCTCCGGGAATTTGTTTAGAAACAATGCATCACCAATCCAGCGGGGTATGCATTTCTCAAGAGTTCTTATTGAGTTTTCAGATTCCAAAAAATCACTTAACCTTGCATGGATCAATTCCCTATTTGACTTATCGTTCAACTCAGATATAATGATCAAAGTTGATTTGAAATATGGAATATCAATCATTGGTAGCTCAGAATCATTGATGACAAACAGCGAATGTTGCAAAGCCTCAATTGAGCTTGACTTATAGTTACTCCTCAATTCTCGAATCAATGAAGAAGTGGAATCTTCATTCAGATTGTCAAAATCTTCGAATTCCTTACTGTTGATTGTAACATTTTCCACAGTGGT
The DNA here is from genome assembly GCA_003706035.2 of Peterozyma xylosa. Taxonomy (NCBI): domain Eukaryota; kingdom Fungi; phylum Ascomycota; class Pichiomycetes; order Alaninales; family Pachysolenaceae; genus Peterozyma; species Peterozyma xylosa. Next base: position 444,236 of record PPKF02000013.1, read on the forward strand.
CAACGAAGCCGCCGAAGGCGGTGGTGAAATAAGTTTTGATTGCAGCTGTGATGGTTTGCTTGACCTACCAAAAATTTTGAATTTGTTCGACGATGAAGATGGTTTTTTTTGGTCTTTTTGTGCATGGTTCTTAGGTGCCAGTTGTTGTTGACTCACCGGTGGTTTTGGATCAGGAATACTTCCTATTAAATCTGCTTGATTTGTTTGGAATGAGTTGGTGCTGTAGTCTTGCATGGAAGACTTCCGTAATATCCCTCCCAATCGTTTGATTTGCTTTTCTCTATAGATTTCATCCCCCAGAATTTCCAAATTTATGAGGTCTTTGAAAAGATTTTTCAATACTAGTCTTCCAAGATTGATCCTTAATGATTTTTTGACAATCCCAAAATCTTCATTGGGATACTTTGACCTAAAGATTTCCGACAAATCTGGAAACTCTTCAAGAAGGTCATCTAGATAAATTTCTGTGTCGCTGAAATTGTTTTCATCCATGGTGATAAACAATTTTCCTGCTTTTATTTCAACTTTACACCACATCGATAGAGTTTCCTTTGTTTGAAACTTATTGATGATCTCATCAAAATGCCACTCTAAGTCATTTGGTTCAATACAATGCTCTTTCATGAATTTCGATGAGTCAAAAGTCTCCTGGATACCACATCTTAGCAAATCCCAAACAACTATAACACCAGAATCATCCATGGTAACAACGTTTTTTCTGTTATTTAACAATCGATGCCTTATCAATCCACTCTGACCTTCAATCAGCTGTAAACAACAACCATTTATAGGAATGGATTTAACTTGTTCTTCAGTAATTGTGTTTGAAACAATTTCTATTCCCTCACTATCATCGTTTTCGTCTGTGAGTACAAACTCCAAGTTTGGTCCACCATTTATCGATAAGAAAGGTGACACAAATATTTCGTTCAACTGAGCAGTATCTTTCCCGTATTGCTCGAACTTTTCAAGCTGCAATCTACCCGGACTGATCGGAGTCGTAAACTTTTGGTTAGAAATTGACAATGCGTCGTCTAATTGTGTCAAATCATAGGTTGAGGTATCATTTGACAAATGTGACACCAAATCATAAAGATCATCATTTGGGATTGATTGGATTGGATCAGAGGAAAGAGTTGGTTGTACAGAGTCCAACTCTAAGGGTTGCTCTTTATTCAACAATGATAAATTCTTCGTCATTTTTATTGCCTGATATGCTGTTAGTTTGGCAGTACTTGGAACTTCCCATCTCTTGATAAAAGTATTTCTTTCTATCGTATTCATAACGCTTGAAGTTGAGGTCCATATTGAGTTATCACCGTATGTTAATGATAAGACACCATTTAATGAAGATTCAGATGTACTGTCTAACGATAAGTCGGCAATGATTGTGGAAATACCCAAATTGTCATTCAATTTACTGGTAATAAAGGTATTTTCAGTGTCATAGTAACTATAATTACAACATCTGATATCAGTCTTTATCACCAAGCCATTCTTATCACCTGAATAGAAGTTGTAAAATTCCTGGCTCTCGTTGTTTTCATCATCTGGACATTCCAAACTCCAAACTGAAGAGTCGTGGATGTCAAAAGTCCTTAGCAATCTATTTGTTCTCAAACACCACAATTTGATAGATGTATCTGCAGAGCCTGATAAGATGTAATTCTCCTTCATTATTAACGACTTTATATTATCTTGATGCCCCAAAAGTTTTTTAATGGGCTTAATACATTGTAATCTTTGGTCGTACACTTTAATTATGTTATCAGGACCTCCAGACGATAAGAGATTAGCCGTGGCTGATAGTGTGTAAATGGAGCCTCTTTCATTTTCAGAATCTCTGATAATATGCTTTTCAACTTTTTTGTTTAAATCCCAAAATTTAATGCACTTGTCTAACCCACCAGAAATTATCTGATTGCTGTTATCATATGCTAGGCATTTGACATAATCACCGTGGTAACCAAGAGTTGAAACTGAGTCCTGGCTATTTGAATTCCAAATTTTGATTGATAAATCAGATGAACAGGAAACAATCGACTTGCCATCTTTCAAAACTTTGATATCGTTGATCCAATCGGAATGTAGTTGTGCATGAGTCTTCAACGAGTAATTACCAAATTTTGGCTGCCTGAAATTCAAGCCTTTCCTTATCTGCCCTTCCAAAAACATCAACTCTTGTTCATTGTTATATACAGTTGATGAATAGTTGTATACTATATGGTTTGTTGTCAATTTTGAGTCTAGTTCATCCAATGGAAACTCAGAGATAGCTCCAGGTTCGTCTGATCCCCAACACGAAATGGCCCCGTCTCTCCCTGCTGAAAACAATACATTTGAGCTCTTCGAGTATTGCAACTTGTTCACACCCAAGGAGTGACCTCTGTTGATCTGAGTTGGACCTAATAGATAGGTTAAGGTTCTCTTGGATGACAAATTAGTGTTCTGTGACATTACGATATCAATTCTTGAGCTCACAAATCACACAATATCTTAGCCAATTAGACTCTTCCTAGATATATATTGCCTTGAAAAACTCGCAACTATTGCTAAATAAACAACTTGATTGAAGCAAAACGAATCTGTTAGTACTCATTGAAATGTCGTTTAAAATGTGGAGTAATTTTGAACACCGTTTTTTTTGGGAAACCCAGAAACCTAGAAAACCAGGAAAAAAAGAAGGATGTTCATCTAGAGAGAATCAAGAGGCTTGAATGACGCCCGAAGAAGTCTTTGAATTGAATTGAGATAAATCATCAACTTAATTGGATTTTAAGACCCAAGTGTTGAAAGTAAAGATTGTTGCAGTTTTCAGCTTTGCAATTAAGAGATTTCTTTTGAAATCACTTCAAAAATGACTAAAGACAAGATTATATCGCTAAGTGGGTCGATCTTCAGCAAAGCGTTAACTCACAACTCTCATAGCAAGGTATACCCAAATCCTATCTCTTTTAGTATTAATCATGGGGAGAAGTGGGTAGTATTTGGCTCTTCGAAGTCGAGATTTCTCAATGTGTTATCCGGAAAATATGTGTCACATCCACTGAACTCAAGAAGATACCCGTCTTTATCGGGCGATACGAATAATGCGAACACCCACGTCGAGTTGTTACAATTCACAAACAACAATTACGGTAAATCAGCCGACGGAACAGGTAATGGCGGGTTCACTCATCTTGGTGCTAGATATGAGACATTCAAAGATCTCGAGATTGACATCAAGACGTATGACTTCATATCAGGGACATCGTACAACTCATCAAAGCTAGTTGATGACTCAAAGATCAGAAGATTGTTGAGCTTGCTAAACTTGGTTGGTTTGGAAGATAAATACATCAATGGGTTGAGTAATGGACAATTTAGAAGGGCAAGAATTGCCAAAGGACTTTACAATGATTCTAAACTATTGTTGATTGACGATCCATTTTTGGGATTGGACCCAACTGCGACAAAAACTGTGTCAAACGTGTTGAAGGATGAGTCTGATAAGAGGTGTATTGTTCTTGGGTTGCGGCTCCAAGATCCAATTCCTGATTGGATTGATCATGTTGCCTTAGTGGATGAGAACGGATTAGTTCAAGGAGGTCCCAAGTCTGAAGTTTCATCTCAATTGAGTATTTTGATTGATGACTACCATAAAGCTCAAATGCAAAAAAAGGAGCTGGATGAGCTTTTAAAACTAGAGAGATCGACAAAGGCAATGGAGTTTTCTGATGAAATACTTCTTGAATTTGATGATGTTAACGTAAAATATGGGAATAAACAAATACTCAAAGATTTGAAATGGGCAGTGAAAAATGGTGAAAAATGGCACATAAGAGGTAATAACGGGACAGGAAAGACAACTATATTGGCATTAATTACATTGGATCACCCGCAATCTTGGAATAGTAAAATATCGATGATGGGAAAAAAGAGAAGAACAGGTCGGACCAACTACTTCGATACAAACGATGACATCGGTTTTACATCACCTGAGCTACATGCGATATACCCAAGACAAAGAACAGTTTTTCAGACCATAGGTAACGGCTTTTCTGTGGGCACTTTCATACCTAGTCCTAATCCAGATGCGGAGCAGGTTTCCAAGGTAAAGCAATTGATATCAAAGTTCAACTTGAACCAAAATGCAAAATTTGGCGAGCTAAGCGTATCGGATCAAAAACTAGTCTTGTTTCTTAGAGCAGTTGTCAAGAATCCAAAAATTTTGATATTGGACGAAGCTTTTAGTGCAATGAATGAAGACTCCATTAGAGACTGTAAGAGGTTTATGAACGACTGGAAGCATGGTTGTGTTTTGGTCATTGGACATGTAAATGATGAAATTATTGAATGTGATAAGTTTATTAGATTAGTGGACCCATCTGTTGCTAAATATGAATTAGGGGTATGCTGATATTTGAAGTATATTGAAAACTTACCCTACTAGACTTTAAATGAACAAAAGTACTGACTAGACATCGTTGTAAACTGTAAACCACTCTTGAAGTCACACACGACTTTTTGTTTCGAAGAAAGAATTCCTGGAAACACGCATCTCAACAGGTTTGAAGTTAGCAATCGAGATAACTTATTCTTTTATTTATTTCTCCACCCATCACATCAAAATCACAGCGGAGTATTGGTTATCCAATTTAAAGTTAGAGCTGTTTCAAATATGGATGAGAATTATGATGTTATTGTGCTCGGTATGTAATTGACAAAGTAGCCGAACGCCTTTTTTATGTGCGATAAGAAACCAACACAACAATTCGGCTTTGAATAAAGACCTGATACTAACGACGCTTACAAAATTTTCAAATGATCAATAGGCACTGGTAAGTTGAATAGGAGAAAATATCTTGCTTATTTATAACTCTTATACTAACACTCTCATCGTAACAGGTTTAACCGAATGTATATTGTCAGGCTTGTTGGCGGTTGATGGTAAGAAAGTTCTACACATCGATAGACAGGACTTTTATGGTGGTGAGAGTGCATCCTTGAACTTGACTCAGTTATATAAGAAGTTCAAACCATCTAAGAGTCCAGATGCAAAGTTAGGAAGAGATAGAGATTGGTGCGTGGATTTGATACCAAAATTCTTGATGGCTGGTGGTGAGTTAACTAACATATTGGTTGTAAGTTTACTTGTATCTTAACAAAAATCATAGAATGAGCTTCTTTACTAACTTGAAACTGTATAGCATACTGATGTCACACGTTACGTTGAGTTCAAACAAATTTCAGGGTCTTACGTCTATCGCAGCGGTAAGATTGCCAAAGTTCCAGCGAACGAGTCGGAAGCAATCAGATCACCTTTGATGGGTCTCTTTGAAAAGAGAAGGATGAAAAATTTTTTGGAGTATATGACAAAATACGATTATGACATTCCATCAACTCAAAGAGGTTTCAGTTTTGATAAGACCTCGATGGGAGAAATCTATAACTATTGGGGTTTGGAATCTGGTACCAAAGATTTTATTGGACACGCAATGGCATTGTGGTCAAATGATGACTATTTGAATCAGCCAGCAAGAGAGACACATGAAAGGCTAATGCTATATTTGAACTCAGTAGCAAGATATGGTAAATCACCATACATCTACCCATTGTATGGATTAGGCGAACTTCCACAAGGATTTGCCAGATTATCTGCAATATATGGTGGTACTTTCATGTTGGATACACCAATTGATGAAATTTTTTACAATGAGGATGGCTCATTCAAGGGTGTAAAAACCAAAGAAGGTATTGCCAATGCCCCAATTGTCATTGCAGATCCAACCTATTTCCCCGAAAAAGTGAAAAAGACAGGACAAAAAGTTATCAGAGCAATGTGCATTTTAAATCACCCAATTCCAGGTACCTCTGATGCGGACTCATTGCAGATAATCATTCCGCAAAATCAAGTCGGTAGAAAAAATGATATTTACATTGCTGTTATTTCATCAGATCATAATGTTACCGCAAAGGGGCATTACTTAGCTATTATTTCTACCATAATTGAAACCGAGAAACCCCATATTGAGCTAGAGTCTGCGTTCAAAATTATTGGTGAAACCGAAGATATATTAATGGGTATTTCTGAGTTGTATGAGCCTATTGATGAAGGGAAGACTAACAACATTTTCATATCCAAAAGCTACGATCCAAGTTCACATTTTGAGACAACTACGGACGATGTCAAGGATATTTATGAAAGAGTCACAGGTAATCCATTGGTCTTGAAGAAGAGATCGACTGTTGAAGAAGAGGAAGCAATCGCAAGTGCATGAAACTTCCGAATCAAAATTCAGTGCTCTTTTCCATAGATCGTATCATTTCATATAAATTCATTCAAGTTTTTTTTTTAATACTTGTTAAGTTCTTTTTTGGCTTTTGTTATTTCGTTATTTTTATCCTTTGGATTCTTATCATTACTTGTTCGCACAAATTTTGTATATGTCTTTGTTCTCCAGAAGGGAAATTGTCGAGTACTGAAACGCAGAGTAGTTATATACAGCTATGATTGATTCCAAAACAAGCAACCAACGAATTCAAATACAATCAAAAATTCTTTGATAAAGACTTCATATAAAACTTAAATTTTCAGCTACTAGAAGGTTTAAACTTCCCCGGCTGCACGTAAAGCATCATATTTCACAACAGCATTCAACAACGTTTTGAAACCATTTTCACATTCTTCAGGTGTTGAGAATTCTTCTGGGTTATGACTTACACCATCCTTACTAGGAATAAAAATAAAGCCAGTTGGAACTCTCGAGGATGTAGAACAGGAATCGTGTCCAGCCCCACTGATCATTGGAATACAGTTTTCCTTTCCAAAAAGCTCATTGGCTGCAATTTCAACGCATTCGATACACTTCTCATTGAAATGGACAGCTGGTGAAACTTGATTAACTTTGAAGTCCACAGATAATGACTTTGCATTAGATGAACCATTACCAATTTTGGCTATATTTTGGAACTCATCTTTGCAAGCTGCAACGATTTTAGCCAATCCTTCATCTGTTGTATGTCTTGCATCTAAAGTAAAGCTAACACTTTCTGGAATGACATTAACAACTGCTGGCTTGATGTCCATAATACCAATTGAACATAAACCGTTGTGCAGATATGCAATTTCGTTGGCTTTTACTACCATTTTGGAAGCAGCTAGTAAAGCATCGGCTCTACTATTCAATGGTGTTGTCCCTGTATGTTGAGCCTTGCCTGTGACGGTTACTGTATACCACTTATACGCCTGCACGCCTTTGACTATGCCAATTTTCTTGTTCGACTCTTCCAAAATCGGGCCTTGCTCAATATGCAACTCAAAATGGGCATAGATTGGATTTGCTTTGTATGAAGCTTTCGTATCCCCCAAATAGCCAATTCTTTCCAATTCATCCTTAACAGTGACCGGCTTCAAATCAGTTACCGATTTCATTTTGTAAATCTCATCCTTAGATACAAGTTCAGCCCACACAGCAGATGCCATTGTACTCATTGGGAATCTCGCACCTTCTTCGTTCATCCAATTTATGACGCCGACTGGGTAATTTGGTGTGAAGTGATTATCGTGAAATGTTCTCAAAACTTCTAATCCAGATAAGACACCTAATATACCATCATATCTACCGCCCGTTGGTTGGGTGTCTAGATGTGAACCCATACATACTGGTAATCCTTCGTTTTTACCAGGGTACACGGCAAACATGTTACCTATTTCATCAACGGTCACCTTGCAGCCAATTTTTGTCGTTTCCTCAAAAAACCAATCTTTTACTTTCTTATCCTCATCACTCAAAGCCAATCTACAAACACCTGTTTGTGTGGATTCTGGTCCCCATGAGTGTTTAGCTCCGAAAAGAGCTGTTTCGTGGATCGTGTTGGTCAATCTACCTGGGGTGATTTGTAGCTCTTTTGAAGGCATTTTTTAGAATGTGCTTTGACTGATGATGTCACGAGTTGTCTATGAGAATGGTAAAGATATACGCTCTGGAAATCGCAATGCTTTAATAATCTTTTGCTATTTTTCCAGTAGCTTGATAGGTTGAGAAACTTAAGCTGTAATCTAATAAAGATAAGGGAATTGCGGGTGTTATCTGCCGACGCCGGCGGACCTCGTATGAAACTGAAAAAGTAAAAAGATAACTAAACAGCTAGCTAGCTATTAACAAACTTGATCGCTTTAACGTTTCTGACAAAAACTCTAATAGGTGAACAAAAATGAACCGGTACTATCAGTACATATGATACTTACTGTTGAGAATCGCTTAATGATAATTTGAACTTATCACCTTTCGCGCCTGACACAACACGGGAAATGCTAGTAGTCTTGCATGCTTGATCCAACATAAATATGAGCATGTTTGAAAAAAATTGTGTATATATAGATTTCACCTCATACGAAACAGTAAACTATTTCTTGACTATTAAATGGAGAAGCAAAGTGTGTATGACCCACCCACCCCTCCACGATTGATGAAGTAATATGTGTATGAGATCAACAAGCATATTCGAGTACACACCGATTAGGAAACTCTTCCGGCCCAAATAGTCTTCGAAAATCAGATGTCAAAAATACATAAGTAAGTCACAGTTGTTCGGGTATATATAATGACGATGCCTCCAATGTTCAATCATATGCAGTATCCACAGGTTTGGTAATTGATAAAAATGTTGGATGTTGAAGACGTTATTGAAAAATTGACTCTAGAAGAGAAGGTGACGTTGTTGAGCGGTGCGGACTGGTGGAACACACATAAAGTACCTCGACTCAACATTCCATCGTTTCGCATGTCAGACGGTCCGAATGGTGTTCGAGGTTTACATCATTTCAATAGTACACCAACGACTTGTTTTCCCCTGGCAACAGCCTTGGCGGCTACTTGGAGTAAAGACTTACTTCACAAGACAGGTGAATTGTTGAGCAAGGAATGCGAGTTGAAGGGTGCTAGATTGTTGCTAGGCCCAACGGTCAACATGCAAAGATCTCCAGTTGGTGGAAGAGCGTTTGAATCTTTTTCGGAAGATCCTGTCTTATCAGGTTTATTGCTGGCGAACTATATCAATGGTGTTCAAGCATCAGGGGTTGGCTGCTCCATAAAGCATTTAGTGTGCAATGATCAAGAATTTGAGAGAAATAGCGCCAATTCTGTAGTCTCAGAGCGTGCACTTAGAGAGATATATCTTTTGCCTTTTCAATTGGCAATCAGAGACTCGAATCCAAAATCAATAATGACAAGTTATAACAAATTGAATGGTGTCCATTGTTCGGAATCAAAGGAATTACTACAAGGTATTATCAGGGATGAATGGAAGTGGGATGGTTTGATAGTATCAGATTGGCGTGGTACCTATTCAACAACAGATGCAATAAAGCTGGGTCTTGATATAGAAATGCCAGGTCCCGGTTATTATAGAGGTGAAAATTTGACTCATGCCGTTACTGCTAAAAAAGTCTCATTGATTGAAATTGACGCAAGAGTTAGAGCTGTCTTGAGATTTTTGAACGAGACAAACTCAAGTGGTATTGGTGAAGATTCTCCTGAGTTACAAAGAGACTACGAGCAGGACAAACCATTTTTGAGGCAATTGGCTGCGGAAGGTGTTGTTTTGTTGAAAAATGAGGAGAAGCTTTTACCTTTGAAGAAAACCAAAGTTAAAACTGCGGTTATAGGATTCAACGCTGCCTACACGGCATACGCAGGTGGCGGGTCATCTTTAGTCAATCCATACTATAAAGTATCTCCATTAGATGCTATTAGGGAGAAACTAGGTTGTGAAAATGTCTCTTATGAAGCTGGCGCTTACTCTTTTAAGTTTTTACCTTCATTAGGCTCGCAGTTGACCCTACCAAATGGTGAAGCAGGTGTTCGTATCAAAATCTATAACTATCCAAAGAGTCATTCTGGAGATCGAGAATTAGTCGATGATTTGACTTTGGCAGATATTGGATATTTCAGAATGAACGATTACTACAACGAGAAGTTAAATTCAAGGTCTATTTTCTATGCTGATATTGAGTCAACTTTTACACCAGATGTTACTGGAAATTTCCAATTTGGTATTGCGGTCCATGGTACCGCGAAATTATATATTGATGATAAGTTAATCGTTGATAATGCCACCAAACAAGAACTTGGGCCAGCATTTTATGGTTTGGGCGCAAAAGAAGTTCGTAACTCTATTAATGTTACCAAAGGCCGTAAATACAAATACCATATTGAATTTGGTGGTGCTGGAACTTCAACTCTACAAGAATCAGGCCCGGAGATCGGTGGTGGGGGTGGATTAATATCCGGTGGAATTTTAGACCTTTCCCCACAAGAAGCCATTTCTCGTGCAGTGAAATTGGCTTTGGAATCAGACCAGGTTATTGTTGTTAGTGGGTTGAACAAAGAATGGGAATCTGAGGGGTATGACCGACACACCTTATCATTGCCTCCACACAACGATGAAATGATTGCTCAAGTTTTGAAAGCCAATCCTAACGCTGTTATTGTTATTCAATCAGGTTCTCCAATCGAAATGAGCAAATGGGTAGATCAGGCAAAAGGTCTTTTACATGCTTCATTTGGTGGTATGGAAACCGGTAACGGTTTAGCGGATGTTATATTCGGGGATGTAAATCCAAGTGGCAAATTACCTGTTTCATTCCCAAAAAGGATAGAGGATAATCCAGCATTTTTGAACACAGGTGCAGAACGTGGCAATGTTTATTACGGTGAGGGTGTCTACATTGGTTATAGATTTTACGAGGCCACCAAACGGGAAACATTGTTTCCATTTGGATTTGGTTTATCATATACTGACTTCAAGTTTGACAACCTACATTCTAAAGTTCAGGATGGGATACTCTCTGTATCAGTCGATGTAACTAATTTGGGCTCGTTTGAAGGTTCTGAAGTTGTTCAAATTTACATTAGTCAGCTCTCTCCCTCCATAAAAAGACCAAGAAAAGAATTGAAAGAATTTGATAAGTTACATTTGAAAGCAGGGGAAAAGAAAACTGCTAGCTTCAGGATTCCATTAAAGTATGCTTCCTCTTTTTGGGATGAATCGACGCATTCTTGGATTGGTGAATGTGGCCAATATGAGGTACTTGCTGGTAATTCAAGTGATAGCGATGATTTTGCTGTTGGCAAATTTGAAATTGAAAAAACCTTTCACTGGAAAGGCATCTAATTTTTTCACTTCTATTAAAAACTAATTTCCTCCTGAAAGTTGATTTTTAAGTTTTCCCAACTTGCTCGATTGATAATTTTTGTTGTTTCAAAATCCAGTCAACTTATAGTTTAATCTGTTAATCTCTGAAATGTCACCGAATTGAGTTTCTAGACAGCAAGATTATCTCTTATAATTTTTGAACGTTTTGATTTTACTGGTCAAAGTAGGTGTACCATTGAGAGGGGTATTTGCAAAAACAACTTGGCTCATCCTTTGAATTTTTCAATCCAACAAGCTTTTGAAGTCATGATCTAGTTGTATAAAACTGATTTTTATAGTATATCGTGTATTAGGATCAGGTCAGAAAACCCCCTTAAAAAAATCAGAAAAATATGTATAAATAAATGTAGAAGAAAGTGAAAGCTTACATCATAAAAATATTACAAAAGCACTCGAACTAAACAGGACGTTGTTTTGTTGGTTCAAATGGTAATAAAAGAGAAATGATACCCAAAGTGCCGATCATAGCACCGCAGACCCAAATCGGAACAGATGAACCAGATTTCTGACCATAATAGTAAATGACAGGAGCAAGAGAGCCTGAAATTCTGCACACAACCAAAGCGATAGCACCTCCAGTGGTTCTTGCTTGAGCTGGAAAAATTTCTGGAGTATAAGCATATAAACAACCGTAGTAAATGTTACAGAAGAAGTACGTCATAGAACCGAAGCCAACATCTTGATTGGCAGTCCTGACGGTGGTGTAACCAAACAAAATGGCCATTGTAGCGAAAGCACCAAATGTCATAGTCCCACGACGACCTACCTTTGGAATATGAATAAGCAGAGCACCAAGCATAGGACCAAAGATACCAATGAAATTATCTATGGTCGAGTTTCTGTAAACAATATAGTTGGTGTCACCAGTATTACCACCCTTCAAAGCAATGTAAATGTAAAGGAAATTGTAAAAGGTTGAGTAAGAAACACCGATAAGGAACCATGAAAGAAAGATCAACGAAGTAGATCTAGCAATAATTCTGTTAGCAAACAAAAGCTTGATATGCGCTTTTGTCACATCGAAGACAGCTCTCCAATCAAACCCGTTCTTTCCAATGTCAATTGTATGTGAAACTTCACCACAATCTTGCAAATCCTGAAGGGTTAAAGTGAATGGCCTGTTGTGCTTATCAGCTATCTTCTTAAGAACGGCAATGGCTTCCGCATCTCTGCCATTAGAAATTAAGAATTTTGGAGTTTCATCTAACCTCAAAAACAAAAGTCTGAACAAAGCACCAACCATTACTATACCCGAGTTAACATACCAACAGTATCTCCAGCCTCTGTTGATAGATGATGGACAATAAGCAGAACTTGCACAACTGAAATTTGGAATGAAAGCCCAAGCAATTAAGTTAGCAATCGTTTGACCAACACCCCACCATGCAGCCAAAAATGTTGTTAACCACTGATATTTGAATGGTAGATATTCTAAAAAGACAGCAACATCTAAAGCAATATTACCACCTGCACAGAATGTTTGAAGGAGAAGGAAAATACAATACATTGGGTATGAGTTGGTACCGCCGACAAAGAAACCTAAAAATGCAGCAAAAAATAGGGACCAATTGAAGGCAATTTTTCTACCTATAATATCACCACCAAAACCCCAGAACACTGAACCTAATATCAAACCAACATAAAAGATTTCAGTGTGAATGGGGTAATCATGGTTGAATTGATAATTCACGTATGTTTTAACTGAACTTTGAATCATTTCTAATTGCGAATCTGCCGAATAACCAAGACCGGCAACGCAAAACAATGTGAAATGGTGCCATGTAAATCCAATTTCATCAATAGCATTGTTGATTAGGTACATCTTTCTCAGCAAAGCAACATCTTCTCCAGTAACAAAAGCCATATCTTTTCTGCTAATCATTGGATCAAGTCCCAACTCAACCAATGCTGGCAGTTCATAGTAATCGTTTGAAGAAACATCCTTTTCCTCGACACTGATTGGGCTCTTGGAATCACTCATGTTGATTCGGTTCAACTTTTGATCTTATAAAGAGGTTCTATAGAGAGATCATAACAATATTATATCATCTTTGGTTCAATTCGAGAAATTCTATGTTTCTTTATATGATTTTCAATATATCTCAATGCTATATGCACATTATTCCGTAACAATAAGTAGTGTGTGAAGCTCAAAAGTCTTATCGAGGTCCAAAATTAGGAAACCTTCAGCTTTTTACATGTTGACATTCGAGACTTTAGTTTTTGAAATAGACATCACGAAGTGTTCCTAGCTGGATCCGATTTCCATATGGAGAATTGATGCAGCATGATAGGCTTATCGTTCCCTGCCTATATGTAGGTAGTAAAAGAAATCTCTTATCCAATGGTGGATGTCTCTTAGCGATACTCATTTCGCGAACATCTCTGGTTTTCAACAAAGTTGATGCACCTTTTGATAAGGAAGTGATAGTAAGTAATACTTTATTGTGGGTTGGTAGAGACGAATGAAATCCGATTTTTGGAAGTTGACAAACCAAATGAATTGATTTGGTTCATATTTTTCCGATGCTCAAACGACAGAGATAGTCTTCAAGCGAGTCGAGGGTGATAGTCAATCTGATTACACTATAAATGCGATATTTGGCTTGAACAGCAATTAAAATTTCCTTGTGATTCTAAGATTGATGAAAGTAGTATACAAAGCAATTCAGAACATTATGCCAACCATATCAGAGAAATTACCGATTTCGTTTTGGAACAGTGATAAAGTATTCGAATTGGAGAAGAGGGCAATTTTTGGAGATTCATGGCTATTCACATCGCATATTTCGAAATTTCAAAACAACAGTGATGCATTTACATATGAGTTTGCTGGATACGTTGTGATCCAATCAAAAGATGTAACAGGTCTGGTAAAAACACACCTTTGTGCGAAAGATGGAGAATTCACTAAGCCACAGGATTCTGCCTTCGCTTGTTTTTCACTCAAGACACATGTTGTTGAACAAGGTCTTATATTTATTAACCTCAACACTGATTCTTCGATACCATTCAACGAATGGTTCAAAAATTTGAAGCAAGAGTTTCAAACATATGACTTTTCGTTGTATCAATACTTCAAGTCATTTGAGTTAGAAGGTGACTTCAACTGGAAAGTCCTAATAGATGCATATAACATCGAACCAGATTCTACAACTACCTATGAATTGGTAAAAAATGATAGATACTGTCGTCATTTCAAAAGAATGGCCGAACCTGGTCCTGAGAAGGTTATTATCGCAAATGATTACAATTGGTTATTTCTTTTGCCAGGTACAGGTATAAACTTTAGCAAGCTAGGCTGGCTCTCCTTGAAGGTATCACCAAAAAGCTCAAAGAAAACAGTTTTACAGTACGAAGTTTGCTTGAAAAAGAGTTTATCAAACAATGAAAAATCGGATTTGGTGGATTATCTTTACAACTTGGAATTAGAAATCTTGAAACTTTGTCACGATATTCAAGAGAGAATCAATCGTGATGCATATGAAACGAATGACTCACTACTGATTGATTACCATGACATATTGAAAGATGTGATAAAGAAACATTGGGAATTGGAAGTCGAAAAGGGGGGTGCAGTTTATCCAAGCTCTTTGTCTGACTCAACTCAATATTTTGGTAAGGGTACTATAGTAAAATCATTAGACTGGTAAGTCTGGTATACTTGATTAAATTTGCAGATCTGAATTTGTTGCTAAGCCTTTTATTTGGCTTAGAACCCGACTGACAATTGCAGATAAAAACTGTTGATGGTGTGAAACATCAAGCTGCTTTCTGTTTTTTTGGGATAAATCAAGATGCAATTTACGATATTGGCGTCGAAGCAAGTTTTCTCTCTGGCTCAAACGTTCAAATAGAAAAACACTCTGTTGTAAAATAGCATGTATCTCATCAAGTGGCTTTTTTATATTGACATCTATGTTTCCAACATGTTGCTTGCTAATTTGATTCTGAGTTGAACCGTTAGTAGAGAATTAACTTTTGAGCTTTTGACTAAATCGTGAGAAAAGGTCCTTTCTGATCAACTTTCGTCGCAAAATAGATTTCTATAGCGTCTTGTTTAGTTCTTATATATAATGACTGATCATCCACAAGATTAGTCCCCCATCGAGCTCTTCTTTGAAGCCCGGTTTCATTTCTTTACTTAGATCAAAAATATCAAGATTCAGACTGTAGGAAGAATTTGATTACAGTGGAGATCTTCAGGAAATAATTGCACAATTGATTGTCTGTTTTGAAAAATGTTTTTGCTATGAATAAAAAATTCCAAATAATTTCAAGCAAGCCAGTAATATCAAGAATAAAGTCCAAACGTATATAGCTTCAACTTCTTGAAATTGGAAAAATGGAAAGCATAAGGCTACTATCAGTATTCCTTGACAAGCTCGTCTAGCAAGCTCCATAATTTATCACCAGTTCCATTTGTGAAACCTTCTTTTATATCAGGTCTCATTGTGCCAATAGCACCCCATGGTATGATATAAGCTCCGTTGTCTTTGAAAGTTAAGCTGGGACTCAAAGCAGCGAATAATTCAGAATATGCACCATAAACCAGCGGATAAGTTAATTTTGTTATCAAATATCTAGAAAAGCCTCTCATATCCCTTGCTAAATCGGTGTTCAATAAGCCTGGATGAACTGCTACACTCACAATATTTTGAGCCTCAACTTGCTCAGCATGAGCTACACTCCATAGATGTGAAAGATAAATATTACACAGTTTCGATTGACCATATTTTCCCCAACCATTTTTTGGACTTTTCAAGTAGTTCAAATCATCAAGCTGAATACCTCCATTTGGGACGGAATAAAAGTGACCATATGATGACAACCAAACCAATCTTTTAAACTTATCATTTGTTGGCCTCAAAAATATTGAGTCCAAGTACTTCTGTAACAAAAATGTACCTACAACATTCACACCCCATTGGGGTTCAAATCCTTGTTTGGTTTTCAGATCTGCTGGAGGTACCATGACACCAGCATTATGGATGATTATGTTCAACTTATCTGTGGTCAGTTCCAACTGCTCAACTCCTTTCTTGATTGAGGTCAAATCAGCCAAATCAACAGTAACCAAATCCAACTTACCGATTACCTTGCCGTTATTGTCTCCAATCTCCTTGAGAATTTGAACAATCGCATCTTCACCTTTCTGTTTACTTCTGCAAGCCATGATAACGTGGCAACCTTTAGTCAGCAACAATTTGACACTTTGATATCCAATTCCCGTATTACTTCCAGTGACCAAGGCAACCTTGCCAGCTAAATCCGGATAATCTTCTGGCAAGAATGCTGGCTTTGGTGGATACAATTGCTCGATAATACTACGTAATTGAAGAAACATTTTTTGTTTTATGTTGAGGAAGGGATTCAAATTGTAACTCAAAACCGCAATACCCTTCACTCTTATATATAAAGGTTTTTTTTCAAATGAAGGTGGCGAAAATACTAGGAGAATCTAATTTATGGATTTAAGGGATTTAGAAAGCTCATGGCAAGCACTTTTCCATTTGGCAAGAGCGCCAGAGCTAGTGTTGTGTCATGTTAATAAAAATGACATTTGAGAATTATTTGAGACTGATCCAAATGCTAAGTGTTTATGAAACTACAATTTTTCTTTGTAAAGATTTCAGATTTAAGGTTAAATGTGAAAAGTAGACTCTCTAACTTTCTCAGTAAAAAATCCCTGATGATGTGGTCAGTAAAAAAACTTGTACCGCTTATACTCTATAGACTGGGTAGATTGGCAATTTGACATCCAGGGCTCATTCATTGTGGTCTTCGAAGGTGATTTTTTTCACGTCCGCCCAACCCTGACGATTTTTTTCTTTCAAATGCATATTTGATGACTATTTTTTTTAAGTATCAGTTTGAGTATTGGCAAAGTGGGTTACTCTGCCTGAACAGAACCCTGTGCTATCTATAAAGAGAAAAGAAGATCAGAGTGGGGTTTGAATCATGACATTACATTCTGACTAGGTCCACCCATTGTCGTTCGAGTTCCCTGAATAATTAAAAAAAAAAAAAAATGCGGTAAATAAAGTCTTGAATAGCCCTCTATCTAATGTTCTACCTAATCAGGGTCAAAGTAGTGCAGTTCTAAGAGAATCTCTCTATCGTAAGTCAACGATAGCGCCATAGTTTATAAGAATGGACACATCAATAGAGTAGTTAGGGTTGATGAAGTAAACTAGATGGAGCCTCTGAGGGGGTGTAGGTAGACCGAAACGATGGTTTTCAAACTGCTATCTAATCTCTTTTCTCAGTGATCTTGGACTGAGTGGTTTGATTAATGCTTTTTCCTCAGATCGTACAACGAGTATATGGTACTGACTACTCTCACATCAAAAAGACACAAAGCTAGCAGCAAAAAATATTGGCGAATCTAAATGATACAAAAAGTACCATGTTATAGCTCCTTTTTCATTACGAGGCCAACCATGTGACTAAATAAAAGGCTAGCACTAACCATTCTTGCGACTTCAACACCTCAACCCTTAGGTGCATCAGAAACAACACCTTTGTGGTATCTTTGGACTGAGCTTAAGCGAGACATTTGATGCTTCATCGCTCTCCCTATGTGAAAGTAAATCTCTGTAAAGCGCAGCAGCAAGAATAATGAATTATTTGTATTTGTCAAATTTGAAAGACCAAAAATATAAAGCATTTCATTTCAGTGAAACGAATTATGTTAATATCGATATCAATGAGATCTGCCAATGATAAACCAAACTTTAAGAATTATATCTCTTAACAATAACATCCTGCAAGACAATTTCACCATCATTCCCCTTCAGACTTTCATTTAATCTCAATCTTCTTATATTCCTGGTTTGCTTTTCAACATCATAAGTTAACCACCACGCAACCCCCAAAAATACTAGAGCAGTACCATAGAAGCCCAATGAAATTCCATATGGAATTGTATATCTTGGAGAGTACTTCGCACGGAAAATTTGTGGACCAATGATACCTCCGATCTGAGCAAGTGAGTTCGAAAGTGCAAAGGTGAACAGAGTTTCTGTTGAGCCAATCAAAGATTGCTGCATCCATGATGTAAGAATAGAACCATCAGATGATGATGCAAATGTCGCAAAGCAGATAAACGTATATAAAACAGAATAATTTGTAGCAACTGTCAAGACAATAAAAGAAGCAATTGATAAAGATATTGCAATCAATGGAATGGTTGGTTTAGGGAAAGGAGCCCTATCTGAATACCAAGAGAAGAAAACCCCTGAAATGACCGACAAAACCAGAGGTGGAATAGAAAGTAATGGAGAGGTTGTTGACGAAGTAAATCCAAAATTTTGAACAATTGTTGGTAGCCAAAATGATAAACCGTACCCGCCTAAGTTCTGGAAAGTTTTCAAGAAGGTGAAAGCATAAGTAATAGGATTAGATAATGCCAGTTTGATATCAGCCTTACTAAAATGTTCATCAGTACTTCTTGGAGAGTTCAAAGGCAATCTTGCTTGAATGAAATACTTTTCTTCTTTAGTTAACCAATTTGCAGTATCCGGAAAATTTGGCAAGAAGAGTAAAACAAGAAATGAAACCAGTATTGTAAGAATCCCTTCAGTCAAAAAAATCCATTGCCAGCCACTTACACTTGCTTTACCATTAGCAAATGAAAATCCATAGGTGATGAAAGCAGTCAATATATTAGAGAATGATCCTAATACACCGAGTAAAGCCATTCTCCAGGTGATTTCATCTGGTCTATACCAATAGGTCAATTGGGTCAAAGCAGCAGGGAACATACCTGCTTCAAATAAACCTAATGCAAATCTTAAACCGTAAAGACCAGTTCTATTTTTTACTGCAGACTGACAAGCTACTGTGGCACCCCATAAAAAGGTGATTCTAAACTGGTGGATTCTAGGAGTGGTCCTTTTCAGTAGCAAACTTGAAGGGATCTCAAAAATAATGAATGGAATGGTGTAAATTGTTGCGACCCATGCCCAATCATCAGTTGTCATGTTCAACTCAGTTAATATGTTTCTCGGAGTACCTTTGTTCATTGTTTTCACATAAGAAACGTTATTGACATCTAAATTTTTGCAAAGATAGATCAATATCAATAATGGTATCAATTTGAAATCGATTTTCCGAAGTAACAGTTTTTCCTTTGCATAACCAAAGTTGGATCTTGCAGCTTGAATTTTTGGGTCATAGCCGTCAATAATTTCATCTGCACTTTCGACCTCGACAGCTACTGGGTTCTTATCCAGCTCCCTAGACTGCAAAGAATAGTCGCTCATTATTCTCTCTTTTTACAGTGTGATTTTTAGCCTGGAATGAGACCACAGATGACCAAGATGGGTAAGATCAATACTTATATGCCCTCAAGAAAAATTTCATGCAGTATAACTCTGTATCCGCCATCATATGCATATATATCAGATATATATATATATATATATATCTGAATTCATATACCAAGTCAAAACCACAGTGAAATAACTCCACTATATTATTTGGCTATGATTAATCAGTAATAAATAGTGCGTGGGGGTCATGATTCATATTGATCATAAATTATGATTCATCTTTTTCTGTACTTGTTCCACAGTGCCAAATGGAAAAAGGGAGTCCTGTATCCACAGTACAAAATATTTGGGAATCTATAACAATTCTTTTTGGATGCCAAATTACCCTCACCTGCATTGCTTGCAAGAGTATACACTTTTACCACACTTTGAAGCCCAAGCATGTATCAACGGGTTTATTCACCCACGGGGCATATTATAATTAAACCTCTGTACTTGACCACATTGCCAAGTTTGAAAGTCAGAAAGTTTCATTTTTTTTATATTATCCTGACAGTAAGTAAATTCTTCTCCTACAATGTTAACCACGATAAATTGATCAGATCGTCAAATTGAGGTGTCACAAAAACAAAATACCTAAACCGGAGGTTGAGTCTGGAGTGGTTGTACTTGAATAGAAAATGCTCCAAGACCATCTCCGCATCTCTATTTACAGTACCGAAGCTGTGTATACGATAATGGTGATATAGATTGTTGCCATTCAATTCACAATTTTCTTTCTTGTAACTCTTGGCACTGCTTTTTCATCATTGTGGGTCCTTCTCCCAAAGAAAACAACTGGTAGGGAACCATTTGTTGGGGATTGAAAATGTGGCTTGAATAAGCCACAATTTTGATGACATTGGTATTTATAGAAACTTGAAACCTCTGAAAAGCACCAGAGACATACCTCTGTTTATATGGTTATGTGCTGGCCACTCGATTTGATGTCTTGATGAAGATATATTATCCCCAACGGGTGCTTTTAGCTCCCTTTCCTAGTAGTTTCGAGTTGACCCAGCTTTCTTATGACTAGGATATCTGGAGAAGATGCATAGTATTAAAAAGAAAAAAATGAAGTAAGATATAATGGCTGGTCATAATTTCATTTGATCAACATCCCTCGAGAGATCCGACGGACTAATATTGACCTGCGTGTTTTACTTTCTTCTCTAATTGGAACATGGATTCACTGTCATTACATTTACTATCGCTATTTCTTATCGTATCAATGTGCATGCCACTTATTTTGCATACTACAACGGCGATTACTAGATAGCTAACAATTGCTGGGAAAAATGAAGATCTTTAAAGGTCAAGCCTTTGAACAGTGAGAGCAACATTTTGAGAGCTTGGCACATTCTAAATTTTGTTTCATTTGACACATTTATAAGTGATGAAAACATCAATGATTATTTGTGTGACGATGGATTTGATGTCAGGTGTGCAAATGGCTTAGAGTTGAACCTGATAAAAAAGTGTGATATTTGAATACAATGACGTTTTTCAGATTTATTGATTATGCATTACCGAATGATGGCTCTCTAGATCAGCCTTCCTTTCAACAAATGGTTATTAAAATTGGCCGTCAGTTGTATAATACTTCTTGGACTATTGTCATTCACTTATAAGTTAATCAATAGTTCATCATTTTATTCTTGAGAGTTGAAATTGGTTTTATCTATGCAGTTGATTTTGCAAATAATTATATATATGACTGAAGATGCAAAACCCAGTTTTCAAACTCGAATTTTGATTTCAAGAAAAGTTGCTGAATATGTAGCCCAAGCCTTTGAGGTGCTGTATCTTTTTATTAAGGGGTTATCATGTATTGGTTATGGCTAGGACTTAAGGTCTGTTCTATCTTGGGACGCCTAAAAGTTTCATGCGTATCATATATGATAATAGCCTGTTATCTAAGCAGGGCAAGATTGATCATCGTAGAGAGAAGTGTGGAACTTAAGTTAAATAGCCGAAAATGGTGATGATATTGAGGCTTTATTAAACTGAAAGATTACACCACTTGCTGGGATTGAGCTTTGAGCATTAGATGCCTATGTTGTACTTCGGGGTGTCAAAAAAGCTTATCTGACGTTCGCGGGAAGATCTTGCATATCTTTCCCGACTATCAGATTTTAGAAGATCTAGCTAGTTGCATCTCAATACGCGCACAATCGTCCAGTTCAAGAACTTGCACAAACTCGATCATCATGCTAATTACGCCAGTACATGTAAGATTATTTGACAGAATGCCTTTGAACTTCCTTGAAAAGCTGTCCATTATAGCAAAAACTAGCAAATGGTAATGATTTGCTGGTTAGAGTCTTCTACTATCAGAAGAAATATAGAAATAGGAAGGTCGAATTTTCGAAATTATAGAACACTTTAATATCACGCATAGACGATATCTGCAATCTTAAGTCACAACTGCCTCCACCATCAACAGTCAAATTAAAATTACAAAACTCTCTTTCCTTATTGTTCAAGTTCATGATTACTGCTGTAACAATGCCTTGGATATCTTTATGATAAACACTGAATGTCATAAAAGTATGGAGCCTGCTGTCAGTTGTATCCATCCCCTTCTCAGTGTGAATGTATTTAGGATTGTGAATGTTCAGACCTTCATTTTGATCAACATTGTCGAATTTGACATAAATTCCATTTCTTTCTCTGTTTTGAAAGCCACCATAATCCTTATTGTTCGTTTCACTAAACGCACCAATTTTCACAAGCTTCTGAGGTTTATCGTTCGTACGAATTCTTCTGAGTATTTTTTCTACAGTCTGCGAGTCATCATCCATGAGATTTAATAAGCAAGAACAGCTCCAACATGACGTTGAAATAAAAACGTTTGATTGACCAATTGATGGTTCTGCATTCCTTAAGAGATAGAGTCTGGTAGCTGGCAGACTGAGTTTACCTCATTTAGTACACTATTTTGTGGAAATAACCTTTTGCTCAAACTTGCACTAAATATTGGCCGCATATGGAACCGGAACTTGAACACTTCGTTTGCTATTGGTTAAATTTTCTGGATCATTATATGATTAAAAAACAAGATAAAGATACCCAGATATTTCTCTTATTCTTTTACAAGTAGAAGACTGGCCTGAAAAAAAAAACAAAAAATAAAAAACAATAAAACTTGTTATTTTTGATTGGAAACTGTGACTTATTTGGGCATTACAATCATAACAAAATTTGATTGAATGCGTCCTATAAATGCATATTTTTGCGAACTTCTACTTTTAATGTCTAACTTGTGACGACATTAATTTGTAACAACTCTATTTTTTGAAAGTCTCTCAACCTAGCTCTTTTTGAACTCAAGCCTTGTTTGGGTTGGGGGTTCCACTTGTACAAAAAAAGATAACTCCGTTTATGGTCATTGGCTAGAGTGCGTACTTTTTGAAAGGAAAGTTTTTGTAGAATAGCCATACTTATGCGCGCCAATTAAGGGAAGAAAAAAAGTGGGACTTCATTTGTCTTTCAAATTGATCGTTGCCTTTTAAGCAGTTCCTTGTTACCAGCTATGGATCCTCTGAATTCTTTCTGTAAAAAAAAAAAAAACATAACGTATTCAATTGCTAATGATATTCAGTTTGATTTATCTTCTATATTGTATCTCCTTGGCCGACGCAACCCAAACGTGGAGAACAAAAGATGAAAAACATGTTATTTCGAAAAAATGCACCAAACACTGGAACTCGCTGTGGGATTTCGAGTACAACTCGAAGTTTGACGGTGTCAATGATGACGATACAATAAAGATTATTATTGTTAAGCCTTATGATACAGAACTAAATGAAGAGAATATTGAAGAGTATTTGGAAAATCATAAACTGTTTGAAGGTTTAAATGCTATAGTTGATGCTGAACAGACATTGAACGAAAAGACTTTCACATTTGATCCAACGGGTGCAGATATATATTGCTATTATGTGGTATTGGAGTTCAAAGATTCTTATATGACAGATGGAGTTCTAAATCTTCCTATACACGGTTATAAATATGCCTCATTCACTCGTCAGAAGAAGTCAGATGTAGTAGAAGGCAGGCTTGCTCAAGTTTCAAAATTTCTCAAATCAAACGTTTTTTTGTTGAATGAAAATACCATTCTTCTTATCATCCGGATGCTTTCAATTGCATTTATCACTCTTCTACACCAATACACTTCTTCGAACTCGGCATTACCTATGTTAAGATGGTTGATTTATCTCTTTATTTACCAAAGCATTTCACAAATGATTGATAATTTCTATGGAGTATGTTTTAGTTTCATTCACTCCACAAATAGCCACTTGCATACGTTTGACATTTTGCTAGCCCTCGATCGTTCAAGAAAGTTGCTTTTCTATACTATCAGGCCTGTGTCATTCTTAGCTCTCGGATTTGCGTACAATTGTTATGGTACGTTGCCGTTCTCTATCAAGAGATATTCACCCTTTTTCATTTTTACAATAGCTCTGATTTTCGATAATACGGTGAATTTGGTCTCATTGCACGCGTATTTGCCATATGGGTTTTTTGCATACTCATTTATTGCATGTTGGATAAGTAGAAGACAATTGATCGAAAGGAAAATGAAACTGTCAATTCCATGGATATATTTGATATTTCTTCCATCGATTATTTTGATCACCAGATTTGTAACGTTCTTTGCCCAAGTCTTCAGAGGGGCAATGTCTCAAAACTGTATTGTAACCAATGATGGTCAATGGTTATGCTTACTTGGAGATGATGAGATTATCTATAGGTTCGATGACTGGATATTCCAAACTGGTAATGGATCAGACCATGCGTTTGAAATGGAAGAGTTATCCCGTGTGATCCCCATGTCCTTTTGTATACTGGTGTTGATAGTTCTCAGAAAACAGATCTTCAACAAAGTTTCTTTTGCAAAAGCAGGAATTATATTCAAATCCATGTTTTGTCATTTGGCATTTTCTGCTCTTGATGGGAGTGTCTATTTCTTGAAATGTGGCAATTTGGTGACTGAGATATTGCTGGATTGGATGAGCTTATTTTTCGATTCAGCTTCCACTATATCTTTCATCATATTTTTATCGTTGGTGATCAAAGATTATGATGGGACTCTTTTACAGAAAACGCCATTCAATTTCAAAAATTACAAAACGATCTGTACACTTTGCGGTCTGTCATCTATCAGGATCATTACAAATTTTTATAAGATACACACTGAATATTTCAAATTTACATATTATATCGTCACCAATTTGTATTTCTTTTACTTATTTCTCGAAAGTCATTCACAGTTGAAAACATTGAATATAAAGCCATCGTTGAAAAGAACAAGGACTATCAATTGGCATTGTTTTGTTGTTCATATCTTCAACATGTCAGTCATCTGTTTTTTCATATTGACAAATGAATTGGGTGCTGGGTCATTATTTAATTCTATTTTCTTCCTGATAATTACCTTTACAGAATGTTTTATTCAATTTTATATTTTGTTGAAGTATTGGTATTTTGAGGACTTGCTGTTAAATAAGGAAAGTTATAAGTTGCAAGAAGTCAACTAGAAGTTGAATCTCTGCCGTGGCATGCAAATATTATTGAATTATGTAAAGAAAAGCTACCCAATGATAGAGGATTTGGGCTGCAAAACGTGATTTTCCCAAGAAAGATATCTGCCAAAGCTGGTCAATTAAGGTGCGTAGAAGTTAAAGCCTTTACTGAACCATGTGTTCTTGCTCGATGTGCATTACAACTCCGTTGAACAAATAAAATATGCGTATGTTTATGAGAATGATAGGATCAGATATATGTTTTTACTTTTTATCAAGAACGCTGTAAGTTTTCAAGTAGATCACTGGATCCAATACACCTTTAATATCAACTGTGCTATTCTATTTAGCAGGTGCCCTAGGTAAGTCTAAGGAGGATACTTGAAAGAATAGAGCAACCAAAAACATTCATGAGTAGGGATGGCACATACAGATTATTGGCAACAAAAGCTACAATGTAAGGGGAAATCGCCAAAACCCCCCAAATATTTTGGCTAAAAAACTGATTTTTAGTATGGGGATTGCAAAAGATACAGATCCTTAACTATGTCAATTGCAAAAGCTGCAAATCGTTAGGTATGGAGAATGCAAAAACTTCAAATTGTTAAGTATCGATTTGCAAAAGGTGTCATTGCGATATGCAAAAGCTACAAGTAAGTATATGTATATGTACCGTACCGAACAAGCAAGTTTTGTCAGGCGCATACTTAAAAAAGCCGAATGTAAAACTCCAGAAAACTTCCCATCCACACGGGCTAGTTCTTGTGCGACATTTTCGCAGGACGGATTCGTTGAGACAACTGATAATAGAAATTGCATTAGTTGATCCAGCAGTTTTTAAACACCCACTTTTGAAGGTCTTTTAGCAAAGCTGATGAATTTTAGGGATTTTCCACATAAACAAGAGGGCTGTGAAATTCCGGGTTTATTGATTTCCTGAAAGATTACGTGCCCTGCAAAATGATTTTTTTTCAAAAATGATTTGGAACACAAACAAAAGCTAACAAGTTTATCAGACTAAAAAATGAAGATTAGCGCCACCACTCCGAAATATGACAAAGTTGATGACTCAAGGTAACTCAGCGAATGCTTTGATGGTCAGTACAAATACTAAGGCGCTGTGTTTGAGTGTTCTGCTGTTTACATAATCATAATTGCTGTTTTTCTTGTTTTTGTGATCTGCTAATTTAGTTGTCAAGAAAAAAGGTATAACTTCGTTCATGAGTACTTCCATGGCCCACCTTCCACACAACTAGCAAAACATACATTAAAAACAATGAGTATACTGGCATCCACAATTATAAAAGATTTGAAAGATGCAGCGGAGCTGTCGGAAACAGCTAGAGATGAGAAAATCAAAGATTTTGCCAGATGCACAATCGTTATGAATTTGAAAGAAAAAATTACCTACTGGTTTCTTGAATCACTGCAAGTACCAGTAGGGCGTGATTGCCATTTTTTTGAAGGTAAAAGTCAAGGCGAACGATATGCTAATAATATGGATATTGCTGCTTATTTGACAACGTTAGGCAGTTACTATGATGTTTTGATGGAGTACGTTTCCAGAAAATCTTATGCAACACTCGTTGAGAAGGACAGTCACAATATAACAAGGAACTTTCCAACTCTCATGAGATTCTCGTTTGTGGTCAACTCT
The DNA here is from genome assembly GCA_003706035.2 of Peterozyma xylosa. NCBI lineage: Eukaryota > Fungi > Ascomycota > Pichiomycetes > Alaninales > Pachysolenaceae > Peterozyma > Peterozyma xylosa. The sequence continues at coordinate 470,938 of PPKF02000013.1, forward strand.
CCTTTTCCACAGATTGGCGTTGTGAAGAACCATCTCAGGAGCCATGGAGAGGGATCAAGCCTCACAGTTGCTTCGACATACCTGGGAAGACCGCTGAATCAATTACATCAACATTATCGTATGATTTTTCCTTCAAAAAATACTAGAGGTAGCCAAAGCACCAAAAAAGAAGTATTTCATAACTTGTGGCTGTTATTTGAAAAACTATCAGAGTCAGCCGCTGTTGATTCATATGATAGTTTAAACTATAACCTTCACAAAATTTTGAAGGACCAAATCAAACGTCAACCTATTAATGAGACTCAAGTGGGTCGGAACATTATTTCTTTACTTATATTACCTATACTTAGCATATTCAACTACATTCCAGGAGTTTCATATGTCGAGTTGAATGACCAAGCCACATATCAGAAGACTTTGCAAGCCGATGGGGTGTTGCCGGGTATCAAACAAGATCAAAAGAGAATACA